>JANEHU010000004.1:0-600000 GCA_027563435.1 Nasonovia ribisnigri | reverse complement strand
GAAACATATTTTTAGAAATTTCAAGATAATGTAATATAATAAGTACTTTTATAATACATACATTATTTCACAGTTATTCCTACGAATAGAAACACATTTTTAATAATTTAATAATAATATATTATTAGTACTTTTATAGTACATACATTATTTCACATAAGTATTATAATGTGTGTTTACCTAAAAACATTTTTTTTTATTACATAATATTTAAATATTATTCACTTATTTATTTTATCTTATTTTTTAAGCATACATATGTGTCACATTATTATTTTTAAACTAAAACAAACTCTTTACATCTACCTACATTTAAAATTTTAAAAAAAAACAAATTAATGACAAAGCTCCAAGCTACTAGTCTCAAAAGTACTGTATCGAATTATTCAAGTCAAACTGTTGAAATCATATTAGACTTATACGTTAAATAACTCCAACATACTGAGAAATAATTTTAAAGTCACTTCAACTCAGTTGCTTGGTATTAATAATTACCTAGTGGAATATACTGGATTTATATAAAAGCCAATTGCATGTAAATTATGTAAGCAATTATAGTGTATACAAAATAATAATACGTGTTTTTTTTTTAATTTTATTCACTACCTACCTATATACCTAAATGTAAAAGTTATCTAATCATGTTACAACAAAGTGGTTAATAAGGTAACTACGTACCTACAGTTATTAAACAGTTGTATACAATTCTTATTATTATGTACATACCTATTATTTAATAATCGTTTATTCAAATTTTTAAGATCAGGTAATCATGAACAATAAGGCTGTTCTTGATGCGTTCCACAAATCATGATTTAATCAAATAAATATTTCAAATATTTTAATTTATTGTTAGGACAAATCACACTACATCATACTACACGATGACGACATTCACGTTTTAGTAATCATTATTTTTTTTACTTAATGAACAATCAAAAATTTATTTATTTTCAACGTAAATTAAATATATTTATTATAAAACTTATCAATTATTGCTTTTTAAATAAAAAAAATATATGAATGTACCCAAATACATTTATTAGTTGTACCGTATATTTTGATTTTAGCTCGTGAGTGTGTCAGATTTAGGATTTAGAAATAAATATTCGGGTAATGTTGATGATTCAGATTTGGGTAAAGTGGATGATAATAATTAGGGTCTGGGTAATTTTGGCAAGCACGAAATAAGGGACTAATTATATCTAAAATAAGACACCTAACTTCCTGTTTGTAATGTTCCTAACCCCGTTTGAAAACAGCTTCAATAGTAGACCCGTGTTGATTAGTGTGTTGTGTTTTGTTGGATTTCATCTTCAACCCAAAATTAGTCGTTTACAAATTAAATCAGTGGCTGAGACTCAGAATTGTTACAATTTTTATGTAAATCTGCGATAATAATCATCAGTTACTGGTTAGTTGTGATAGTTCTCCTCGAAAAGTGCTGAACCTGCTGAAGTACGAATAGTATATTTTATACTGATAAGTACAAAATGTATGAACTTTGTTTTTTTTTTTTTAGTAGATAAGACTTCAACTTCTGAGGTCATTAGTCTGTAATATAATTGCATATTGTTCTTAAAACTATGTGGATACATTATGTTTAACAGTTGAGGAAGTTTGTATAGTATTTATTTTTTACAGTAATTTTTCTAAGCCTATGTTTGTGAAAAAATTAAAGATATTTCTTGAGTTTTCTTCGCCAAGTGCTTGTTGCATCGTTGATGGATTTCTGATAAATAGCCTAGAACTGTTGAACTTGGGGCACTTGTATAAACTTTATATAGTAAAATCTTTGAATAGGTGATTTTAAGAGATGTAAGCCACAAACGTAAGTGCCGTTTTACTCTTACCCCAACAACTTTGCATACCAACATTTTTTTTGTGTGAGAGGAGGGACGTCAAGATATTAACACATTTTGTCACAAATTGTCTATCTATGTTTATATAAACTTATTTAACACAGAAATATATAAAATATAAAACAATATGTTATATTTTTTCTATTAAAATCAATTACTTTATAAATACCTATAATTAGGTTATTAGTATACATAAAGAATGAAATGTTTTTATTGACGTAAGTGTAGTTGTTTTATAGTAGAATAAATCATTCGATATTCAAATTCGTGGGCGGTTTCTTGTAGGCAATTGTATATAACTGATCATATATTTTATATTTAAACTTTCCTAAGTACCTTATATAGTACCTTATATTATTTTATAATATATTATATTGAAACGTTTAAATTCAAACTCAATTCTGTTTATCAAATGTTTATAAGTTGCCAGCAATCTATTAAATCAGTTATAGTTTTAAAATTGTACTATATTAATGTCTGTTGGCTGTGATAGGTACATATAATATACCAGTGTTTCCCAACCTTTTTGTAATGGCGACCAACAAATTTACTGCTTGTTGGTTACGCGGCCTACCCCCACGCACACTAAAAAAAAAAATATCATTACATAGTATTGATAGTATTGATATAGTATATAGTACTGTCATACTAATCATTGTTAAACTGTATGGACAATCAATCGATACGGCATCGGTAGTCATGAGCACGTCATATACCCATAAGACAAAAAGTTTTCTAGAATCGTAATAAAATAATACAAACGGTACTAAAAATATATCGATATCGATTTTAAAATCTATGCCCTATATTAGTATATTCTACAATACTAGTTAGACTTCACTTTATTATTATACGTAGATATATCAAATAAAACGTAACTTAAGCATTTATACATTTATGGCTAAAATTATTTTCGTATATTTATTTATGGGTGATTAGTCGTGACCCATAGGTTAAGAAACACTGTAATATACGATTGTTATATAATAATACTTTATAATTTTTTTACTCTTTTTATAAATAATTAATACTATTACTATTTGATTGAAACCATAATTATTATCATAGCAACTAATATAAAACGTTTATTTTTACATTGAAGTGGTTTTTAATAAGTACTTATAGGATGATAAAATATTGACAAAGTTATGTGAAGTTTTCAGAATAAATATTATACTAAGGTTAATAACTAATATAAAAGTTATAGACAAACTTTGTTGTTTCAAGCATTTAAAGGAAACATACTCATCGAGTGATCACAAACTTCAATACCTACAAAATAATATTATTTTTTCTACATTAATTAATAACTTTCAACTTTTTTAATTATAATACACATTAAAAAATAATGTGCTTACTATATAATATTTTACCATACCACGCTAGTGATTTTAAATCTAATTTATTTTTAGTCTGGTATCTATGCGGTTGAAATGGTTGACGGACGACTTTACGTGTATTTGGATTTGGGCGCTGGAGGCACTCGTTCTGAAGTAAGTTCGGAAAAGACCAAAGTCAACGACGGTCAATGGCATGAGTTTTCCATATGGCGTAATGACAGAGATATACACTGCACCGTAGACGATTACTCTTCAGATTTCACGACAAATGGTAAGATGCATATCACAGTATAAAAATATTCAATTTATGATAATAGGTATTGTTGTTTGAAAAGGTTTTTTTGTCAGAGATTGATCACAAATCTGAAACCTGTAAGGTCTCTATCCGCTCCACTTTTCTATAACTTTAATTTAGTCATAAATCGTATAATTTGTCTATATAATAATTTATTGTTCATTATATTATTGTGTATCATTATCTATATATAGAAAATAAATTTGAATACCTGTGCAATAAACGTTGCACCGAAGTCTTTTACAATTATGTGATGACGTGACTGTGGATTATGGGTTTCAGTTTTCCAAACCGTACAATGGTATTTTGTTTGTCAATAAAATGAGAATTCACGTCACCACTAGATTCTTTCTTATAGTGGTGCTTATACAGTAGAGTATTGACACAACAACAAAATAAAATATATAATTATTTGTAACATTTGACTTTTAACTGAAGACATTTTAATTTAATGGTTTATGTTCTGATAGCACGAAAAAACTTTTCTAATGTTTCTACCTGACCTGAAAAAATATTCGAAATTTGTATGGCTTAAATTTTACTTAGTTATTTTGCATTTATATAATGAACATAACGTATTGTGTTTTTACAAGCGTAAATGTTTACCATATCATATTATACGGCATAGGTACTTTGTAACATACGTACTCCGAGTAGAAAGTTTTGTTTAAATACATCTAACTAATATTATGACTAGTACTCGGAAGTAGATGACCTAAAAATTTTAAATAATGACCTAAAAAAAATACAAATATGACCTAAACGTTTTAAAAAATGCACTCAGTAAATTTCAAAATTATTTAAACAGCAAGGTAAATAAATCTTTAACTTATTCATGTTGATGCATTTTATTTTAGAAATCAAATGTTGACAGTAAAGAGTAAACAACAAAATACAACAAAATGAATAGTATAGTATTTATAGTTCTATATTTATGAAGAAGTATATTAATATATTTGATTTGTTTTGTTTAATAAATACAAAATATACATTATCAAATTAATACCTTGAAATTTGAATTAAAATTATTAAAATTAATTTTAGTTGTACATTTTAACATTAATTATAAACGAAAAAAGTAACGATTTTTGTAAAAGTTATCGAAAATTGGTTAAAAATTATATGAAATAACAAAAAAAATTCTTAAAATGTTAAAAAATTCAATATAAAAATCAAGTTTTTAAATTTGTGTGTTATTATAACATATTTTTAAGTTATAATCAACTTGCCAGTATTATTACTTACAATAATAATTATACATTTTATCAGCACACCAACAATACGTCATCTCGTTCGAAACATTTATCAGAAATTATTCATTTCATTTTCAGGTGATTCTAATCAGTTACACCTACAGAACGGTATCATGCTGGGATTCGGTGGTCGGGCAGTGTACCACAAAAAGATACCATCTGGCGTGTGGACACTGTCATTGGAAACGGGATTCGTTGGGTGCGTGCGTGACCTCGTCCTGGATGGTGTAGCAATCAATTTGGTCAGCTCGTCTCTGGAACAGGACCACGGTATTGTTTAATGAGCCAAATAAAGGCCAATTAACTACTGGGTGTTGTGAAAAAAATAAATAATATATTTAACGGACGCGATAAAACTAGTGTACCCACAATATTGTAGTGTCCATATTATACGTTAGTGAGATTCTTTTGTGGTAAATATCAGAAGATAGGTAATCAGTGATTAGTAAACTATAAAACCAACTTACAGATTTATAAAAAGGTATAACTTGACAAGTTATTTAGTAACATTGGATAGCAAAACCATGGTAGTGTTAAAATACAATTTCCCTGTATGAAACTGTGATTTCATTTTGTACAAATAAATCTAATACATGCGTGTAGATCTTTTAGTCTAGAATATAATATTATGATGTACCTACATCAAAACTGTCCAGTATAATATTATTTTTAAAATTTTTTCAACGTTTAAAATTATGTCGATAGTATCCGTAACTCCTCATTGTCCTGAATCTACAAACAGTTGCAAATCAGACACTTGTTACAACGGAGGAATTTGTCACGAAGGCTGGAATCGTGTGATATGTGACTGTTCAAATACCGAATACGCTGGAGCCACTTGCATGAAAGGTAATGTTAAATATTCAATCAATAATTTTCTATAATATTTAAATTTGAGTTGGATTTCGAATGACGAAGTAAGTTTATCTCGTTAATGATAGAAGTTTGAAAATTGGTACTAAACATTATACAAACTTATTGCAATACATTATACATTATACCATTTATACATTAATTAGTATACCTATATAGGTATACTCCACGCCCTTTAAAACTTAATGAAGGAAACCACAGTTCGCAACCTATAACAAAATTTCTTGATTAGGAGGTATAATAATTAATACCAACAAATTCCTAAAAGAAAATAATACTGTTGTATTTTAAATTTATAATATTTAATTCTTACAGTGGATATCTTATTTATATTGTATACTTTAATTAATTGTTTTTTTTAATTATTAAATAGAAAATAAACTACATTTCATGTTATATTAACTTTATTTCAGTATATATTATGATTAAAAACAACTTATTTTACTATAAATAAACGAAAAAAATATATAATACAAAAGCAAAATTAAAATTAAAATTATTATCTCTGCAGAATCATCCATGTACAGTTTTAACGGAACGCAATACGTACAAGCAATAATGCCGGAAAAGATGACAACTCAAGTTGAAGACATGTATTTTCGATTCAAAACAAATAGACCGTTGGCCGTGTTAATGAAGACATTCGACAGTTCTTGGGATAGGCTGGAAATTGCATTAATAGTTGGAAAAATTAGATTAGCCTTGAAAATCGGTGACAAAGAAAAGGTATTAATTATTATTTATTACTATTTGACTTAAAACATTTTATAAAACTACCTATATATTATTATTAATAGTTTAAGCTGGTGAACATTTTTAGTTTAAAATGTTAATGAAACGTAAAAAAACTAATAAATCATTAATTTTTAATACATAGGTGGTTCTATGTGGATCTCATTTAGACGATAATAACTGGCATTCGGTGCACTATATTAGAAGGGCACATGAAATTCGTTTGAAAGTGGACAATGTCACCGTTAAAAGTAATTACGACAGTTAACATTTATTATTGTCTGAACAGTGATTTCTAAAACAATGATTTTTTTTTAAGATGATTCCGATATGGAAGATAAAATAACACTTAGATGGCAAGGTCTATTAGTTGGTGGAACGCCTCCCAAGGATCCAGACGCTTTAGCAAACCTCCCCAGCTTCATCGGTAGCATTCAACAGTTTATACTAAACAAAATTAATTATTTTGATCTCGCAAAAATTTCAACCAAAGGCTGTAAGTTTCTACTGACAACCTTGACCGTGTATTGAGATTGAAATGTTAAAAGAAGTATTCTCAGTATCATTTTTTTTTTCAGTTTCGGAAGACTTGCCCAAAGTACACATGACCTCCAAATATCAAAAACAAGAAAAACCACCTTCACTCGTGCACACGGTTACGTTCCTATCAAAGAATACGTTCATAGGATTGCCACCATTAAAGGCCTACTCCAGAATGGAAGTTTACTATCGATTTAAGACTAAGCACACATCCGGATTGTTTTTCTACAACGGTGGAAAACACAACGACTTTGCACTTGCAGAACTGATCAACGGCCACATACTTATCAATATTCGCTCAGGCACGCATGTGATTCGACTTCGAGACACTTCGAAGAACAGTTACAGTGACAACTACTGGCATTCGGTGCACTTGTTACAAATATCTGCCACTATGTTTTGTCTACTTATTGACGATCAGGTAGCGTCAACCACAATTATCTCTAGACCACACAACATACAATTGAACGGAATGTTTTATGTCGGTGAGTTCAATTCGTCATTAATTTGTTTCGATTCAGTATATTGAATAAGCCTCCTATGTTCAAAATTGTAATTTATATAGAAAACATGCGTATTATATATAAATATATTGTATTAAATAGTATATTTTGAATATGTCTTTATAAAAAAAAAAAAAATGAATACAGGTGGTGTGCCTAAAGAACTGCATAAACGTCAGTCGAAGCACATACACTCGAGACACGGATTTGAGGGATGCATGTCTGGATTGGAATACAATGGGGAATCTCCGGACATGGTAGAGAACGCTACCATACCTAGCACACTGATCACCGTTGGTTGTGACGGTAAGTTCATGGATAGTCTACATCAGAGTTCACCTTTTTGATATGGTGACCAACTATTTTAGACCATTCTTTTACTGACAACCCATAAATAAAAAGTAGTTGTATTGTTTCACTGTAATAGATGGGTAAAGTAAAATATATAATTTTATCTTTTTATCTTAGGACAATGTGATTGTGATCTGTAAATATAATTTTGTAACCCAAACGTCCCAAACAGTTTATTTCAGCCCTTATGCACCATGAGTTGATTAACATTTTCTGAGTTCGAAATAAAATAAATAAATACGATACAAATAATTCTAATATACAAATATCTGGGCCTCAGGGGGATATTATCCTCCTCCGAACACCACCTAAAATAATCACTGCCCAAACATGGGTTGGGAAACATTGGAAAACATATTATTTTTATAAAAATATGAGATGATATCATAGCTCATATAAAATATTGTTGTTTGATTCTATGATTCCATGACACAGGACTCAGCAAAATGTGCACGCAAGACATGTGTGACAACCACGGAACGTGCGTGGAACAGTGGAATTCATATTCGTGCGATTGCGACATGACTGCATTCGTTGGACCGACATGTTCTGAACGTAAGTAGAAATCAGATATTTAAAATATGATACGTTAGGTTTTATTTTTAATTACCACAACGGTGATTTTGGTACATTTCTACGACTTTACGTAGTCGAAATGTTCGTGTATTCATAAAAGCGGAGATAAAAAAAAATATCCATGTCGTTTCAGCGTCTATTTCTTATGATTTTGGCCCTGATGGGGGTCTTGTGACATATGCGTTCCCCGACGGACGCCAACCAGATATGCAAAACGACCTATTGGCTTTGGGTTTCATCACGTCCAAGTCCAGTGGTATATTGTTCCGTGTAGAAAGTGGCACTTCTGGTGATTACCTACAGCTTGAAATGGTAACTTATATTCTACTTAATTGGATGAAATTATCAAATAGTTAATACACTATGACATTATGAATATTGTATTTTTTTAATAAATTTAGCTGTTTTCCAATATGAAATACAAATTTATTACAATAGTTATATAAATTATTCGAACATTTTTTTCAGTTTAAAAGTTTTTTTTGAATTATTTTTTCTACCAGGTTCACATCACAAAAATTGATTTTTACAAAATATTGATGTTTAAATACATTTCACCAATTTAAAATGTTAAAAAAGACGTAATTATAGTAAAATTGTTAGGTAATGTTTTTTTTTTTTAAATACTTCATATTTGTGTTTTTAAATTTTTTAAATATTTAATTAACAGTTTATAAAATAATCTTTTTGAAAAGGACCATTGTTTTTAACAACATTTAAAAAAACTTTACTATATTATGATAAAAATCTATTTAAAATAGTATATAACACCTACTGCCTACGTATAATTGAATTTATTAGTTAAATAATAAACAAATAATTAAAATATATCCAACATACTTTTTTAAGCTATTTATTTATTTATTTTTATTTTATTTTATTGAGGAATATATTTTTTTTTTAATATTGTATATATACACGACATTATTGAAAACTATTTTCAGATTTTCAAATAATAATTTAACTTTCTTTAATGTTTATTAAAGGAGAAAGTTTTGTCGTCTTTCAACTACCTACTAAATTTTACTTTTAGTAACATAGAGTTTTGCTCAAACACCTTGTAAACTTTAATAACGATAACATTATGTGTGTATAAATTTGTAAATTATGTTTACTGAACATTTTTATGAATAGTAAAATTCACATGTTCATAAGTTTATTAAGTTTCGTGGTGAGAAATTTAACCAATTGAAAAGTATTAAATATATAATTTGTATTAGATACATTACGAGTGTATAACTCTTATGGCATGTAGCTGGTATTCTCGTGACAATGAGTATTGAGTATATTATTTTGATTTTACATTACTGTTTAATAAACTTAAAAAAAAAAGTTATTTAGTTTTTAGAAGTATTTACCTATATACATTATACTTACAGAAGTACGTTTTATACTTCGTGTGCTAACTCGTTTTACTTTCTTTCCAAAAAGGTCAATGGACACATTGTAGTAATTTACAACGTCGGGACTAATGACCATCCTATCGGTGAGGCAAATGTCAAAGTGAACGATAATTCCTATCATTTGGTCAGATTTGTAAGGTCTGGGCCAAACTCGACGTTGCAGGTGGACGATAATAGTATGCAAACTCTGTACCCTTCAGGTGCGTACTGCAACTTTATCTAAATTAGACAATACTATAATATAATATAATACGGGAAAAAAACCAACACTGTTTGCAGGACACCAACTCAGCGTGTTCAATAGACAATCAACGATTCAAGTTGGTGGTCGGTGGAATAAAACTAAACAACGTATTGAAGACGCGTTCGAAGGAGTCATGGTGGGGTTGGTCTTCAATGGCCTCAGGGTGTTTGACTTGACAGCAAACAGAGATCCAAGGACAACCAGCAAAGGAGATGCTCAACAGTTATCATCGATTTTGGACAGGCTGAACGAACACTCTCTGCTGGATACCATGCAACAGGTTAATTAAAAGATTTAAATATATATTTATTATTAAAAATAGTATACTCAGCTTTATAATAAAGATTAACAATAATCTTAATCATTTAAAAATTTCAACTTTTTAACATCTACAATTTAAATATTTAGACACCAGCATCGGGGGTAATGGACGACTTGGTGTACTCTGGAGCAGGATCTGGTTGTAACCACGACGATGAAGACCAGTGCACTGTAACATTTGATGTTGGGTCTGGTAAGTAATTATAACTATTTGTTCATATAGAAAATAATTTGATTAGGATTCAATAAATTCATGGATATAACTTTTATTAAATTCCTATTTCCTTCCCATTTTAAATTAATACAACTTCATTGTGCGATTTACCTAAATATCATATTATATTATCGGTGGAGATTACAGCTATTTAGTTTATATTTTTGAAACTCGCAAAATATTATTGTAATCAGCTTTGTTATATTGTCAACGAACTAAAAAAACTGGTTTTGTAATAATTATAACTAAGTACTAAGAACTAAAAACATTGATAAAATATTATATTTGTGTTTTTTTCAATACAGGTGATGACTTGATTACACCCGTCTATGTACCTCCAACAGTTGTACCACCTCCATCATTAGTAACTGAAGTCCCTGGAGCGTGTGATGACGAAGAAACCGATTGTATTACGGGTTCTGGATTTGGCCCTACGTCTTCTACTGACGATTCAGCCACTACTATTAAAAGTATAAAGCGTTTTAATACATTAATAATAACTGTATATTGCAATTTATTTTTTTATCAGAGTTAATTATAACCAGTAGGGTAAAAAATTGATAAACCGCACATATACACATAAAAACAAATTTAATAATAATATAATAAATTATAATATGGGTTTTAGTGACAAATCCTCGCCCTACATACACGTGTTCCTCAACAAACGGTAACCCACCTGCAAAAAGCTAATGGACATTGTTTCCTATGCTTAAAATCAATAAAATAAAAAAAAATATTATATACCAACACAGTTAAGCAGAAAATAATATATTATTAATTATGAGTTATGACTGATACATCTAATAGAAGATAATACGCATTATTACTAAATTATAAAACTAAATATCTATAACATTTACATAAACTTATAACGAATCTGATTAGATTCGAATCTAAATGGTCCAAATCGGTGGGTATATTATACTAATCATAAATAATTTTATTTGAAAAGTATTGTCACAAACAGTACATAATATACCTACGAAAGTCGTAGTCACCAATATAATAATAATATAATAAATATTAATCTAAAAATACGTTTAATGTTGTACGACAAATAATACGATAGGTACACAATATTATGTAACAATCGTGATATCGTTTCGTCCAGGTTCACATCCGGTGGTGACGACGTTCAACGGCGCTACCAACTGGACGACGACGTCCGGTAACCGATCCGCGGGGGTGGAACAGCAGTCGGCGAACAAGACCGGTGGGGCGGCCACGGCGAGTACCGCCGTCCCGGTCACCAATGAAACGGATCCGTACTGGTCGTCGGTCGTCACGACCACCGCGACGAAAACGGCCACGCACTCGAGGGTGTCCGGTACCGCGGTAACGGCGACCGCGACCGCGGTGACGAACACGAGCAGTTCGGCCGGCGTGTCGTCGTCCGGCGGCAACGAAAAGTCAACCGGCTCAGGCGCCGGAACTGTGGTCATCACCACGAGCACTACCAGCACCACGACGCACTCGACGTTCTTCGACGGCGACAAGCATACGAACGTTAAATCGGGCGGCGGCGGTTTCGAATACGGCGGCGGCAACCGTTACGGCGGAGGTTACGACGAACGCGATGGCGAGACGATGATGACCACGCCAAACGTGGTGTTCGGCGGCGATCATTTCCCGCCGGCGGCCAAACCGACGCCGCCCAAGCACGCCGAGCCGCCGATAAACACGAAGGCGGCCGAGAGCACGGCGTTCGTAGTGCTCGTCACGGCCGCCACGCTCATCATCATCGTGCTCATCATACTGCTCGTGCTCAAAGTCAAGTACAGGACCGACACGAACAGGTTAGTTCCCTAGGTTACCAGGTCGTGTACCTAATTGTATCTATATTTGCAATCAAAACGGAAGTGTACAAATAGTAGGTAGGTACGTGCGGTAGGGTATATTATAGGTTTAACATTAATCGAACATTAATCAAGTGTTATTGGAATATCTGCTGTACTGTTAAAAGTGTATGAAGTGCTGATGAGGAACGGGGTATGTGTTAAGGGGGCTGTAGCACTACAATTTCTAAGGAGTTGTGTATAGGCAATTATCTAAATTACTAGACTAGTGGTGTGTATGTGTGTGCAAAGTAAATGAATGTTAGTGTGCGTGAGCCGTTTCCACGAAACTTCAAACAATAGTAATGATAACGACGCCCAATATTTTAATAACTGCATAAACCGGATAATATGACAAGTCGCCACGGCCGTAATTTATATTTTTACGCTAATACTTAAATACGTTATCATTTTTTTTTATTATTATTTAATATTTATTAATTATTTTACATAGATTATGAACCAAAAAATGATTTGACCATCGTGATAAATGAATCATAAAAAAATTTTTAAAAAAGGGTTTGAATAAATGTAACTTTCAATTCTCGTAAATATTATCGAAAATTCCTTCGATCAAGCTTTAGTTAAGGTGTTAAAGATTCTAAATTTGTTTTCAAAATTAAAATCCATCAAGCCCAAGTCCCGCAGTTTTGTCTAGCTTATGGCCTGTCTTACGTGATTTTTTGCATCGTCTACAGCCCCCTTAAGTGCGGAGAGAACTCACGCGTACCAGCGTCCGGCAGAGTAATATTATTTTCAAAAACGTACAATTACTCTATTGTCTATTGTTTCGTAAATATGTTTGTTGTTAAATTTACAAATCTTTTGGACATCTGATCTCGTATCTTTATAATAATGTATACCTAATATATATAATATGCCTAATATATTCCAGGGACGTAGCCAGGATTTTATTTTTATTTTTTTTTTTTTGGCGGAGGAAGGGCGCAAGTTAAAAAAAAGTAATATTAATAAGTAATTTTAACTATTCCTATTATTAAACAAAAATCAAATTTGTAATGAAGTACAGAATATGCTATAATATTTATATTGCACAAATATATATATAAAAAAATATTTTTTTATTCAATAGGTAAAATGTGTAAGTATAAAGTAATAATTATTGTACCCCATGGACCCCCTGGCTACGGCCCTATAAGTATACCCACATGGACATTAATTTAATGTTCGTCTAGACGTTTCCCCTGTCTATATGATTTGTAGGTGTGTTTAGTGATATATAATAGAGTAATATTTTATTCCCACTATTTTAGTTAAGAGGATGTCAGCGCATATAGTGTTTGTTTTATCTTTTTGACCCACATACAACACACCAAATTTGCAAAACCAACGTTGCGTTACCTATCATTTATCAGCTTTAGGAAATATATTAGAGTGAATTTACCTATTATTAAACTTAAAATTAAGAACAATATCTGTATTTATTATATGATAGTCTTTTTACAATATTTCAATTTTTATACCAGTTGTATTAGGTATATAGTAGGTGTATATACTGTATATAAAATATTAGTTACCTATACCTTTGATATTTAAAAATGCTCATATTTTGTTTTGTAAAAAGGACAACGTAGATCATTGCGTTTAGGTAATCTAGATATTTAATCAGAATATTTTAATATGGTATTATTCATCTTATCCATCCAGATATAAATAACTTAAAGTATCTTTTTATCTATCTATATAAATAAAATGGTTACCTGATATAATTTTTTGTGACAAGCTTTTTCAAATTTATATTTTATGCGAGGGGGGGGATGTTATATTTTAACCTATTGAACGCAAATATGATATTGTACTGCACGCTGGTCACAGATAGAAAATAAACAGTGCGCTGACATCATTTTGCGTAAAGTCTGGTGAGGCTGGCGAAAAACAAAACAGCATATTGTATTTCTCCGCATCGGACGCATCGTAAAGCGACGGAACATTATAATCAGAATAGAAATCCCCAGAATAACTAGATTTAAGTATGACGTTGCGTTCAGATTTTCGTCTGGCTGCTGGCCACGTGGAATTTCAAATTTGTAAATGGCTTACAGACGTGTCACCGACTGTCTCATATTGTCTCATAACTCATGTTGTCTCGTTACTACCATTGCGTTATCTATAGGTAGGTACTTATAATAATGTATTGGGCTATTTGGTTATTCTGTAAATTGTTTTATTCAAATTATTATGAATATATTTTATAATATACATATTATATATATATTAATTCCAGGTACAAGATCGAAATGCCCAAAGCTTATGGCGCGCCCGTCGAACAGGGCTCGGACAGGGGTGGCTTGAGCCAGCAGCAGCAGCAGCAGCATCTCCACCACCAGCAGCAGGCCAACCTGTTGTCGCCGGGCAACTATCCGTCGTCGGCGCAGTCGTCGCCCACGTACGCGCACAACAACTTCAGGCCGCACAGCGGCGGAGGCGGTGTCGGCGGCATCGTCGGAGTGAGCAACAAGCCGAAGAAGAGACAGGACGTGAAGGAGTGGTACGTGTGAGGCGGCCAGGCGTACACGTGCCGTACGCTCACCGCCGTACCCATACGGCACTGCTCGGAAAACAATAACGATAATAATACGCCCAAATATTATTATACCTACGACATAGTATTGTGTATATAAGTGTACGATAACGTTATCATTTAGGTACCTATACTTAATGTTATTATTATAATTATTATTATTGTGTAATATTTGTAAATGTACATAATAGTGGTTAGGTGTATAGGTACGACTATAATAGGTAGCCGATGTAAATATCATTATGTCTCGTGAGTCGCGACGTACGGAAACGGGCCGTGTTTGCATTGGTGGCGACAACCGCACGTGGTATATGAGACGACGTGTACTTACCTACCGCTCGCAACCATATTGTGTTGAACCGCGCGCGTTGTTATACGCGTAGGTACCAGGCGTGAACGTTTAAACCAGCCCAGCTACTAGTTCTGAACCATACTTTATAATATCATATTAAACGATTATTTACGATAAAATATTGTTTGTGGAGCGTGATAATAATATATCATTTGTTGTATTCATATTTGTATTATATAATAATATATTATATCCTAATGGGTATTGCAACTATTGAATATTCGAATATTCGAAAAAAATCATCCGTCGACCACTTCAAAAATCGTCAGCAAGACTAAATAATTTGACCTACTTACGACGCGACTGTGATTGGTTTTTAAATATTTAAAATAATTTGCTTGGCCGTTGCGATCGGATTATATTATATACATAAATTAATTATTATTAGACGCGTGTAATTTGTATTTGTATTGTACTTTTTTTTCACCCAGTACTATTTGTGTCATTATTCTTCCATCCTCCACGGTGTACATATTATTAGGTACCTAGCTAGTACCTACCAATCGGTTATATATTATTAATATTATTATAACTACGGCTAGGATGTTTGTGGCAATAAATTACCATTAAATGTTTGTACCACTAAATTATTCAAATATGCCTAAAATATATCGAAATATGTAGGAACCTTTGGCACCTACTCTTAAAACATTAAAATATGACATTATAAATTGCGTTATTAATTCAAAATATAATAACTATACATTTTTAATAGCTCACATGGTACCTCACCATACATGTTGAACGTCCGTGTAAATTTCTAAGTCGTGATACCTATGGCATACCTACCTATGGCCTATAATGGGCATTACCTAAGGGTGTATGTCTGTGAATGTATGACACGATTGAGTAATTTTCTTTGACAGGAATGTAAAAACTTCTTTCATCTTTAAATGTAAGAAAAATGTTATGCACAATGAATACAATTTTGCAAAAAAACGACCTGTGGTATATAAAAGCAACATTTTATAAATAGTAAAATATTGTATCTATAACTAAAAGTATGCAAAATTAAATTAAATTAAATCATTAAAATGTGTCATACCAAACAGATTTATAATTTAAATTGAAACGTGCACGACGAAAAAAATATGTAGGTACAAGTCATAAACATCCAAACACTCATTTATTACGATGATACGCGACGTTCTGAGCAATTTTCATTTTACTATTCAACTTTATGAATATATCAGTGCGACAGTATACGCATTGATTTTCTATTGGCATTTTTATATTTGCTCTCTGTTTTACTATTAGCATTAGGTGTACCGTATTATTATATTATAACCATATTATAATATGTACGCGTATTCTTCAATGCAACTCCCCATGGATATTAATTTCGAAGGATTTTTTTTCGATTTTGCATTTCAAGGATGAGACAATAATATTTATTATTTTTATAGGTAGGTATTTAAAAATAACTCAAAATAATATAGCTAGGTACTACTACTTTTCCTTTTTTTTTTTTTATCCTGAATCTTCAACCCGGGTGAGGACTGCCTATGCTTTGCTTTCAAGCCGGGCCGCCATAATTTATTTACATAACTCATACATTATTTACAATAATATCAAGTAGATACAATAAATTAAAAATACAGTTTATAAAATCACAGATATTTATATCACAATAATTTACAAGTAACGGTTGTGTCATTACATTGGCGTCGGTTTATCATCGATTCGCGTACTGTGGCTACCCAGTGCCCGTGGTTATTTCTTAGCCTCTGTTGTTCCTCCTCTTCCTTGGTGCCCATTATTAGCGTGACTACTACTACAACTATAATTATAAAATGCTACATCATTATATTATATTATGTTATATCATTTTAAATATGATTTGTATTGTTATTATTATATTATTCCTTGTATAGAGTACAATAGCAAAATTGTAATCAAATATGATCTATTATAAATTATAATCATTCCATTAAGGTGTAACAGTAACTTCAAAATCAGAATACCATAGTATACCTACCTATAGTACCTATACGAGTTTAAAATTGTTAAGGGCGTTATCTGTAATTTACCTACTCAATACATAGTATTATTATTAAATTTGAAATTCATAAGTACCTACCTACCTATTATAAATTTAACCTATCACGTCATCGCCGATTTATAACCGACATTTTTTAATTTTCCCATATTATTTTTTCTATAGGTACTATCTTGTTTGATTTTAATAAATATGACATGTATATCGTGTATGTTATATTGCTCGGTTTCAGAAACTTATGAAATTACCAGTAAAAGTATGTCTTTGAAGATAACTTTTTCTATGTATGATTCTAGAAGATTATCCATATACCTAACTTATTAAAATTTTAAATAGACAGAATACCATTTCAAAAGAGTAGGTACAAAATGTTATAGGTATCTTAAATTCTTAAATTGTATACGTCTGTGGTCTGCGGCATGATAAATAATAACGTATTAATAATATTACGAGAATATACTATAATCATAATATAATAATAAATGTTATTAGTTATCACATTTGAAAATTTAGTACAAATTAATTTGAAAGGTGTTGACATTTATTTTTCTCAAATCGTGTAATATATAAATGAACGTTTCATATTATTTTTATTTAGGTACTTTTAGGCAATTGAAAATGTTGTCTTATAAATTTAGAATTCCTCGTGCATAGACTACCCCTCTCCCCACATTTTTTCTTTACACTCGTTAATTAACAATCACATATCAATTGGAAATAATGATTGTATCCAATGCTTTTTTTCACTTTACCTAAGTACCTAACCAATTACTAATACCTACTGGACATACCTAACTATATAAATCAATATTGGAGTATAATTAAGTGCCTATAGTTAATAAAATATCGAGAACATACCTATACCAGAAAATATTGGTTCTCATCCTTGAATTCAGCTATGTAATGTATCCTATAATTCTAATTATTAACTCTATTGTTTTTACTATTATTGATTACCAACCTTATGTACGGAATCAATTGTAAAGATATAATATTAATAACTAACGGACTAGAAATTTACACAAACCAACTTTTGCGTTGGTCTGTAACAATGTAATTTTCTCGTTCCGTGTGTAATGTATGAAGATAAAAAATATAAGATAATTAAAAAAAAAAAAATGTAGATTATTCGTTATATAGGTAGGTATAGTTGAATTTTTGTACAAAAAAATTGTTAAACTATGACGTGCTATAAATAAAATATCTACCAACTAATAGTTCTAATCAATATTATCATGTTATTTACGCGCAATAATAGTTTTATTAGTTGACTTATTGTAGATAATTAACTAGATAATCAAAATATGTACGGTTCATATATTTTGTAAATAAATTTTAAATGTAGTTCCCAAAATCTTAAGCTCAAAATTGATCGTGAGGCGACAATTTTATTTTATAATTAGCTTAAACAACTAATTTTCCTATGTACCTATTTGATATTGGTATTTTGATAGAATATAAACGGTGATAATAATTAAATTTAATAACTAGTAATACCTATATTGTTATTAATAATATTATTTATAACAACATGAATGAGGTCAAAAATAATACAAACGTCTTCACGCGGTTTAATGAAGCATCGTAAATATAGGATTAATTATTAAATTACATTTTACATAATATAATAATTGTTTAAATTATGTATTGATCAGATACATTCAATTTCACACAAGTATTTACATTTTACTATCGTAATCAACATACACTTGATTACTCGTTAATGAATAAGATATTTAAATAAAACATTTATATCTATAAAGAAAATGTGACTTTTTAGAATAATTAAAACCCATTCAAATATATTATTATCATTTTGTATATTTTCTACTTACTTACATTATATTATAGACGAATATTATTTTTTATTTTCATTTTTAAACCATTATTATTACCTTTTTGTATTCTTAAAAGATACCCATGTCAGGTTTTTACATTAACATCAATTTAATGGTTCAGAAATATCGTATTTGTGTTGAGTTTATTATAATCTATTATAGATATAAAACTTACTATACAAATAATTATGTATTTTTTATCAATCATTTATTTAATATACAATTTTAACTAAAGGAAATTTTAACTATTATTTGGTGTTTTTATTGTATACATTCAAAAAACTAGTAATAATAATTTTTAACGATGAGTTACAATGCAGTTTAAATAAATTGAATCAACAATAACAATTATTTATGGACTACGATCTATTTAAATATTTTTAATACATTTTATTGTATTATATAATATATTATGCATACCTAATTGTTAATGGGTACCTATATCTTCAAATAATGAGTATCTTTTAAATAATTTTAATGATAAAAAGTCTTTTACTTGTTTTATTCTTCCAAATCATATCGTATTTGTAATTTTATAACTATTAAAAAAAAAAAAAAAAAAAAATCAATAAAGCTTAAATTATCAGTGAATTAAATCTATTTCAATTGCTTGTTAATAAATTACAACTATCAAAATTATTACTATATGAATAACGAATATAGGAAAAATTGCAAATTTTATAGGATATTTGAATTCATAATAATGCTTTTCTGGCCAGGTAAAATATAATGTTAGTTTTCACAATATTTTTTTAATAACATAATACTATGATTTTTTATGTCCATTACATTTTAAACTAGAACGTAATTAAGTTCCCCAAAAATAAATAAATGAAAATCCCCTTTTACTATACTCTTTTTAATAACAATTTAAGTTGTGACATGCAAATATTATAGGTACATTAAATCAATCATTCACTAAACAAATAAAAATGAAATGTTATCAGTTAGACAGATACTACCGGTCTGGATTGGCTCATTCTTACAGGAATACACAGTTATTAGTTGTTACTTGTTACATTCCTGTATTTAAATAAATGTAAAACACCAAACTCACTTAAAATGTGGGGCTTACACCCAATTTAATCAATATCTCATAATACTCCAAAAATTCCGAAAAATCCAATCACCCAAAACCCATCTATAATATAACCAGAATGAAATTTTTTCCAAAACTCTCGGTTAATATCTCTGAGTTCTGAAACCCGTTATAATAAGATTGTTATCATAAAAATGTCATATGATATAATATCTTTTTGTATGTATTTTTTACAGTTATAGTTAAATGTAAATAATTTAAAATTTTAATTTGTTATTACAATTAATAATAATAATTCCAAATTTCTAATTAATAACGATGAACCAAATGTATTTATTTTTGAATTTTACATAATTATATTACGTATATAATATCTGTTATTTAATGCTGAACACATTAAAACTGTAAGAACCCACCCTTATTATTTTTATAGATTAAAAATCACAATTCACTTATTAGTCATTACCTACATCAATACAGGACATACCTACATATTATGCTATATCATATAAGACAATTGTGTTTGTTTTGTACGTACCTACCAATCTAAATATTTTATATAGAAATCTTAAATGCGAAATTGTATTGAATTCTGTAACATTATTTCAATTTATGTTTTTTTTTTTATACATTAATATATCTATATTAATTTTAAGCTTAATTTGTATTTGGTGTGAGTAGTAATGGAACGAAAGCAATAAACAGCACATCTCTTGATTATTGAATCTATAATAAATATTATACATTATAAAAATTTCCGTTACATAACCACTACTGAGATCGTAAATTAAATAATTATAAACATTGAATTTTATTTAAGTATTACAATTGATACAATAATTGATTCAACCGTGAGATATGCTGAACTTGACTATTTTCACCTATTAACTGTTAAAAATATAATTTGTGTATCTAATAGATAAATGCTTTTGTAATTTGTATGATTGATAAAATACCAGTATGATTTTTAAATGTTGACATCTATGTTGTTAAAAGTCTATACTAATAAAAATGTTGATTAGTTATCATAGAAATGTGACATACTTAATTAAATTATTGTATAAAAATTCCGTGGAAGCCATTGTTCATAAAGCAATTAGCTGCTTGAGGTGTTCTTAACTATAGTAATAGGTACCTGTCAAATACCTACTTTATAAATAAAAATTTATTTAGAAAAGAATTGAAATTAAAAAATAATCTTATAATTATATTTGTGAGGAATTATCAACATGAGCTGTTGAAGAATAAATTCCTTTAAAATCATTAACTAGGTTGCTTAAAGTTTTAAAATTACATAAAAATTACATAATAAAGACTTATCAAGTTTACTTATTGGTTGAAAAACATTGTTTCAAACTCCTAAATTAACTCAAATAAGTTAATCCCGGTTTTATTGGCATAATGGTGTAAAAATAAAAGTTTAATCAGGTGTGTAGATGACTGTGGTAAATTGAACATTATAATGTCAGAAAACTAAATCTTGTAATTAATGTTGACAGATTGGCAAGAAGTAAGACCAATTTTGACCTATTTTGGGCAGCATATTTAAATCAAATGTGTTTTTTTGTTTGGCTCATATTATAGCTATAGTAGAAAACCATTTGGCGTAGTTATACCTACACATTTTAAAAAAAACTTTAGTTTAGAAGCAAATTTGTTTATTAATCATTAGTTTACTTATAATACTCAACAAGTTTACAATTTCTATTAAAGCACTTCGTGCAGACGCCCCTGTCAAAATCCTTTATTTTTAATATAATATATCATAGTAGTTACTCCAGTATAAAATGTGATACACAGATATAATGATTATAGAAGGCAGTGGTCGAAATGGCTCAAGATAAGTGGAGGGATGCCTTACAATTTAGATTTCCTGATATACTGGCGTCGAACACTAACGTGCTAATACTAATACTATAGTACTAAAGTATAGTATAATTAATTACTACTGACACGTATAAACTATAACCATTATCAAAAGTATACATGTTTCATTGTGGTCATAACACTCATAACCAATATTCTATCCATGGGCTAAATTTAGAAATTGATCGACTCACGCATACACATCTACTTATCAGTTGTCAACAAAATATTGTCATAAATGACGTTTAGATATTTTAGCATATTGCTATGTCCCTACTTATTATCATCAATATTGCTATTATTTTGTGCTATTAAGAATATTATATTATTAGCTCTAAACACGACTAAGGTATATCTTAATCCGTGGCTCTAAATACGGGTGTAGATAATATGATTGCGAAATGGCCTATACTAAACAATACGATAAGCCGGGCACCCAGGCCTGAATGTTAAAAACAATTATTTTCACCGAAAAATAAAAAAGTTTTCTTATAATATATATAAATATAAAAATAATAATAAGTAGGTATTTAATTTTAAAATACAAGTTTTAGGAGGAATGCGTTATTCTAGACAAAATAAGTAGAGGTACCTATGTCATCCCTCCGTATCCCCCCCCCACTTCGACCACCGATAGAAGGTAAATAATATAACGACCGCGTGTATGTTTTTCTGATCTCATTGGTAATAAAACAACTAATAAAGAGTTTTTAGAACATAAAAATTCTGATTATCATTGTATGACAAAACATAACATAAAGTTAGCTTGTAAATAATGTCCGATAGAGAGTGGCCTTAGCAGGCGCGCTGGGGAGGATAGTATTGTACTAACTCTAAAAAAGGCTATTTTAGTGTTCCCCGTACTGACCCTGTACGAGTACTTGGCTTTTTTTTATTGAATATAGATTTTTTTCTTAAATTTGTTTTTTTTTTAAATTGGATGTTTTTAGTGTCAGGTTCAGTGTTTTTCATTCTATATTAAATTATAATTCAAAATAAAACTTAATAAGCTTATAAGTTTCAAAATATTAGGAACCCCTATGATAATTTTAATACCTACTATATTAAAAAAATTGTGTTTGTTATTTTTTTTTTATGCCACTTATAACACAAGGGACATTTTTATTAGCCGACCCACAGACACCTTCGTTGACTATAAAAATGGATTTAAGTTACCAAAATATGTAGAATGGATGTCAAGTACTACCTGTATCACAATTACATCTCTAGTGTTGGGCTGTAAGTCCATTTATTGAGTCACAAATATTTTTTGAAATTCCAAAAATTGTGATAATTTAAAAAAATAAAACTTTTCTAATCCATAAGGGAATGGGTTTTCTGACAAACCAATCGTTTTACTACTATAAATCATAGAGATAAAAATGAGTATGTGAAGAGTTGTCATCAGATTCGCAAGATAACATAATTTTGTTTTCAAAGGGGAGTAGCTGCCAGCTGGGGATATATATAATATATTAACACCCAACTTTCAAAGTTGTATATCCCGTGAAGGGATAAAGCACTAAAGACGTGATTAAAAGCACAAACCAGGACATGAGACAATGATGATATGTTGTCACCGCTTGTCATACGTCACAAATGATACATAAAATGATTTTACAACAGACAAGGGTTTTTTGCTACAAAAAAACAAGATCTACAATTGAACCATGACAATTGTAAATATTATTTAGTTGAAAGGACGAATCGATTTCAAATGCTTCAAGAATACAAGGTGCTTAAGTAATTCACTATCATCATTATGACATTATCTCATATAATTTCAAAAACAAATTTACCAATAAGATTTTAACAAAAATCTGTTCAACATTTATCTCAGACGTTACAATTAAATGCTAGAAAATGTTCTAACCGATACCTAAAGGTCACCACCAAGACAGTAAGTACCTAGTAATTATTACTAGTATCAAAAAATCTATCATATCTAAAATATTACCTATAGCTGATAAGACCAAGTTCATAATAAAAAAAAAAAAAAAAAAAAAAAAAATGTTTTGTTAGTCAAGTTTCAGTTAAAATAACATAAGAGAAATTAAATTAAGATTAAATTAAATTAAATTAAATTTAGATACACTACATTTAAAATTGAGTAGTTTTTATAAAACCCATAAACTGCAGGAAAACTATTGACAGAGGAAATTAAGAATGAGGGTTTAGACGGTAATGATGAGCGTCCGTATTTTTTGGAGTACGCTGCTCTAATTTTATATTTCTATAATGCTATAAATATTTAATTATTATTAGTATAGAATAAATCCAAATATATTCCAAATATAGCCTAAAGTAATATAAAATATTGATGTGTTAACGATATTCGTTAACATATATCCGATAATCGAGTCTGGTCTGATGTCAATAACTAAACTATGTACTATCAGCAATCAAACACTATTTTTTAAGCTTTCGTTGGGGGGGGGGGGCTAAACAATTGAAAATGAAAATAATTATAACAATTATGTTTTTTTTTTTGAACTAATAACACTTGTTGTATTAACCAATATTAACCCGAATGTTATTAACACCCCAAAGTTAGTTTAAAAATGTTTTCCCGGTGTTAGAAATCCCGAATGCATGCAGCACTCAAAGGCAGAAACCCGAATAAATGATTCGGGTGCAAAACCCTGTTAATAACTCAAAATTTAATTTTCACTTTCCCAGATGACTTATTACTCCACAGCATTTGGGTAAAACGTTGTAGATATACCGAAGAAGAATTTTTACCGTATAGTAAACTATGTTCACATCATTTCGATAAAAATTCATATAAAATCACAAAACAAAAAACGATATTTAAAAACAACCTATATTAATTTGAATTTAATTATTTTAGAAACACCAAAACGTCAGCAAATTTGAGCGATGCTCAGAACAGTACGAGTAGTACGACCTAAACAGTCTCCCGACTTCCCGCATCACCGTTCTGCTGGGTTTGATTGTGGGTGGTAAACAGGAGGAATACCTAAACTGGAAAAACGATTCTGCTGTTAAATTAATCATGGCGATTGGAGACACTTAATTTGGGTTCCCGTAAGTAGTATTGTACGCATTCTTATGATTTTTTGTGACAGTTTGTCCATACATATACATAGAAACTATGTAGGTACTCTGCACATTTTTCAGGAATAAATCCACCTGTATTTGGTGAAATCACGATGAAGCCTGTGGTATTAATTTTCAGTATCGTGTCACGGAGGTATTGTCGTCGAATTTGCGTGGGCGTCACGCCGTGTGCCGAGTTCAGTAGCCGGATGGTCGATGGACGATATTGGATTTCGACACTGCTATCATAAAACGGATGTGCGGTGGTGCTTTTCCGGTATTTTAAGTTATTTACTAACACCTGTGCAGAATGCCTGAGGTGTCTGTAATATAATATTGTATTAAACCTTTTAGCCATCGAATCTGTCGCAGCATACTATTAACCGATGTGTTCAATTTACAACGTTACCATACATCCCAAATATGTGAATAAGCATTTTAATAAATAATTTTGTAAATGGTTGTTGAGTATTGGTTTCATTATTGATGTGTAAAAATTAACATATTATTATTATACCTATTTTATTTTCATTGTCTTACGTTGTTGTAAGCTTGGAGCGTTCGTTTCCGAGGTTTTTGCTGGACGATGTTTTATTTTATTTTAACCATACAAAATAATATGTATAAATCTTATTTTCTTATTATTTTCTTATTATCATATTGGATACCATTATGATTCTCGTTACCCTGATTTTTAGATTTTGAGTGGAGCGATGAATGTATTGATTTTACAATGTGTGTGTGTGTTTTTTTTTTTTTGTTATCACCTTTTAGGACAGTAAAAATGCTTCGATTTTCTTCAATAGTACCTTTTCTGATAGGAAAGTGAATCTAGTTGGTACTTTGGGGGGTCAAAAGTCAAAATTTCCCAGTAGTTTTCATGAGCGCCTGGAAAAACAAATGAAAAATTATGGGAAAAACGGGAATTTTTACGGAAAACCAATTTTCGACAAAATCGATTTTGGTTTTTGGTATAACTCTAAAAGAAATGACCGTAGATACATGAAATTTTGACCGAAGGTTTATATAAGCATTTTCTACACACCATAGCATTTTCAAAATATTATGACTTATTTTGAGCTGTTTACGGACATTTTCAGTTTCCACTTTTTTAGTTTTTTTTTCTATAAATGTCAATAAGATTTTATTTGTTGGGTAAAAAATCTTGAAAATTTCATACAAGGCTCCTAATATATTTTTAAAATAATATATGAAAAATATTAAAAATCCGTAGTCACAAATTTTTTTTATAAGCATTTTAAGTTCAAATATTGACAAAATACGTAAAAATCACGAAAATGTGCAAATTATTTTGAATTAGAAATTCATAAAAAATTTTCTTTTTAAATCTAAGGTTTGAAAATATAATACAAGATTCTTCATAAATTTGCCTAATTTTATCAATAAAAAAATGTTTATAAGCAAGTCAAAATAAATTTTCATAAGTATTTTAAGTCCAAATTTTTATAAGATTAGATATTCACTCGATTTCTCATGTAGCGATTTTCTTATTTTGTTGCAATTCAAAAATGAATAACTGTAGATGCATGCATATTTCACTGAATATTTATATTAGCATTTTATATACATAATTTAATTTTGAATAAATTTTTACTGTTTTTGAGCTTTTTACGGACCATTTCAATTTTTTTAGTTTTTTTTATATAAATACAAATAAATTTTTATTTGTTGGGCCAAAAATAATGAAAATTTAATACAAGGCTCCTGATATATTGTTACATAGCAATTGAAAAATATTAAAAATACATAGGCACACATTTTTTTTATAAGCATTTAAAGTTCGAATTTTTACAAAATTCATCAAAATCTCGAAAATTATCAATCATTGTAATTAAACAATTATAAAATGGTCAGTTTTTATAACTAAGGATTGAAAATTTAAAATAAAGATTCTAATAAATAGTACATACTGTAACCGAAAAATCTAAAAAATATATAAACATAGTTATTTTTTTGAGACATTTTAAGTTCAAATTTGGACGAAATTACTTAATATTAAAATCAATATTAACAAGTAAAAGTATATAATATGTTATAATATTTTTCCAGCATCACTGACAATTTTAGGTTAATAATTAAATAATATGAATAATATTAATTCAACTTACCAGCTACCTACCGTATATTAACAATATCCGTCTCCGCTCAGAATCGTTTTTCGTATACAATGATATTATATCATTGAATTCAAATTTAATACCATCCATTATACAGTGACCTACTTGTAACCTACTGTACAGCGGAGTGACATCCACTTGACCCCCTTTTTTATCTTACAAATGTTTTATTTTACCAAATACCAGCCATGGATATATTTTACCAAATACCAGCCATGGATATATTTTACCCGATGGCACACTCGTGTTCTATATCTGGAATCATAGGTATCTTGCTCGGTTATAACCGCAGGAGAGATTTTGTTTTGAATAATTATTATATACATTATCTGGTTTGAGTTGCTGAGCATGATATACGATATTAATTTCCTTAGTTATTGTTGAATTTTAAATTCTATATCTGTTCGAAATTCTTATTGTTTTCAGTTTTATTTATTCCTTTGAGATTCTTTTAGTTACCTACTATTTTATAGCTATCGATACATTATTAGGTACCTATTTAACATAGATTTGAAGATTATATTGTGGTGTTGTAACTATCGTAGGTAGTTATTGTTTACGAATTGTTTTTCAATAATTCAATAAGTTTCTTTGTTATGTGACATTTTGGTATTCAGTTGTCAATGGAGAGTCTGGGTTTACCAAAAAAGTTTTTGAAATAATATGATTGCGTGTAAGCCAATAAGCTCAACCAGTCGTATGCAATATTTGTATAGATGATGGCAATAAGGTAAATCGATTTTTAAAGAAAAAATATTTAAAAAAATTTTACTGCAGATAAGTTGCTCCAAATTATCTTAAGATATTAATGGCTTTAATTTTTTTTCTTTTCAAATGCGTGGTACTATTTATTTTTTTGGTAGTCGTTTATTACTATTTTTCAGTTGTACATTTCCTTCTTGCTATAAATGAGGATTTCTAATTTTATTCGTTATTTTCATTTATACTTACTTTATATTACTAATTAAAAATATATTTTTATTTAAATATAATAAAGTTTTATGATTTTATTTTACATAGGTACCTACTTAGTTAGGTACTTATGGGTTCATATTATAATATATTAATATACCTAATATGATCAAAAATACACCATGACTATAAGCATCAAAAAGGATTGCACGTACTTAAGGGTAAAAATTGTTGATTTTTTTTTTTTTAATAGATAATTATAATGATATTAAAAATGTACATTCTTTTTCTAAAAACATGATATCTAATTATATAGGTAGGTAATTAAAAAAAACCATATATATATATATATATATATAGGTATATATTATGATAATCTGTATAATAATCAACATGTTCTTAGGATTTTTTAGATATTAAGAAAGCTTTTGATTTAGTAGATCATAAGCTTTATTATTGTAGAATAAGAGGTACTGCGTATAAGTTATTTCGGTCATACCTAAACGATAGTATAGAGTACAAAGAGTAAAAATACCTAAATGATGAATATAGTAACGACCAAGTAATTGATGACTTAGTACCACAAGGTACTGTATTAGGACCAATATTATTTATAATATAGGTACATTAATGGACTTCTCATGCAAGATACACCTGGAAATATAATTTTTTTTGCTGATGGCACCGTCATCTTAAAGTCATCTAGGAAAGTGTATGTATTGTTAAAATCTAGCTATATGGCTACATAATAATTCACTTGAAATCAACAGAGAAGAAACAAATTACATTCACTTTGGTATTCAAAAATATATACATTTAAATAACTATAAAATAAATACTCACACTAATAATTGTATTGTACTAACAATAATATTAAAAATAATCTATGCAAATGTAGTGCAAAGAATAGAGTAAGCCCCGTTAAATAACTTAGATTAGGTATTTATTTAGTTGAAATGGGATGTACTTAAGCTATATTAATAGGTAAGTTCATTCAATTGTGTACTATATATAATTTTAATGTTCATAATTTTAATAGTTAAAAAATATATAAAAATTATATAAATAGGTACCTAATGCTTTGTTTCAATAATCTTTATTTACAGATCTATTGATTCATTTACTTCATATTATACATATTATATATTTCCCCCCCTTTTTTATGTTAAAAATTATGTATTGCGAAGTTGTTAAAATATTGTTATAATCTATGTTGTCCTTGTTCATTTTAATTTTATTCTATTTTTAATTTTCTTAATTTATTGCATAAACGATTAAAAACAATAATTCAAATCAGTATCATAAACTCTCTCTTTTCAGCACAAGCTCCACTTTTGAAAAGGGAACCAATGTATATTTTATACATATACTTCTACAGTTGTACATATATGTTAGGTATTACAATTTTTTATTTGGTGTTAATAAATATTATTATTATCATAAGATATTTAAATGTTATGTTGTAATATTAACAATATAACTTTATTAAATGTATAATATTTTACATTTTTATATTAATTATTTCTATGATAGAAATAAAGACACTACTATTCAGTGAAAGTTTTAACAATAAAAACATAATAAAATATTTTGGTAAATTTATAAATGTATTTATATAAATCACATCCAACCAATTAACTTGTTTTTTTTTTTTTTTATAATGTTATTTGCAAGTTTAAACATTTTTCTTATTGTGATACTAAAATTAATTTAACAATTAAACAGATATTAGAGAACCAAAAATAAATGTTATCTCATTTTACTGGTATTCAATGTATTGATCCACCTTCAAACAATTTGAAGATTATTGTCCTCCAAGTTGCAAAAATCAGGAGGATGGAAATATGGAAATCTGCTATTAGACAGTAATATTATTAAATTTTTTTTTTAATCAGCTGCAATAATTTTAATAATATCAATGAGCTTGGTGAATTGAATTGTTCTTTACTAATACAAGATCTTACCTATTTTATTGTCGAATGTCAAGTACAAACAGTAAAAAGAATAATCTCTGTAGGTGTTTAATAAGATTAAATAATTTCAGATAAAAAGAATGAAAACATTTTTTAAAACATACCTACTACAGGGAAGTTAATTTAAAATGAATTAGCTACACAGACATCAAGACATTTCAGGTTAGGTGAAATTAGACATCAAGTAGGACAAAACTTTACAATTTGTAATATCAGTTGAAATTATATTTATTTATGACAATCAACAATAATTTATTACAGGAAATTACTCAATCGGTTAATTTTATTAAAATTAAACTAAAAACTCTAAAATATTTCTCTAATATAATCCAATATAGCAGAAGTATACTAAAATATTCTTTTGTATGTAAGAACCATAAGCTAAAATATTCTGAAATATTCTCTAAAATAAAAATATGCACTAGTATGTAAAAAACACTTTTATTGATAGTTTCTACAGGTTATGAAACTCAAATATTTTTTACTCACATCAAACAACATAAACTACTAGTTAAAAACCAATATGTTTTTGCATAATAATCTGGACTCTAATAAAAACTAAATTATTATTATTATATTTAATATTTTCTATGATATTCTTTCTTACTACATATACAATTTAAATGTAATATAGTTAAAATATAGTATTGATTTAAAATTTGTGATATTTAAAAAAATGTTATTGTATGCTCATCATATCTTTAGATGCCCATTAATTTATATTAATTCAGTTTTGAGTACCGGATGTGAATGAAATTCCTTATTATGTTATTTTGGATTAATTTAGTAATTTTTTGGAATTTTTAAAAATAATTCCACGGATACGGTCAATAGGACTTTGTTGGGACAAAAATGGGGGTTCCGTTATTTCCGATTACTATTTTTTTAAAAATTCCCGATGCTATTAAGATGTTGCTATTGCAGTGTTCTCGCTTGAGGGCGAACAAGATGAAAATTTGTAACTGTTTGATCTTAGTCAATGCCTCGAACGGGATGGTTGTTGATAAATATACCTATTTTTAAAATTTTAAGAAAATATAAACCGGAATTTTGTGTACTGGGAAATTATTGTCACTATGGTAAGTACTATTTTTTTAATACTTAAAATATATTTTATAGACGTGTGATATAAAATGTGTACCTTTCTAGTTTCTATATAAGAAAGTACTAAGTTGAGTGTGCGTGGTGTATTATGAGAGCATGTACACAAACAATTATATTATAAATCATAATATATAATTTTATATCTAAAATGGATATTTTTTTAATCCAATGCTGACACTAACTCACACAAGATCGATGTAAGATCGCAATCGTGGTATTAAGATACAAGTTTACCTATTTAGAAATATCTTGTAAGTTATGACTAGTGAGGAAAGCTAGCCAAAAAAAAGTTTGCCTACCTTATTAAAAAAAAATGTCTACCTGAAAGTCAAATTAAATTTTTATTAGCGTTTGAAGTTCAAATTTTTACAACATTGGAATTCATTCGATTTCTCATGTAGTAATTTTCTTATTTTGCTGTAATTCAAAACCGAATAACTGAAGATGCTTGAAATTTATATCATAATATGTTTATTTTATCAATTCCTATACTTGAAAAATTTTTCAAAATATTTTGTTTCGGTTTGAGCAATTTACGAACATGAATATGTTTATTAGAATTTTTATAGTTTTTTTAGTCTTTTTTTCTATAAATGTCTATAAAATTTTATTTTTTGGGTCAAAAAGTTTGAAAATATTAAAAATACATGGGCACAATTTTTTTTGTAAGCATTTAAAGTTGGATTTTCGACAACATTTATCAAATTTTAAGTTAAAAATATATTTTTGTAGTTAAAAATTGATAACATTTTCAACTTTTATAGCTAAGGATTCAAAATTTAAAACAAGGTTCCACGTAAGTAGGTTATTCTGTAACTAAAAAATCTCAAAAATATACAGTTTTTTTTTATAGCTGTTTTATGATCAAATTTGGACAAAATTAAAAATTAAATAACCAAGAATAATGATTTTACTTGTTTTGTTGTAATTTTATGATATTAATTCAACTTACCGGCTACCGTATTAATAATATAAAATAATAATATAACTCTAAATCAAAATATCCACACTGACAAACCATCTCGGCTCAGAATCGTTTATTGTATTCAAGGATTTTATATCATTGAATTCAAATTTAATACAATTCATTATATAGTGACCCACTTGTAACCTACTGTACATCAGAGCGACATCCACTTACCCGCCCTTTTTTATAAATGTTAATAATGTTATTTAGTTAACTCTTAATATGAATTTAAGATTATACATAAGTATAGTAGTATATATTATATATATATATATATATAATATATATACACTAGCTGCATAGGTACAATAATTATAAATATCATAAAAATACAAATTTTAAAATAAAAATATTTTGTTTAAACCCAATACCTATTGAAAATTGAATAAATACATTGGAATTTACAAAACACCCTCTATCATTTAGTTGTAACTTGTAGGATATTATAGTAAACTACGACTCATACTGCAGTGCAGCAGCCACAGAATGGACATTTTTAATATATCTACTAAAAACCTTCTAGCTACTCCTTAAAGCATATTTATCTTATGTACTACTGTAGTAGGTACTTGCCCGTTGGTTTATATTATGCCTAGTAACATTATTGTAGGTAGTAGGTAGGTACCAGTATATTGTATTGTAACAATTATACCTATATAAACAATAAACTCCATATAATGTTCATAGCATAGACACAATATGGTTCACTTCTGACCAATACAATAATATATTCATACACATATATCTGTTAAGCTTGTTATAACTAGTGTTAGTTAATAAATAGAATATTAAAATAATCTGATTATAAATTTAAAAATAGAAAATATTAAATCTGTTCTGAGAGGTGCAACTTAAAAACTAATAGGAAATAAACTATAAAATATATAAATAATTCAAAATCAAAACAGGTACGGATTTTATTTAATGCTATATAGTAACACAATTCAATTACACAATTTTAAATGTAACATAGATACATACATTAAAGTACAACAGTACAATATTTAAGAATCATCAACATATTATCACAATATGAATTTTAAACATTTTTCTGCGTTAAATTAGGGAAATTACCACACATATAGAAAAATAGATTACAAACGATTTCACATAAACAATTTGGCATATTACCAACCAACTATACTCAGGAACAATTAAGAAATAAAACAAAAAGTATCATACGTGAAAATTAAATTTAAAAAAAAAATAATAATAAATTCATTATAGGTATTAATTATAATAAAATTAATTAAAATAACCACATAATTAAAACAATGAATATTATAATGTTTAGTTAGTAAATTGTCTTATATTAATGATACATATCAATCCTAAATTAGGCACTTAATACCATTATTTTTCAGAGTTATTTTGTAATTTGGGCAGTGCCTTAACCATAGCCATTTCTTTTTCTATAAACAAAATAATATTGGGAATATTATATTTTTCATATAACTTTGTTAATGGAGAGAAGGTATTATATTATTTTAATAGATAAACAAATATTAAGTCTTCTTTTTTGGACAAAAAATGAAGCAAATATGATGTAAGATATAAACTAAAAACTTACCACTCTTCTCATTTTCTTCTCTTGTTCTAGTAGCTTTATCAGCTTCATTGGTAGCTAAATCTGATTGTGCCTGTTCTGTATCACCTCGGGCATGCACATTTTGACAATTCTGCTGTTGTTGTTCTTTTTCTATTTGTTTTCTAAACATATTAACAACAATTAAAAAATATTTAAAAAATATTTAATAAATTTAACCAACCTTTCATGTGTAAATAATGTTTCGGGTTCAGAAGTATCTGCAAAAAATGCATTGAGCGAAGATAACCTTTGCAATAATTTTAATTTCTTTCTATTTGAATTATCGATTCGTATCACACGAGTAACACCCTATTAGTTCAATAAATGAAAAATGAATAATCAAGATAAATAGATTATTATGAACATCTATAATAACAACTATATTATATTTTTATCAATTTAGAAAATAAACATTACGTCAGCATCAGAGCCAGCATTAGATTCACTTCTACTTTTGACGTCTTCGTCGCTATCACTCTTGTGCCCTTTACATTCAAGATTCTCTTCGTCAGCCTCTTTAAGACTATTAGTTATTTGACCCTGTTCATCGTGCACTTTCTGTTTTTCTAATTCTTCAATATTAGTAAACTCGTCATTTGTCCTTTTGTTTGACCCCTTTTCTGGGTAGAAACAATTTTTTTTAAAATACATATTTTATCGATGTAAACAAATACACGAGAATAATGAAATATTAAATAAAGTGTTATCAGGATTGCATTCATACCTCTGGGCATATTGTACATGTAAATAATACAACGGTTATCAAGTATAAACTAAAAATTTACTGGATTAGAAGTTATTGAGTAGATAGGTAGCATATTGAGAATAAGAATCAACCAAGAAAATGATGTCACATATTAATTTTATGAAAAAATGTAAAATAATGAAGCAACTCGTGTCTCATATAGTCATATCAGTTATTATCTTATAAACATCCAAGTATTGCATCATAATAATCTTGGAAAAAAAAATAAAAATAAATGCGTTAAACATAAGGGTGGGTTATTACCCTCCCTTATATCACAAATCAATATTGAAGCTACACTCGATCAGCTGATCGAGTTATTGTTTACCTGTGATCTGAAATCTGACAAACATGGAAACGAGGCCACTCACCAACCTGAGTTATACGTTTGTTTACACAAGTTATGAAAACATTTACTACCGTCGTGTTTTAGACCATAAAATAGTCATCCGATTTGGCCAATTCACACAGTGAATTGAATGTAATTTCCCAGTTTATGTTACGGTGTATCTTTATATTATTTACTTGTATCTATATCTCGTGATGATAATTGATAATATAATAATTATTTATTAGGTACCTATTGTACATTAGTTATTGTACCCCAATATAGTTTTCGTGGCCAACAATATAAAACTTTTATTTAGGGCGCCATTCAAGAAATTGGAGCGAGATGAACATTCGCACCCCATACCTTAAAGCTTTTCAAAATCATTCTTAGTTTCTTATAGTTTACCTACTGAACTTGATCTGATTACATTGATATTAATCAAATCGTACCTACTTAAATAATTAACGCAATTATATTAATTAAAAACTGTAATTACTTCGTCAAACTATAAATATATTACTCTAAAATATATAATTCTATGATTGAGTTATAAAAGTATAATTATTTTTTAATAGACTCTGTACCAGGACCGCGTAATATAACCAGACCAAAAATCGTCTAAATCTGCGCATTCCTCGTTCAAAGACAACGGTTGACGGTTCGTTAATATTCGGCTCCTGCCGTAAAACGGTGTGGATAAAAACACTTTTTAACTTTAAACTTTGAGGTACGTATTATTATAAGAACTTTTCTTTTTGAGCTTTATAGATGATCAATACATCAACATATTGGTCTCATTGAGCACTTTAAGTATGTACATATATTCAAATTGTTTTTATGTTTAACAAATTATTTTATATATTTTTAATTCCTTCGTTTCTATTTCCCCGAAAGATGGTGTCAATAGAAACATTTATGGTGTTTTGGTGTATTTTTCTATTTTACCAACTTATGGGTAGATAGAAACAGTTATTGAGATTCTTAAAAAGAGAAGTGACAAGAGAACAAAATTGTCAAATAAAAACTTTTTTGTATATTTCTTACTTAAATGTTTCAATTAAAAAACAAATTAGGAAAAATGAAAATAAATTTGCAACAATTTTTCTCTGGCTTCTGGAAACGAAACCACATACTACATACTATGCCTTTAGGTTCCGTGATTTTTTTAACATATTTATTTTTGGTTAGGTATTATTTTACACTGGACACACAAAACCTATATGACATATACTCGCAGTTATTTATAGTAATTATTTAAACGGATTATTACCGAGCCTACGAGGTTATGAGCTACTATTATTATTATAATTGTATACGCGGATAATCGCGGTTGCGCTTTTCCCATGTACAGTTGTACTATATAGGTATATATAATAATAATGGTGATACAGTCACAGCTCACTACAATATTAAAAATAGCATAAATACAAGTATTATTTAGTAACTGTACCTCATATAATTATGGTACAGGTATGAAACTATTTATTATATAATATTTATATTAACCTTAATTGAAACAACAACTAAATTCAAGAGAAAAGATTCATTTTTATGTAATATATTTCCTACCACTTATAGTAAAATAAAAATGACAAAATGAAAATATGTGGGGGGCGGGAATAGTATACGTTGAAATGGAAGTTGAGTGGTGACTTGGACTATATTTGAGATATTTTGATTTTGTTATAGGTAGGTACCTAATAATAATTTGATATAATAACATTGTTAATACTTCAATTTATTAGGTATATGTTCATGATTACAATTTAAAAAACAACTTAGTAATAATAACATAGGTAGGTTTTATATTATGATATGTATAGTTCATAATACATAAATACCTATGTTATAAACAAGAAAATATAACTAATTTAAATTGTTATTTATTTGAAAACAGAATTTTATATTTTAAGTAAATTGTTCACTTATTATTTATGATTAGAAAGAGAATAACGTTGAGGGGTATTTCTTATTATTGAGTGTCTAAGAGTTAGATGTGTATCGGTTTATGCGATACTATGTGTTGGTTCGGATTGAATAGAAATATTATTAGGTAAATCTATAATGTTGCATGGTTGCAGGAGATAATGAGTTACTTATTTCATATTTGACCATGTGCTGGCCTGGCCACGTGATATAATCTGATCGTTGTGTATTATTTATTCAGAATCCTAGTCTAATGTTACGTTATGAGTACCTACCAGTTTTGACTAATGTTTTCTCTTTTCTGTGATTTTTTCTTTTTGCCAATTTTGAACTTTATTTCGACAATCTATAACTAATACCATATCACCTTTAGTTTGATGTAATAACTTTTTTCCAGAATTTTTAATAAGAGTAGATATACCATCATATACCTAATTAGTAATTTTATTAGTAGTTATTTGGGATTATTAAATCAAAAATAATAAGTGTTGAGTGACCAAACATAAGTTTTGCAAGCTTTTTATTAGTAGTTGAGTGTACAGTGTTTCTAAACATCAATTTTTATGCCAAAATTCATTTTTATTTTTAAGTTAACTATAACTTAGCTTGGTTATTTCTTATTTTAAGATAACTTAACCACAACAACCTAAAAAAAAATGGTTAACTTGCCCAGCTTTGAGAGTATTGAACAATTAATTGTTTTTAAATAATTTATACCAATTATTACCATTCTCCATTCTTTATTATGTGAATAAATATTTTATAAAGACATTTTCAAATGTCTAAACATTTGCTTTTATTGTTCCTAATAGATTTGTATAATTTCCAACGTAATGGCATAATGAGATATACTTTTGCAACAAAGTTAAACTATTAAAACTGGAATCATATAAATATATTTTTGTATTCACATTACACTATGCATGACTAAATATATACCTAAGCTGCAGCTGAGTACCTACACGAAGAATTGACTACAGCTCAACTTTTCCCAATATGGTTACGGGTTTAACCATATATTTACCAACTCCATGAACAACATGATACACGACGTAGCTGTGAATATGCCTTTAGTCTTTACTCTTAAGTACTATATAGAAATTAATAACTATAATAAAACTTAAAAGTCTTCACAAAATTACCTTGATGTTGCAAACATTGCAAACATTACGTACCTAGTACTTGTATCGAAATCCTTCTGTGCATGATTTGATAGGCAATATTTTACACATTTATCTGTGGTTGATTGGACTGATTTTGTTTGTTAACTTTGTTTTTGTAATTTGATACTTGAAAGTACTTCTTTATTTTTCCACCCCTTTGTATAGTTGATTGTTGTTTCTTTTGTACTAGGTGACTAGTATTTTCCATGATATGCGAGTATCAACTAGGTACCTATCAAGCTACATTTTATAACAATTTATTCATACAAAGAAGTACTCCTTCAAAAATAAAAATAAATGTGTAACTGTTTATAATTTAAATCTAAAAAAATATTTGATGATTTATAGATCATATAATATTATTAAAAAACATCCACAAATTTGGTATTAAAGGAAAGGTTTACAATTTATAAAGCTCATTTTTAAAAAATAGAAAACATCCCGTTCAAATAAATAACAAATTAAGTGAAGACATTTCAATAATACCTATATCATGCATATTAATTAATTGGAAAGTTAGTTTCTCTGATTAAAAATGTAATGCAGATATTCTAGTGCAGTTTTTTTAAAATGATACATGACTAATTGCCTCCCTCACTAAGGTCTAAAAAATTAATTAAAAATATGTTTGAATCACAATCAATGTACATGTCAAACCTTTGTAAATATGGTTAAAAACTGTAAATCATTAGGTAGTTATAGTATAGAAATGTGGCATAATTAATTTTAAATGGAATGATCAGTAATCACATAAAACTTTTAACAAATAAACTAAGAAAAATAATGCAGGCATGTTTTTAAAAATCTAACGGATAGCTTAGAAATTAAAAAAACCATAGTCATATATCAAACATTAATATAATCTATAGTTAATGATGGTAGGTATTATAGATGAGGAGGTATGTATGAAACAACTATAGGTACACACAATAAAAAAAATACTAAAAATTATCCTAAAAAAGGGTTACCACACAAAATATTTGTACAATGTATAATTGTATGCCAGTAAAATAATTATTTTATAAAACTTTGGTACTTAGCATAATTAAAAATAATCTATATCAGTTAATAAACGTCTAATAATTAATAATCAAGAAACTTGAAAGTTTACATATCAATCTGTGACATGGCAAGCATTTTTTATACAAAAATATATAATATGATTGTTGAACATATTTATAGACCTTTGTGTTGTTTAAATAACAAAGCCCCAGGGCATTAAAAAAAAAGAAATATATTTTTCATGTCAATAATTTAACTTCAAACAGCAACCAAATAATTTATTTCATCAGAAATTAATTAATCCATATTTAGAAATAAAAGTATTTTTTTGTTTCTAACCCAAACACTACATAATTTAAAATGCATATACATATTTTAGATTCTGAGCGGAGCTACATTGATTTTACAATGATGTGTTTTTTTTTTTTTTTTTTTATGTCTGTCATCACGTTTTAGGACAGTAAAAATGCTTCGATTTTCTTCAATAGTACCTTTTCTGATAGGAAAGTGAATCTAGTTGGTACATTGGGGGGTCAAAAGTTAAAATTTCTCAGTAGTTTTCATGAGCGCCGTGAAAAACAAATGAAAAATTAAGGGAAAAACGGGAATTTTTACGGAAAACCAATTCTCGACAAAATCTTGGTTTTTGGTATAACTCTAAAAGAAATGACCGTAGAGACATAAAATGTTGACCCAATGTTTATATAAGCATTTTCTATACACCATTTTCAAAATATTCTGACTTATTTTGAGCTGTTGACGGACATTTTCAGTTTCCAATTTTTTTAGTTTTTTTTTCTATAAATGTCAATAAAATTTTATTTGTTGGGTAAAAAATCTTGAAAATTTAATAGTATACTTCTAATATATAGTTTCAAAGGTAGATGAAAATATTAAAAATCCGTAGTCACAATTTTTTTTTATAGGTAATCAAAGTTCAAATTTTGACAAAATACGTAGAAATGACGAAAATGTGCAATTTATTTTGAGTTAGAAATTCATAAAAGTTTTTCTTTTTAAATCTAAAATTTGAAAATGTAATACAAGATTCCTCATAAGTTTGCCTAATTTTATCAATAAAAAAGAGTTTATAAGCAAGTCATAATAAATTTTTATGAGCATTTTAAGTTCAAATTTGTACAAGATTAGATATTCACTCGATTTCTCATGTAGCGATTTTCTTATTTTGTTGCAATTCAAAAACAAATAACTGTAGATGCATGAAAATTTCACTGAATGTTTATATAAGCTATTTCTATACACCATCTAATTTTGAATATATTTTGACTGTTTTTCAGTATTTTACGGACGATTTAAATTTTCAATTTTTTTAGTTTTTTTTTCTATTAATATCAATAAAATTTTATTTGTTGGGCCAAAAATAATGAAAATTTAATACAAGGCTCCTGATATATTATTACAATAGCAATTGAAAAATATTAAAAATACATAGGCACACATTTTTTTTATAATCATTTAAAGTTCGAATTTTGACAAAATTCATCAAAATCTCGAAAATTATCAATCATTGTAATTAAACAACTATAAAATGGTCAGTTTTTATAACTAAGGATTGAAAATTTAAAATAAAGATTCTAATAAATAGTACATACTGTATTCAATCTAAAAAATATTTAAACACAGTTATTTTTTACAGACATTTTAAGTTCAAATTTGGACGAAATTACATATTAAAATCAATTTTAATGAGTAAAAGTATATATTATAATATTTTTATAGCATCACTGATAATTTTAGGTTAATAATTAAATAATATGAATAATATTAATTCAACTTAGCAGCTACCATAAAATAACAATATCAATATAATTTAAAATATCCTAGACTGACATACCGTCTCCGCTCAGAATCGTTTTTTGTATACAATGCTATTATATCATTGAATTCAAATTTAATACCATCCATTATAGTACAGTGATCTACTTGTAGCCTACTGTACAGCGGAGCGACATCCACTTGACCCCCTTTTTTTTTTTTTAAACTACACGGTAAAGCCACTCAATTAGTATTAATAAATTCATAAACTAAAAATGGTACGTAATTAAAACTAAAATACTATTCTCAAAATAGTAGTAAATAAGATCAATGTAATATAATGATGAATAGCATAATACCTAAAAAAAATAATTTATGACGATATGAGAAAAATTAGAAAAAAAAACATAAGTTTTACTAGTCAATTTTATTGTGAATACATATTAAGTTAAAAATGATGTAGTGTATTTATTTTATAACTCCTTCTATTACACAGGTATTATTGGAAAACATATTTTAGTATTAATTGCTTTTAATTAAATTAAATATAATAATGTTATAAAGTAAATTAAATAATTTCTAACATGTTTATCTAACTTTAAAATCAAATAATGCATCAAAAAAATGCTACTTTACGAAACATACAATGTTCTCATCTATGAATATATTATTTAACCATAGGTCAATAAACTCAAATGCTAACCAAAAGACCATAACTATGATCTGTCACAAAAATTTATTGTATTGTACATAATTTGATAGACAATAATAACATAATATAGTACTTAAGGTATTTGTTTTTATAAATTACTAACAAAATTCAATTCAGTAAAGATTTTAATACATACAGTGTTATACATATTATTAACATTAAAATTTTTTTATACATTACACAGTTATAATAGAATGCTTAATTACACATATTAACATATTTTTGCAGTTCCAGTACTCAACTTGGTCATAAGAAGAAAAATCAAATTGTAAGTATTGTGAAACTGACATACTATTTTAATTGAGTTTACAAGATATAACCTTTGATTATTATTCTCTAACTCACCTAGGGCTTAATAATTGTTTGTTCCTATGTACATTTTGTGGAAAAGGAACTTTGACTAATTAAAAATAATACAATTTGTGAGGATATTATTTAAAAATGTATAACATAAAAAAATACAGTAAAATACAAAAAAATATATCTATACATAAATATTTATAAAATAATATAATACAATTAAGATTGAATCTAAAAACGAAATACAGTGGGGGGTCTATCAGTTAAGCGTCATTGTGTTGGTGATGTTAGTGGTGACAGTAGTGATAGAATTGAGTTGTTGTTGGTGGTGTCGTCATCGTCATCGTCATCGTCGTCAGCCGTCCTAGCCGCCACTGCCACCGTATGTCATTCGTCGTCGGCCATTCCCGACTCTGAAGACTCAAACAATAAGTTTTTCCGCTTGCCCGGTTTAAAGTGGAGCATCTCATGCTTGCGCGTATCGCACATCTGCACAAATCCGCGCCCGCACACACTGCATTTGAACGGTTTTTCACCCGTGTGAGTGCGAATGTGTAACGTTAGGTCATACCGCTTCCGGCACTTTTTATCGCAGTGAGGGCACTGGTAGTTTCTAGTGTCTGTGTGCACGATCATGTGAGCGTCATGCGACCCCTTAGTCTTGAATGTCTTGTTACAAAGCACGCACGAGAACGGCCTTTGGTTATAGTGGACTGCGTTGATGTGCACGTCCAACTGCGATTTTTGTGCGAATCGTTTGTGGCATATGTCACACACAAACCGCTTGTCATGCTTGGTCTGGTGCACTCCTAGCTGCTGCTTGGTATAACACGTGAAGTCACAGTGATTGCAGCGCACAGTCTTTTTGGCGGTGTGCGTCAGTAGGTGGTTCATAGCAGATGCCTTATTCTTGTACATGTTGCCGCACACGTCACATGCGAAACGAACTTGCTTCGAGTCAATCGTGTTTGTGGTGTGTAGCTTGGAGTGTTTCTCTTCAAGGTGGTCTTTAAAATCATCAATGGACGTGAAGTTGATACGACATAGGTCGCACTCATACATCTTGAACTCAGGGTGCCGCTTCTGGAAGTGCCGTAACAGATTATACCGGGTCTTAAACACGGTCGCACATATCTGGCACATGGTCTCATGTTGCTGTTCGTCCTCATCTACGGCAGTTCCATCCAACGAACTGCTCAAGTATAACTGCCTCACCTGCATGTTGTTTAGCTGGTTGCAGTCCTCGTCCTCATCTTCGTCCTCGTCTTCGTGGTCGTTCTCGTCGTCCACTTCACCATCGTTTCTGTCACCATCTTTATGCAGGTCATTCATTTCACCATCCTCAGTGGCATTGACGTTAATTGAATCTATAAGTGGTTTGAAGTCATGACTATCGTTGTGATTAATGATACTGCCTCCTCCACAAACTGAGTTGATGTTCGCTTCGGTGGGCAGTCGATGGTCAACTACATCTACGTGGTTGCTATCTTCTTCCATGACGTCCAGGTACTCTTGTTTCGGCACGAGGTTGCAATCGTCCGCCACCGAAATGTCATCCAGCCGATGGCAATTCATCAGTCCGTTTATGTCATCGTCAATGCCAGCTGCATTCAGGTACATATTGTCGTCTACGGAATCGTTATCCACTTCTCTGTTGAATATTATGTCAGAGAGTTCGCTGTAAAGACAAATAACACGGTCGTTTTAATAACACACAGTCAAAGGAAATAAATAAATGACAAACAAAATTTTACAACTACCTATTGTATGTTAAATAACAAATGTTAGTTTCAGTTAAATTTGATTTTCATTTATTTTTTAAAATTAAGAATTTTTATTAGTCACTTAAGGGGACGTCGTGACATGTGTTGTGTCTGTCTTACTAACACAAATCAAAATTTACGTCTAGCAGTTCCAATGTTGTGTTGTTGGCTTAAATATTAGAGTGAATTTATCTATTATCAAACTTAAATGAAAGAAACTTGTTAATAATGTTCTTACATTTGAGTTTGATAATAGGTCAATTCACTCTAATATTTAAGGTAACAATACAATGTTGGAACTGCTTCACGTATATTTAGGTATATTATGCGTTAGTAGGACGGACAAGACAAATGCAGATACGTCCTCTTAAAATGTTTATAAAAATATTATTATTTATTACTTATTTCCTACATTTTAAGCATCAATCTAAAAGTTGATACTAAAATTTATAATGTTTAATGCCGTAATTATTATTAAATATTTTAATTAACGACTGTCTAATTAATTTATTCTTCTGCTTGCATTTGTTGGCATGTGGTGACTATCTAATATTAAAACTAACATAACTGATAAATTTATTATTATTGAATAAAAAATTATCGTTGTTTTTGAACATGAAATACAAGAGCAATTACTACGAATTATTATTTTATCCCTTACTTAAAATAATAGATTTCAAACAGGTTTAGTTTTCAAAAAATATGATAAGCTAAGCTTTATATCTTTGCGAAAAAAAAATTCACATAGTTAGTTAATAATTATTAGGATATGTATGAACTGTATACATATTATGTGCATTGAACTTATAATTATACACACAAGTCTTTATTTGTGTAAGAAATCGGTACATCCAAACAAGACTTCTGATTGCTATTTATCAGAAACCTCCTAAACAGTAACTGATCTTATCTCGTTTTTACAAATCACTTTTGATTCTTTTTCTTTTAAAATATTTAAATATCTTTATGTTAGGTTATTAGTAAAATATATAATTAAAATAAAATTATTTTGTTTCACGAGAGCTTAATAAATACACAATACTTGACATCAGATAAGACTTAAAAAGTAATTTTATAATTTTTCCAGTTATTGAAAATAATGATAATGAAAAATGATACTGACCTACAACAGTTTTGAACAAAATTAATTTAAATTTGTTATAATTAAGGCAAAATTATACGACTTTTAGATTTGGATTGTGTATTTTATATTCTTCATTTTTTTTTTATTCATATGGTTTAATTTAATGTAGATTATATTATATTACATTCAAAGTTTATAATAATAACTTAATATTAATAATCTACACAACTTAACAAGCAATAGTGACGATGTCTAAAACAACAATGCTAGGTTAATAATTAAAAATATGTTGGTCATAATGAATAGTATTTTATATAATATTGTACCAAGTTAAATATAATACATAGGTTAAATAAAATACAAATTAATTGATTAATTTTAGTTTCTAAATATACTTATTATACTGCTATTTAATACCAAATTACACATTATATGAAATGTTAATACTATATTAAGTAATTTTTACTAAAAAAAAAATACATATAAAAAATATTCTACAACTATTTGGTATCAAATAAAACTTTATTAAAATATAATTCACAAGAATAGTAGTATTACAATATTATTTTGAATAAATATAAAAATATAATATTTCCAATTTAGTAAGTAGAAAAATATGATAACATTTAAAATGTATACATTTATGCATATTGCATACGTTTAAACATTTAGTAAATAAAGTAGTAATTAGGTAAAATGTATATAAATATATTAAACATAACATTAAATAAACGTGTACTACAATAGGATATTATAGGTGTATCTTAAGAAAAAATGAATAAAGACAGATATAATACTGTTGATATTCCTTTAAATTGTATTGTTGTCCACGTAGGATAGTTACACTATTAGTATAAACTCAAAAGCAACAAAATAATTTAATTTGAAAAAAAATATCTAATTGAAACTTTGTAGGTAACATTTTGTTCTGACAGTTTTTTAATATAGGTACTAATTTTCTAAAGAAATAACTAAAAAATATGTATTAAAGATTTCAAAAATGTATGGTATTATATAATTAATAAATAAATAATTAAGTAGATTTGTATTTAAATGTCAAGTCTTAACTTACAGTTTCAATTTTCAATAAGATGTAAAAATAAAACTTTTCTCAATAAATAGTATTTAAACTTAGAAATGTAGGAACTATAAAGAAAATGAAAAATAACTTCTTGAAAATAGCAACTATACTTTGTATAAAGTAAGGGTAACCTCAGGCAGCAACTGATATTTATTCTGTTTAGTTAGACCACACCTAGATAAATCAGTTTCATTAATATTTATTTTGACATTTGACCCTAGACAAAATATGCTTAACTGTGTTAAGAAAAATGTAAGCTAGGCATTTGTAGAAATAATAAAGGGATGCTACTAAAAGCACAGCAGTTAGTGCAGGTTATCAACACTCATAGCCGTTAAAGTGCACAAAACCCTACCATTTGAGATTACTTTTGTTTCAGACAGAGTATAGATATACTTTATAATGTAAAGGTAGACATGAAACTATTGGAACAAATATTTTTCTAATAACTAAAAAAAAAATAATATCCGACAAGAGATAAACAAAAAGAAAAATTATTTTTATAACAATAAAACCAATAAATTCCTTATTCCACTAAGATACTTAAATTATAAGTTATTAATATTAATTATTATTAATACGACTTTAAATAAGAAAATAAAAATAAAAATAGTATAGTTACCAGACTGTTGTATGGCACACAATACCCTGTAATATTATATAATATAATGGAGTAAAAAAATTGTACACATAGTTGTATTAAATCTAATAGTTATAATAAATGTTTTTTAATTATTCATTTTTAAATAGCTATATTTTGGCATAGATTAAATAATACTTGAGACAGGCAATGACAATGCAATCATTTATAGTTTATTGTATTTATTTGAATTCAACTCACTTAGTGGTGCTTTGTGGTAGGAGGAGGTGGGAAATTAGTATATATTTGTCTCCTGCCATGTGCCACTAGTAAGGTAAATTAAAATTAAAACAATGAGTGATAAATGACTGCATTAGTGTGTCTATCTATAGAGTTATTTAATCCATGATACTGGACATACAAAAATTAGTTTTATTGAAAAAAAGTAAGTTTTAAATTAAACTAACATAAAAAAAGTAATAATAGTATTAATAAGTAGGTATTCGACTTTCTTAGAGCAGCAGTGACCATAATATGACAGGGTATACATTTGCTTATAAGCAGCATGTTTACAAATGCATTTATTTTTAATGTATTTTGAAGAATTTAAGATTCCTGCAATTCTAACTTTTTATATATTATTTTATTGATAGAACCTAGTTACTAGGTAATCAAATTTAACAAATTTATAAGACAGAAGAAAAATAAAATAAATTTACATTTCATCCAGATTCATAGGTTGTGATATTTAACTTATATTGCTAAACCGCTTCTATATTAAATATACCACAACTAGAATGTTATACTAATAACTACAGTTCTCATACATTAAAACCTCTATATAATCGACACCAGTCTTATTAAGAATACTTTTATAATGTATTCAGAATCATATTGAAATACCTTTTGAAAGCATTCAAAATACTTAAACAAATACTGTATATGATTGAGTACGTTAACTGTACTCTATTCAAAATAAGCCGCTTCGAAACAGTGGGACCGCTGTGATTGGTTAAAATTGTGAATTATGCGCATAGTCGGCAGCCAAAAGAAACTGTTGATGAAACACGGTTTTGTCTTAATTTTTTTCCACACTTATCCTGAATAGAGTCTACTACCACCCATTAAATAAGAAGAAAGACTATTTAAATATTCAAGATAAAAGCCAATCAAACCAGTGGTGGTGAGTGTCTCCTAGTGAGGAGCTGACAGGGCTTCAGAGTTCTGTCATTCTGTTATCTATTTGAATTTTGGCAAAACCTTATTTATAAATTCTCAGAAGTTAGAACCATTATGAAATAATATTTGCAAAATATTGGTAGTTGGAAATTAGAGGAGACCACTAAAAATAAAGAAAAGTATTTAGTATTCTAGAATAAAAATACAAATAAAAAGTATTTGATATATGAAAAAAGGATTTAAATACTTAACAAGACTGATAGACACCTTAAAGAACAGAAATCCTTTTATGGCAGAAAATAACCACATTCTGGCATAATCTATATCATGAATATTTTAGTCACCCTACAACGGAAACTCCTTTAACAAAAAATCAGTTGGTATGAGCTAGTCCGCTATGAAGAGGTTTTACTGTAAATAATATTCTCAGTTTTACTTTAATTAAATAAATGAATATTAGTTACACAAATACGGCTAATTGATTATACTAATATTCAAAACAAAATTTGTAAGATTAAGTTAAAAATAAACTTTTAAAGTAAACAAGCAGTTTTTGATCTCAAATTGTAGTTTTCTTAAGTATATATTGTTAGGCATTATTAATTCTAGATTAATGTTAAAAATTATGCAATGTTCTTTAAGGGTTCAATTTCAATAACTTATATTTATCATATTTCAAAACCTAATTTCTTAAGCTATACAAGTATAAATGTTTAAAATATCAAATTAATATAATACAATTTTGCATTTGATCATACATAGTTTGAACTATTTAATTAAATTATTTATAATTAAAACTTGAAAAATATCATCCTATTTAGCAAAGGACATAATTAAAAAATATCAAATTTTACTCTAGAAGAAAAAAAAACATTTTATTGATTTCAATCAAGTATTTTGGATATAAAATGTATTTATTATTCATACTAAATAATTTTGTAGTGACTAGGGATATCAAAAGTTTTGTATAATCATTGTGTTTTTTTAATATTTTACCAAGTTGAGCCATTTTATAAATAGTATATCAAAGAATTTAAAGGCAGAGTGATCATTGAAATATACTGACAATAATATCAAGTGATGAGTATTTAATCATAATATTATTTCACCGAAAATGGACAAAAAAACATAAAAGCTGGTAAACATGAAAAGGTTAAGTACTTAGCTAAATAGTCTGATGAAACATAAAGATATTAATTTTTAATTTAGCAATAATTATACTTTCATTTTAAACAACTTTATGGTCAAGGAAACGAGTAGATTTTAACATATACTATAAATTATAATACTTTTATAAATCAATAACATTAATAATTTACTGTGAACCCCTCTGACTATCTACAGTTGTTGAAATAAATTCTAATTGAGGCATAACAAATGAATGCTGAGTTCCATGAACTCGTCCATGCTGTTTTAAATGTTTTTTCAATTTAAATGTGTCTCCACAAATAGTGCATTGAAAAGGTCTTTCTGAACTGTGTACCGCTGTATGACCTTTAAGTGTACCACTGCGCAAGAATGCTTTACCACATATTGCACATACATAGTTACGCACTCCTGTATGATGGGTTAAATGTGCAACTAAATGACATCTCCTGATAAAACTTTTATCACAATATTCACATTTGTGTGCTTTTATACTTTCATGCATCTGTTTCCAATGAATTTTCATTGACGACCTTTGGGCAAAACTTTTACCGCATGTTTCACAAACAAATGGACGTTCACCAGTGTGTGTACGTCTATGATCATCAACGTTACGTTTCTCAGAAAATGAACGTCCACAAATGTCACATTGATAACTACGAACTTTGTCATGGAAACATACAATATGGCGTCTCAAAAATGCTGCTGTACGGAACTGTTTACTACAAATTTCACAAGTGTATGGTTTTTCACCGGTATGCACTCTCATGTGATACACAAACTTGTATCTTCTACCTTCAACATTATAGTTACATTGATCGCATTTGTAATATAATTTGTTATCTACCATAACTTTATACTTATCATAAATGTCACTTTTTGGAATAGGTTTTTTATCATTTAGCATATGTGAACGGACATGTTTTGAAGCCAAGTGTTTAGAAGGAAATAACTGATTACAGTAATAACATTTGAAATCTTCAATATCAGAATTTTCATCCAATCCAAGAATTTCGTCTTTTATGGCTCGCAAATTATCCTCTATTTTCACGTCAATTTCATTATCATTTTTTTGATCAATAGAATGTGATTCAACAAAGTTTTTATTGAACTGTCCTGAATTTGAAGGATTATGTTTTGTTTCTTCATCAAAATCAGATTCATCATCAAACAATTCATCATAATTTTTAGTTACACCAACACGTTTGCTTCTTCTTGTATTCATATGTACACTGTGCATATTTCGGTCATGCTCTAACTTTTGAAACGAGAATTTAAAAGAAAGATTACATGTAATGCATAATAAATCATAATTATTTATTTTAAAGTCTTGTGGTGATTTTGTATTGTTTACATCAACTATGTTGGAAAGATTTTTTTCCGTACTGTTATCCTCAGCATTTGAAATTGAATTTTTCATATTATCTATATACCTGTCACTTACATATTTTATCGGCAATATATTAGACTGAACACCATGAACATCGCGGTCATGCTTTACTTTATCTCTAATCTTCAAAAATTTTTCAAAACAAAATGAACAGGAATAGTTGTTTGAAAGTGAAGTTTCTTTAGTAGGCATTATTTTCAATGTTCCACCTGGTTCTGATAAGTCAATGTACCTGGAAAACCAAATGGGCATAGAAATTATTTTGCCCTAATTTGTTTTCATATATCCTTAGTTATATATAAAAGCAACATTTTTTTTTCTTTTTGATTACGTGAATTATGAACAACAAAATCCATTTGTATACCATCTTGAACACTGTTAAAATTGTATATGTTTACAGCAAAAATATTTCCAATATTGAGTTTATTTTTATGAGTTGACAGCATGACTATTTCCATCTTACTTCTGTTTTAATATCCTTGGAAGTACTTAAAAATATATTTTAACAATGAAAGATATACTTATATTTCAAAGTCAATAACTGAAAAAAAAATAATAACTGATAACCATAAAAAAAACTCTATTAGGTATAGCGCAGAAGTTAAGTAATTTCCTGATATAAATGTAATTTTGGTTTCATAATATTCAAATTATAAATTTAAAAAAAATATTATTCCATAGACTCCATAAATAATAGGGAAATATATATAGTAATATTTCAGATATTTTTCTCTACAAACTATTATTTATTTTAGATAAATTATTATAAATTAGATTTAATATTTAGTTAATATATTGAAGAAAATTGAGAGTTTCTGTGTTAAGAACAATTTTATATAAAATCTAAAACAAATTATCTTAAATCTCTATAATACACTATTTGCCTTATTTCCTAAATTGTTTTTGTTTATAAAAAAACTTGATGCAAGTACAAAGATTCATCTAATTAAATATAGCTAATTATCCCATGACTAACCAAGTTTGATTAAAGCAGTTTATTTGAATGATTGAATAACACCGTGCATGAAACTGCTTATGTATGTGCAAACGAAAATATTGAACAAACGGTAATTTTTTTATGAATAGTACAATTATTATTACTAGAGTAGTTTCATTATTACTTTTTCAATTAACATAAAAAAAAATACATTAAAAATGTCAAGAAAATTTTGAAACATTTATAAATATGATTAAACATTTAATTTCCTAAGATGCATGCAAAATAAAATTACTACAGATACAAGACTAGATTTCTAGAAAAAATTTGTAGATCAGGGCTTCTAATTATTGTTCCCTATATATTTTGTAACCATTTTATACAACGGTATTTAAAAAATAAAAATAAAAGTTATTCTTATTAACCACAGAAGTTTAACGAAATTTGAAAGTTTAAACTATTACAAAAGTAAATTGTAAAGCAAAGAATACTGGTGCTGTTTATTAAACAGTTATAATAATTATATAAATTTCATAACAAAAACAAAGGCATTGGATAAATATAATTTTTGGACTATTTTAATTTGAACGAATTCTTATATCTACTTTAACTAAAATATAATAAAAAATTATCAAAAATAATATGTAACAAAGCAAAAATAGCAAATATTTAATAATTTTTAAATAAAATATTGTTAGTTTTTTTGTGTCGGATCTTTATTATTATTCTACCACTCACGTGTTTATTATGTTATTATATTATTACCCGTTTATGTATTTTATGTATGAGATAATTTTACAATTCATTAACTCATATACCACAAAACTAGTATCGTGAAATCAAATTGATTTAAATAACAGAATAAGACAGACAGTTTAAATGTTGTGTCGATAATTATTATTCTTAAATTCATCACAATTTATTGGCATTGTGATGGATGACTAAATTGTATAATAATTTTAAATAGTTCCCAAGATCATCATTTATTTTTATATAATTAATTGATTTAAGTTGTTACACATTTATAATATACTTCCATGATTAACACTAGAAAATATTTAAAATAAACTAAGATATTTACATTTTTCAAAAATAAAGACAAAAATAGTTTTTTAAACCAATGTAAAGTAATCAGAAGTTTATCCGATAATTTATTTTTAATAAATAAAAAGTTTTATAAACTAGATACACGACTGTTGTAGTTTAATATTTTCTTTTATAGTAATATAAAATGTTACGGTTCAATTTGGTAAACAAATGAAATTGTCTTGCTTTCTTATCATGACCAGTAGTTGAGCACTAAACTAAAATTAAAAAATATACTCTAAAATTATAATTGTTATATATCTGTACTTCAACATGTTATGAATAAATATTTATTTTTATTTAATGTAAGTAGATAATTTAATTGTTGGACATGTGTTTTTTAATAGATTTTGTCAGAATTATGTTCAATATTGTGTATTATTTCTAAATTCTTTGTACATAATTAATAAAAACTAATTTAAAAGAACTTATTATACATTTGTGATAAAATAATAATAATATTATAATAATATATATCAATTTAATATATTATATTAAATTGATTACATTTAATAACATAGTTCGAATTTGGAATTTTTTTAGTTTAATTTAATTTAAAAATATGTATTTTGTAACTATAAAAAGCAGAAAATAATGCAAGTGTTAATGAGTTTTAATATTTGTTAGTTATAAATCACATGTGCATTTTTTTAAACATAATTTATATTCACACACATTATTTATAACCATATTTAATATAAAATGTAATGCTAAATCAAATTGTATTTAATTTTTAATAAAATTAAGAAAGAAGTTTTTTATATAAATATATATATTTAACAAAAAATATCTTATCACTCTTTATTGAAATACATATAATATAACAATTATACTTATTTACATACTTAATTTAGTAAAGCAAAATGTACAATCAATGTTTTTAAACCTTAAGAGTACCAACCTATAATTTAAAAATTATGATTATCAATATTTAAATTTGATAATTAGATATACTACTTTATTCCTAAATTAATTTTATCATTTATCAACAGATGTGCTTCAACTACCTTACATTTTAAATATTAATCATAAGCATTATAAAAAAAAAAAAAAAAAAAAAACATTACTTATTTAATAATAAGCATCTCTAAAATACAAATGTATACATAAATTATAGTCCGCTGATTATCTAACTAGTACAAATTATGAAATACCTATAAGAAGTATGTATTATTATTATTATATCATTATAGTTAAGGCTTTATTTTTTGTAAAAAGTGGAAAACTGTCATAATTAATTGTGATAAAATGGAATATATTTGAAAACTAAATTTTGAATTTTATTAGGATTCATTATGCAAAAAGAACTACAGAATGCAGTTATATTGGTTAAATAATTTAATGTTAATTTATTTATAATATATAAAAACAAATATTAATTTCTTACAATTTTTTGTATAAATAATATGAAACTTATTGCATATTTTTATTTTTATATTACAATTATATAATATGTATGTATATATTACTCAATACATGTGCTTTACAAATTCAAAAATAGTTACTTTCATATCTGAGGTCTAAATATTATCAATTACTAAACTATTATTAATATAAGAAAACTGTTATTATTATCTTGAAAGATGTGGGTTAATTAAGAAGACACTACATGTGCTGTCTCTGTCTTACAAATGCATGAAATAACAAATTTGTGTTTAGAAATTCTAATTGTATGTAATAATTATTATTAACAAGAGATAAAAATAAGAACATTATCTATGCTTTTTCAAGTTTTTAGGATAATTTAATTTTCAAGCAATAAGAATTTTTTAATTATAATATGTTAGGTACATACTCATTATTACTTAAAAATTTAAAAATCATATAAATCTCCAGAAAAGCATAGATGTCATTACCTTTAAGGTTGGTAATAGATCAATTCACAATACGCTTACACAAAATTGGGATTGCTGAACACAGGTTTGTTATGTTGTACGCTCATAAGACAGAAAACACATGTGACATCCTCTCAACTTTACATTTATAATTATCCAAAAATATTTAAAATATAAAGGCATAAAAGGTTACCAAAAAATGTAATAATATAGCATAGGAAATAATAAAGTATCTATGTCATATAATAATACTTTCAGAAAATGAAAAATATAATAAACCTAGTTATGTGTTTAGATATTTTATTTACAACTTTGTGTATTTAAAGTATGGCATTAAAATTCTGTAATATTATGTTCTAATACAGCAAGCACAGTATTTTTAACTTATGTGCCGATTAGGTTAGGCTAGGCAGTAGGCAATTATTAAATGTACTAACAAATAAAACACATTTCATAATTTAACTACTTAGATATTGTTATATTTGAAATCCTATATTACATCAGATAATCAACGTTTCTATAAAATTAAAAATAAATATTTAATACAGAAATATCTTACCTTTTTAATGTTGTATTTAACCTTTCATCTTCTTGAATATCGACCTATAATATATATATATAAACTAATATTAATATCTGAAAACAATAAACTATAGATTATAGTAAACACTATAATTATTTTTAAAAAACACAGTTCACTACCACTCTCTCCTATGTTGGTTGTATATTCATGCCCCAAACTTAATAATTATACATTTATAATAACATTCATAAAAATTAGATTTCGTATAACTGCATCTCAGTGGCAAAATAAAAATAAATATTCAATATAAAATGGCTGTTTATTACATTTGTAATATTAAGAGGATGCTACACTTGAAAACATGGTCTCCGTTTTACAAATGTACAATTTAGCAAAAACTCTTTTGTGCAGGACAATTTTACTCTCTCTGTATTTATAGTAGAATTACCAAAACTCCAATACTCATAGAGAAAAACTAGTGTCGTATAGTTTTTACTATTTAGATAACATAAATAAAATTAAAGTTATACATTGAGAATATTAGGTTTTTTAATTTAATTATTAAAAACTATTAGTTAGTGCAATCTAAAAAATTAAAACATTATGACACTAATAGTTTTTCCTTGTGTGTTGTGGAATTTTGGTTATTTTACTATAAAAACAGAGGGGGTAAAGTTGTCCAGCTCAAAACAGTTTTTGCTATTTGTAAGACGATGTACACGGGTGTACCATTCTCTTAAGTGTATACTTTAATAGTCATCTATGAAGAACATCATTGAATAATATTATTTAATAAATATAATCGTAAAAGTAAGCGCTAGCTTTATTGTTACTAGGTTAAGTATATAGGTATGATGATCACATTGAGACACATTTTGGTTATGGGCTGCGCACGAACTATTATTGCATAATTTAGTATGGAAAGGAATTTTAGATTTCAATTTATTTAGACATGGGATTAATAATTTGTATTGTTTTGTTAACACACATATCTATATTATACAATATAATATTATAAAATATTATAGATATCTGTGATTAAATAAGAAATCAAAGTGATAATATGCACTGCCAGTGGTGGCCATGATACCTTGTTTTTTTAATTTATTAAAATTACGTAAATAATTTTACCCAGGGTTTTACCTGATTGTTTTAATTTAATAATAAGCGGAAATATATTTGATATTGTAAGAAATTCCTCACTTAACTTATAAAAAAATAATACAAAGAACATAATCTTTTTAAACTAATTAGATATATTATTGATAAAATAATTAATCAAAAATGTGTAGGTATTTAAATCTATATATATAAAAATGGAGCCAAAAATGTATAACAATTCATCAATGGAGAACGGCTGGGCCGATTTGGCTCAATTTTTTTTAAAGATGTTCGTAATTACCAGGAGAAGGTTCATACGAAAGAAAATTTTGGAAAAATTCAATTTTTTTTAACGTGAAAAATATTATGCGATAATATCGAATATTAATCAATTATATCGATTTAAATATTATTGAGTGTTTCATAATTACCATGGAAACCAAACAAATAAATAAATAAATAATACAAATAGAAAAAAGGAGGGGTACTTGAATGGTTTAGATTCACAATCGGACCCTGTAGACTCAACCCGCGGTTGTGCTCAAACAGGGATTTTAAGATTTACGATGGGCACTTTGGTTTTTAAATCGTTGCTATTGGTTATAGGAGAAATAATCAGTAGAAATGAGTATTTATTATTCCTATTGGTTGTCAAAGGTTAATCGGGCAGATCAGGTACAAGCATGCATATTAAATCGAATTTTTGCACATACAGCCGCTCATCAGCGTTGTCCGTGATCCGACGTTGTCGGATTGCCTACAAAAGTGGCTGAGTTGCACTTACTGCAGCGAGTTACACACAAAATGAGTTAAACAATCACAATTCATTTAATAGTTGTCATATTTTACGGACAACAAAGTGCGCGGGGATCAGCTAGTATTATTATAAAATATGTCAGTAACAAATAAATTTAATATGAAAAAATGAAGCGTATGAATTAATAAAAATTGTTATAGTTAATTTAAAATTAGATAGGTACATTAGGTCTGGTATGTGTAAGTATTTGATATAAAAGTAATAAGTTTTTTACTGTCAAAATAATATTTTAATTTAGAAAATGACATTACCTTGCACTGATTTTGGTCAAATTGACTAAGGTCAAACATATTTCTAAGTTTTTGATCTGCATCACTGCTGCATTCATATAACTCATTCCATACAAGCACAGCAGAAGCACAATGATAACATACTCTTTTTGGTAATAAATCATCTTCGGAAATCTATAAAATATAAAAATCATTAATGAATATATTAAAACGTTTATAAACATTTCAATAATATACCAAAAACTAAAATGTTTGTATTTTTACAAATAATAAAATTTATTTTATATAATACATAGTTAAAATTAAAATGTGTACACTACATTTATAAATGGAAGATGGGTTTTTATTTTGTTTTCTAACATATGGTCTGCTCCTTCATCGGCATATATTGGTATCATATTTTCATCAAAATTTGCACATAATCTGCATACATCATTTATAGTGCATGATTGCATATTTATATCTTGATTATTAGCCATATTAACTTCGTTCATTTTGATTTTGATTCTTGATGAGTAACTTAACTAAACAACAAAATATCGACATTAGATAAAACAATTATTTCATATGTATTTAAGGCCCATTTCACAGCTGTACTTATCATATATTCATATTGATTTTTTCATCAGTTTATGGTCTAAATACACCTTTGCAATGAGTCTAATACACATGAAATCTATTAATTTGAAAATCAAAAGATACGTAAGTAAAAACCTACACATCTATTTATTATTATTTAACACTAATACTTTATTTATAAAACCTAACAATTAAATTTTTCCATCAGTATTTTTTTTAATACATTTGTAAATAATGTATATGTTACGGGCAAAGTAGGAATTTGAGCACTGTGCACAATGCCCGATTTTCGAGGGCAAAGTTGGAAAAAGTTAACAATGTCCAGGCATTGTTATGCAATGCCCAATTTCCCACTTTGCCCGTATCATATACATAATTGTAGGTACTCCCACCACTTAGATACTATCGGGTATTATTTTCAACAAGTTTGTTTCTAAATAACAATAGTTAAAATAACCTAGTTGAAACAATGTGAAAATGTGAAGATATCACTCTTGCAATCATATGCTAATCATTTTAGCATAGGTAAAAAAGATTTGAACAAATGTATGGATCATGTTATACCAGTGTCATACCCGCATGCCACGGTAATGAATAATGGATAAAGAATAATATTCTTACCTTTAAATTTGGTCATAGGTCAATTCATTCCAACATAAAAACTAACATAGGTAGTAAAATGGATTCTTGTAATTCTTGTAAACATAAAATTTGCTATATTAAGCATTAGTAAGACAGAGACAACACTCAAGAGTGAGGTAGATATTATTACAATCTAATTAAGCAAACACACTGACATAGGATACCCGTCTCAGTGGGTACTTAATTAATAAAAACTTTTAAGAGAAATAGACCTCTAAAAAACAAATATACAGTAACTAATCAAAATTGGGGAAAATATTTGAAAGAAAATATATTTACAGTTACAATGTCCATATAAAATACTGTAAAATACTGACCATGAAGCAGTAGCTTGTAGAAAATGGGCGTGATAAGACATTCAAATCTTTATATCTTTTTAATTGACACCCAAATTACAGCATAATAAATTTAAATTAATATGAATAGATTACATTATGACATCGAAATTATAATACTGCAATGGATACTATTTTTAAGCTCTCATGATTATTACCTATTGACTACTTTAGGTACCTACTCAGTTATTTTTATGAATTTTATGCAAAATGTATTAGAGTAGACGCTATGCTGATTAGCTAGGTACATAGACAATGTGTGACAGTTATTCCTTTAGTTAAATATTAAAAAATGATAGGTAGGTATTACAGATACGGATAATAATATATGTATGTATGGATATTTGTTCTCGTATATCAACGTCATTTCGATACCTTGGTGCCCGGATGTCTAGGTATTTGTGGCCATAGAAGCAGCTGGTGACTATACACCCATGTCCTCAGAACGGGCATTGAATAATCGCGAAATTTAAATCAGATGTTACACACCTGTATATATCAACCGAACAGTCGAACACCCGAAATATTCCAAATGTGGCACGGGGCAGTATCCGTACGGACGGTCTGTGTTAGGAGTGCCCAGTTTCGGGCGTGGGTGGTAACGATCGGGAACGCCGGTACGTGTGACGTGAACGATACCGGTAAAACGTGAACGGCGAATGTCCATACAATAGTGTACTCACCCGGAATCTGCGGTCCCCGATCGCTGAGACGTCCGTCGGCGGCCAACCGTCAAGTAACGAAAACGCGCTAAATATGGCGGACACCCGTACGAGTCGTGATGGTGTTACGGTTGATTTAATGGTTTATAGCGAGGGGATGGCGGGATGCGTCGACACCTCTTGTTGTGATGCTAGTATGCTACGAGCGATTGGTGGGTAGGGGGGTATTGTGGCGGGACTAGCCGCGGACTCGCGAGTGTGGCGCGCAGGCTGGTTTGGTGACGCCGTGACGGTGATGGTGATTGTTGTGGCAGTCGTGCCGTAGTGAATACACGGTTTACGCTCGGCGGGTGGGAGGGGAGGGGACGAGCAACCGTGTGTATGTGTGCAACCGGAGTTCGAGTGACGGTGACCCGTCGCTTCACGATTGCGGGCCACCGCCGTAAACCGTTGTGTCAACGACAAGTGTTCCACTCACGTAGACGACGACATGCCGTGTGTGTTTGTGCGGCAGCTATAATTGCTGGCTGCATCGTCGTTGGTCGCGGTTGGCATAGCTGCGCTACAATAGATCTGATCTATTATTGTGAATTATTCACAACAATATTATATTATAATAATATGAAAACGATTCCACTTCCCGTCGTCGGTCGTCACTGGTAACTGGTAAGAGGTTAGGCAGCACTATCGTTATTGCTCCAATAAAATAAAATAAAAAAAAAAACTAATAGTAAATGTCAAATGGCATTATGAAAATATGAGTTATGATCACGAATTAATACCTTATATACCTTAGGTATATTCGTGGTTATGATTTCTGGTATCAATGGGGTGAACGATTAACGACTAATAATAACAATATTATGTGCGCCTATAATAATATTGGTCAATACATAACGAATATAACAATTGTTATAATTTATAAGTTATAATGATCTATCAAATTGACATATTTTTATAACAAGTACCCACTTATTTAATTACATTTTAAAGAATGCATCTTAATTGTAAATTTCTTGATATCATGACATTTCTTTTTCATGTTTCTTCACAGCTCAATAAATCATATTTACTCAGATATATAATATATTGGGGGCTGTAGATTTCCTCATATGAAACTGAGAAATACAATAATATTACAATTATTTGTTAGTATACAATATACATAATACATATTTGACAAGGTTTGCATCCCTACCTCCTACCACCAAACACCTTAAGCACGACACTGCATACAACACACACTATAACAATTAACAATACCCAATAAACATATTATAATGTTCTATAATTCCTCAATTTTCCTTGAAAACGAAAAATATAAAGTAGCATACTACATTTTATTAAGATTATATTGTTCTTGTTAAGTGCAATCAGTATTCCACTATCACGTTCACCGTCGTTGTTACATCGGTAACGTTTAATAATAATAATTGTTAAGTTATGAGCACGAAGTAATCACGATTTAAGATAGTACTGTGGGTGATAATATCTTAAATTATGGATGTAACCACGGACTATTATACTATAATATTATACTATTATACTATAATAGTCCGTGGATGTAACTAACGTTATCTACCTACATCTTGGTTAACAGTTATCGTTATTGTCATGATGCCATGGGCCAATGACAGTGGTCTCCAGAGCAAACAAACCACATTTCAGACTAACAGACATTAGTTGTTGTTGTTGTTGTTGTTATTGTTATTGTTATTGTTATTGTGAATTCGTAACCAACAGGCAACAACTACTGCAGCTTACAATCATTGATAACATTTTGTAGATAGTAATGATAACTGATAAAAGCGACGAAATATAATTTTCGAATTTTTTGAATCCATAACTCATTACTAATATTGGTTACATATTAGTACTTAATGCATAACAATAAGTATTAAGTAATAACTAATAACCATCACATATTATTCTGATCGCCCGTCATCAATAACCATCAATCATCATTGCTCGATAGTCGATTATGTTGACAAACAACAAATGATTATACGATTACAGTGCCACAGAGGTAAGATTCACAACGTTGATTAAAATATAAAGAAAAATGTCACTATACCACTTGAAACTTGTTCAACGTTTTGATGCACATAGGCAGTGAATGTATTAACATGCATATCCATGTTTAAATATAAGAAGTGAAACTTTGAAGTACGGACAGTTATATTTTTGGTAACCATGTTAAACTACATGTTTGAGTTAGGTACCCATAAAAGTGTTAATCCTATGAAAAATTCTTAATAATTACGTAAAAAAAATTTAATTTGGTGTTTAGGACCTTGTGAGTGGGTAGGTACATGTTTGTAGACATAAACAAAACTAAAACATTTTATAAAGACAGCCCAAATGATAAATATGAAAAAAAAAATATAATTACAAAATAAGTTTTCAAATTTATATTCTATGAAGTCAGTATTTTCTCCAGTCAGTATTAGGTCAAGCCATAGCCTGACTGGCCTGAGAAAACAGTTCTTCATTCTTTAGGTTAATCTTCAAATTATTCTTTTGTAACTTGTTAGTCTTTATGTTCAGAATAATATTAAAAAAAAATTAAACATGTATGTACTTATTTTAAAAATCCGTTCAAAATAAACGTAGAGGAAGTTTCAAAGTTATCAAGTTTAAATCAATTACCTAAGTGAAATAAATGTTTGTACCAGCTTATATTAATATATAAATGTGTAATAAATATAAAAGGGATAATTACCTAAATAGAAGTTAGCACATTATTAGTAATACATTGTTACTTAAAAACTTGAGTTGAATACTTTAATCCATTAAATAATTTTGTTGATTAAAAAAAATGTAAATTTTTGAAAGAGCAATTCTTATATAGTTGACCTCCAAAACTATAATTCCCTAGAGCTTAATTTGACTATTTAATTGCTAATATTATTATCTGAAATAATGAATTACTTTATTTATAAAATATTAAAATGCCTTTAATTTGCATACCTGCTATTAAAATAATGTATTAATGAATACCTATAGTAACTATGGAACTGATTTCTTAAGATATTAAATTAAAAATGTCTATTACAGTTCATAAAAAATATTCAATGTTACAAAAATGTATATTACTAGATTTTTAAATACAAAATATTAATAAAGTGTTGTTTTATGGAGAGTACTAATTAATAAATCCAATATTAGAACATCAAAGTTGTGTTATATGAGGATTTTTTTGTCAAAAATAATTGTTTTGATTAATGTCCATAAAGCATTAATTAAATAACTTCATCAGTCATCACTTATTTTCTTTGCAATTATGTCACATAATTTTGTCAACCTAAAATTTGTATTCTTTAGTGTTGTTATTTCTCGTGATTGTTTACATTTATTTTTCTTAATCTTATTACTCATATTAATCATATATTCTGTTAACTCATTAAGATTTTTTTTTATTTCCTTTACTATAATAGTTGGCCGTTCAAAGTCATTTTCCGATTGAATACTTGAATTACAAAATGAATTACTGGAACATTTTGTTAGGCTGTTTATATCAATATCTTTTTTAATTTTTTGCATAACTTTTAACCATTCATTTGTATGTTTCAAACAATTTGCTAATAATTCACTAAGTTTATATTCATTGTAATCATTTAATTTTAAAGATTCTTTGCTTTCTTTTATTGATTGTTCAACTTTTTTCTTTGCAGTGTTTAATTCATTTATATTATTCATTCCTTTTTTACAAGATTCTTCGTGTTTATTATTAATACATAAACTGTTTAATAATTCTTCACATTTATTAAGGGTTTCATGAAATTGTGAATCCTGTTTGTCTATTATATTGTTAAATTGACTCTTATTCTTTTCATTAATTTGATTTATTCTGTAATTTTGTTCTCTAGGTGTTTCATATATATTCCCTTTTTTCTGGATCGTTGGGTCACTATATTTTCTGTATAATTCTATAAGTAAATATGATTGTAATAATAATTATTAGTTGTAGATATGTTATGATAAAAGTATAAATACCAATGAAACCTAAAATTTACTGACTATTGCTGTTACAAATTGGTTTAGGAAATAAGAACTTTAAACTTCCTGATGACTTAAAAAAGTAATTACTTCCTTACTTTGATATTTTGATCAAACTTTCTACGTATTAAATTTTGTCTTATATAATAATCGGTATCACAATATTCAAGCGGGCACAATAAATAATAGATTGTTCATCTATTGTAATAATTAGGGCCCGGATTTAAATGCTCTAATAAAATGCCTTTTCAACACAATAATGCCCTTAAAAAAACTCTACAAAGAAAATCTATTAATCATGAATATGTTTTTGTTAATAATTACCCATGACAATGGAAACCTTACGAAAAATCGGTTAGAAACATTTTAATGTGTATCCATCCCAAAAACATATTTATGTTAAAATAAGCAAAAAAATGTATACGCATACAACTACCCAGCCAATAAAAAAACAATAGTTTAACTTTCACCATTTTTAACATGTCACTATCTTAACTAAACTAACAATAATACAAAAACTAAATACCAAACTTAGGTACCAGTCTTGTAAAGTACTTGAGTAAAAGTAGAGGTAAAAGTTATTCAAATACGTATTTTAAATACTTTCACGAAGAATCTGTAGTTAAAATCGAATTCATTTTAGTTTATATTTTTTCGTTTTTCAATTTTGATCTCGTAAAATAAAAATAAAAGTTGAAAACATATTTAATAGGTACGTATATTTCTTTCTACTGTGAATAATTATTCTCAACAAAGAAAATAGATGATTATTTGAATTTCAACCAAATTATATGGTGTAAAACACTTTATAAAATTAATACAAAACATGAAAATCGGTTCGGTTAATTTATAATATTAAAAATATTTGTATTTGTATTATGTATTTTTATAAGTATTTGAAAGTATCTATAAATACTTTCAAAGTATTTATCCTCAAATAATTTTTTATTGAGTATTCAAATACGTGTTTTAAATAATTGAATATTTTTAAAAAGTATCTTTTACAAAAGTGATAGGCATGCACAAATGTTCAATAAATAAACAGTATACTGGAAATGAATGTGACCCCAATTTATCTCTAACGACTCAAACTGAACAAATAGTTGCTAATTTTTTTGAGTCCCAGTAAGGCACTATATCAGATCACCAAGACTAATTGCTTAGAGCCCAATATTTAGACATTGCCAGCAGCATAGTTTGTAAATTCTAGGTGTTAAGAGTATTCTTACTTTTACTATAAGAAATGGTTAACTATTATATAGTTACAAAATATTATGTAGATTTGTTTATATTTAAAAGTTAATTACTTATCAAAACATTTTAAAATTATATTTTAATTTATATTTATTTGAAAAAAAAAATTATTTGAAATTTGTCTTAGATGGAACCTATTGAGTGTTGATATCAAAATAAATACATATTTTAAATTCAATAAATTTACCAAAAAAAGAGATAATACTCTTACTGAGAATAAAAATATATCCTTCTGATCAAAATTTAAACTTCTAAGACAATAATAAAAACAAAAAATTTAATAGAAATTAAAAAATGTATATATATTAATGAAACATTGAAATTTGTGTCGTGTATCATTTAACCATTTATATATTATAGTGTTATGTATGTAACCTATATTGTTGTAGATAATGTTATAAATAATATTTTATGTTAATGTTGATACTACTATTATAAATGATGAATGAGCATCTTATTTATATTTAAAATTTAAATAATATAGAATTTTTAAAAAAGAAGAGTAAACCACTTAAAAAAGACAATTGAATGTGTTTGGAAACATTAAAAATTTAAAATATTAATAAAAATGCATGGGACTAATCCAAAAATGTTGCTATGTCATCTTATAGAAATTTTGAACCGATCAGTAATAATTTTTGAAGATATATTTATTGAATTTTCAAACCATATTTATCAAACACAATAATTTTTTATTTTGAATTACCTTATTTGTTTTATTATATATCTAAAAAAATCTAAAAATTTTTGCACACTAAAACCATGAATAAGTCTTAGTTCATCAACATTTTTTTATTGTTGTGTTTATCATATTCACACCCCATTTGGTGACGGTAAGTGTCTAAATGTGGTAGATCACTTAAGATATAAATATCTATTTATTGGTGATAATTATAAATAAATAGATCAAAATTTAAGAATGCAACATTTTAAATATTAATTCATTTTAAAATTATCTTTTTATTCATATCTCAATGAAGTGTAAGTCTGAAAATATTACTATCAATCATCTTAGTATTTCATATATTTTTTGTTTTATGTATATTGTACATATTCATTTATTATGCTACATAATAATTTTTGTTGGTTATTTTATAATATACACAAACAATACAGATTTATATACATTATACCTAATCATAATAAATATAACTAAAATGTTTTAAAAGTATTTGCATTGTTTTTCTACAAACTTAAAACCACTTGGTACACAATATAAAAATCTTAAAATTGAATACTTTTGTATTGAATAACTTCATAATTGTTTGCAAGTTTTTTTTTTAGTTTATTAACTTTATCAGTTATTTTACAATTATTATTTCTCCTACAATCAGAATTATAATATACTTTGTCAAAAACCCCATTAAAAACCATTAATTTATTTTCAGAAAAAAATATAGAACTACCTACTTTGGTGGAATTTGGTGTTCATCTATAACATATTTACTCAATAATACCTACATTAAATTTATGACTAGGTAATTTTAAGTTTATTTTATATTTTTAATTAAATGTATGGTATTTTATTTAATTTTATAAATTTTTATTCAAAAAAGCATTCGTCTTTTGACTATTTAAATTATGTTAATGGAAAATATAGGTATATTTATAATTAATTTACTTTTTACTTGTTTATAATTTTGTTTTAGTATAAAATTTTAATTACCGTACTTATTGAGTTCTAATGGTTGTTTTGTTGTATTAATATCATTGTTGTTGAATGTTGAGCTTTTTTTGTAATCTTTTGAATTCTCAAATTCTATATCTTCTTGTATTATTAAAACAATTACAAGTTCAATGTACCTACTAGTACCTAGAAGCTTATAACCTCTAATAGATATACTTTGGTCCCAATTACGTCCTATTATTTGAAATTCCTTAAGCTTAATTATCACATGTCCAATTCTTTGTCTCCTGTATACATTTCCAAAAAATATTTTTTCTGTCGTTCTAAAGCATTCAACCTTAACAATCGCATTTGTTGATCGACTATATTTTAGTGTAGTCTTATCAATTTTCCATATGAACTCTTCATAAAAGTTTATTCGATTTCTACATGCCGGTAGAGATTTAGATTTTTTAGTTTCATTAAAAACTGTTATCTCAATTTCAATTTGTCCTTCAATAAGCTCAAACCCAATTCCATACTGAATGTTCACAATTGCATTTAAATCATCTGACTGTAACTTATTCATTACTACTTTTTGATAGTTATCTAAGTATAAAGAATGTTAAAGTGTTAAATTATTAGAAACTTAAACATTTTAGTCAAAAAAATTACCTATATTATATTACTTTGACATGTAAATTTTATAGACAAAAATATTTTTTACTAATCAATTAATACCAAAATAAGAATTTCTTCTAACATAAAGGTGTTTACATAATTGACATAGAGATAAGGTTGTCATAATGTGTTATTTTTTTTTATATTAATTATTAGTATATATTTTACCAAAGACTGTGCAGAACATTATTACCAGATATTCTTTATTTCTCTATAGACATTATCAATTTCTACTTGTTTGTTATTACTATAACATTTGAGTTGTACTAAATATTTCATGAATCAATAGTGAGCTAATGGTCCCTTAAACAAGATTTAGTGGCCCATAGTTGGTCCATAAAATGTAATAATTAGTATATTAATATATTATGAACAGGTATATATCGGTCTATGCTATTAATAATATGTATAATATATATGCACTATAATATGCCACGAGTTGCGTGAACAATTACTTATCATTTAATGAATCAATAGGAGCTAATGGTCACTTAAACACAATTTAGTGACCAATGATTGGTTCATTAAATTGTATTGAATAATTAAATCAATCAATTTTTCATGCAACCTGGCAATAATATAATATAGTGATACAACTCATACAGATAATTTCATAAATTACCTACTGATAAGATTAATGCATATTAAATATTTCTATAATTCATAATTTATTACCTTTAATTTTTACCAGACTTAAAAATCTAAATTGATAGGACTTACAATTTATGTATAATATAATATGAATATTATTATCCATCACATGTGTTATCAAGCTTCTAGATGTTTGATTACCTAGTTATATAACTTATGTTCATGTATTATCTAAGTATAATTGGCCAGTTATAACTTTACACGCTTCAATACATAGTCAAATTTCTCTAAATAATTTCAGTTTGTCCGAGTGTATAGACTAGTCTTAAGTGCGGTGGTTATACCCATCTACATTGCCAAACAAAATGTTGAAAATCAAACATGTCATATCAATCCAACATTATTAATTAAACTAAATAAATCATTATTTGTAATGCAATTTAATATTATTGTTTATGAGGTACCATACTATATATATTATTAAGAATTAATTACTTATAATATAATAGTATATTAAATGTTGACATTTATTTTGTTCATTCAGTTTAAATGGATATTCAATCTTTTACTCTATTTCATTTTGGATTTTGAATGAGCAATGGATTTCAATTTTGAAAATTGTATTAAAGAAGGTTTGAGAAATTTGACAAGTAAGTTGTACTTGCCTAATTGATTAACTTGATACATTTATTTAATATAAAAGGGGATTTTTTAGCGTGCTCACCCTATTTTTAAGCTTAAAAATTTATTCAAATTTTGATTTTTTGGAATTTTCAAATACACTTGAAGACCATATTGTGATTTTTGTACCATCTAAGGATTATTCTATGGCTATAAATACTTCTGTTTTTCATATTGGACCTCCCACCCTTTTTCACATTAAATTATTTGTCAGATAATGTTTGAGAATTTGTATGTATCTAAATCAAAATGTGAACAAGTAGTTTTTGAATTAAATAACTTTGTGTACTAAGGATCATGAGGATACGGTAATAAGTTAGTTAGATATAGGAGATTAGGTTATTTGAAAATGTTAGTTATTACTATTGATCTATCAATATAAATAATTTGTAAAAATTATCCAAGTATAATAATCACTGTACCTATCAAATATTATTTATAGTTTATATTTTTGTAAAACCATATTTAAAGATTATTATTTTTAGTATAAACATTATAACATTGATTATAGTAACTCAAAAAATACTCATTATAATTTTGATTTATTTACATCAACATTTTCCAGTAAATAATTTTGAATAAAAAAAGGAGGTTCTTATTTGATTAATAGAAGTTTGTAACTTAACCTAACCTTAAGTAATAAAAAAAATATCAGAAACTAGAAAATATGGTTTTTAAGTATACTTAAAAATTCTAAATATCAGAATTTGAATAAATGTAAATAGAAAATATGGTTGTGAGCGTGCTAAAAAATGACTATGTGTATTATCATTCAGTTTGTAGCAAATATTTTAGTAAACCTATAAGTACATTAATATTCCTAATGTGTTTATAGTTATACCTGCAGCTAAAAATAAAAATGAAGAAGAATATTTTAAAGAGGTCATGCAGCAAGATGACACAGGAGTTATTATACTTAAGAGATTATCTGGTAGTGATCTACCAATATTTTATATACCAGTAAGTATAAGCTGGTTTTATTATAAATGGTTCACCATTGTAAAATAATCTTTTAAAATGTTTAAATATTAGCTGTAGGTTATTTGGTATGTAAAATTAATGATTTTGTATATTTTTTAGCAAATTACCGAAGAAGTCAATGTTTTCAAAGCTCAATTAAGAGCTGAAGCACGCGGTCGTTTCTTTGAAAGAGAGCTGTCAAGACTATTAACTAGTGAAGAGTTAAAAGTAATGATATTACTTAATATTAATATGTACAGATATTTCATATTTTTAATAAAAATAATTGTAGTTCTTGAATACATATTTTAATTTTTTTGATAAAAAAAAAAAACAATTGTTTTAAATATTATTATTGATATAATTTAGCTTTACAAATTATCAAATAGTACACTTTATTTAGAAGAATATTCCAAATATTTAGAAATATATTTTTGATCATACCTTATTTATTATTTAGCAAGTTTCATAAACCTGAAAAAAAAATAATAAGTGTTAACTATTTTAAATGTACCATAATTATAAAATGTGATAAACTACAATAATAGAAGTTGAGCGCTTTGAATATCCCACACAACTTTGAGTCGCTTGTACCAAAATAAAAAATAACAGCCCCATATTTTGGTATTTTTGTGAATAAATGTCCCAATATTTTGTCTTATTAAATGATAATCAGAACTCTAGAAATAAGTTGTTCTTTCAATTGGTTAATATATCAGTCATATGGTAGTATACACTTTATCACTTAGTCCGTTGAAGCGATGTATAGCCGCTTTGGCCTTCTACCATAAAGCTTGGATACCCATAACAACTTAAAAGCTAACTGTTCTATTTTAAGATCTATATTCTAATTTAGCCTAAACAATGATGTTCAAAGGTTATTTTTTTTATCAAAATTATCAATACCACTATTATGTTCGAAGATATTGTGACTATTGCAAAACAAAAACAAAACAAAACACATTTAATTTAATGGATCAATCATGGAACTAAATCATGTTTGTAGGAACATAAGCTCACTAGTAATTTATTAAATATTTAAATGAGTGTTTAATATCTGATATAACTTCTACAATAACTGATTTAATTTGTTCCAGTATATGTGGTCATTGCTTCAAGAGCATCAGACATCATTGAATGATTTTATTCATAACCAGTACATAAATTATAAAAGTTTTATTGAAGTCAAACAAAAATTAAATGATAAATACAAGTAACTATAATATTTCTTATGTATCACTTTAAATTATTTTTATTTATTTTTATTTTCTTCTTTACCTATTTGAAGGATTTAATTAACATCATATACTACAAATAATAAAATGTAAATATTTCAGATTGTTTTTCAACCCTAGTATATTTCTACAGTTACAAGATAGTAGGATGAAAGGTTATTTATCAATAGATACATTCTTTAATTATATAATGAAAAAAATATGGATAGACCAAACTAGAAATGGACTTTCTCAATATGATTCAAGTGGTTGTGGATATTTAAGTGAAGCGGTAATTTGTTTATAATTAAAGTTCTATTATTACATTAAATTTCAAATGTTTTTAATGTTTATATTATGATGATTGCATTAAATAATCACCAAATAATGTAACATGTAAGATTAATATTTAAAAATTATTGCATTATAAATTATCAGCTTCTAATTAAAAAAAAAAAATAATAATTAAAATTTGCTAATTGTATATACATTATTTATATTAATTTAATTACATTTATTTGATTATTTGATTTATTAACTGAAATATTGTTATAATTTTAGGATTTTGAAGCTTATATTTTAGATCTTATACCTACATTAACACAGTTGAAGAAATTAGAAAAAATGTTTTATTCATTTTATTCATGCATGGTTGTAAGAAAATTTTTTTTCTACTTGGATCCTCTACGAACTGGAAAAATACAAATCATTGAAATCCTATCTTGTGGTTTTCTTGATGAGCTCTTGGAGGTATAAATATATTAAAGCAGGGGTTTTTAATCTTTTTTTGTGGTCTTGGATACCTTTAATATGTTAATTGTATAGCCACAAACCTCTTTCCCTGCCCATAAAAAAATGTGTTTTTGATTATTATTTATTATTTTAATTTGGTTTAGTTTTGATTGTGACCAATATAAAAAAATCATACTCTCATTTGTATGTAATGGGTAAGGCAATCAAAATTGGAATTGCCTTAGATACAGCTAGCAGATGTCAATGTACACCAAAATTCAACCAAGTTATATAAAATTGTGGTGTGGTTCTTTTGATTTTATATCAATCTTAAATTTTATTGTCTCTTATATGGTCTGAGTTATATAATATATTCTATAGTCTATAGTGTTTGCTAAATAGGATATACAAATCCATTTTTTTGCTTTTAAGTATGAGAAATGTAAATGCAAATTATATACCCCTTATAAATACACTAAACGAAAAATTTTAATAACATAAATAATTTATACTTGATGCTGATCCAGCACATAGATTAAATAATTTAAAAAAAATTATAATTTGTGGGCTATTTGATAAAAATTCAGATCCAGCTCTTAGAAAAACCCTTAGACTACCAATTAAGACTACCCATTTTAAAGTTACCTATGTTTATTGTGTGTATACACAATATTACAATAATATAAGTTACTATTAGTTTATGTCTAATAAAATAATATAATCTACTCCTATTTATTTTTTTTAGCTCCGCGAAGAAAACTGGAGTAAGGAATCACAGAAAAAAAATTGGTTTTCTGTTCCATCTGCTCTTCATATTTATTCATCATATTTAGAATTGGATAAAGATCATAATGGATTGTTGAGCCGCCAAGAAATAACAGGGTATACACAATTATTTTTAATTAATATGTACAAGAATACTACATAATTAATGATTAGTAAGGTTTTTTTTTTAATGTTTGTTCAACACAATTTTTGTAAATAATAATAATTTGAGAATAAAATTGAAAACAAAGTGCTGGTGAATTATTTTAAAAACGTACGATAGGCTAATAATATTGATACAATTATTTTTCAATTTAATATATTTTTACAAATGGTATTTAACCTGAACACATTTGCTGCGTTATTTGTATATTTTTGCCTCTACTCCGAATAATTGGAGCTTTAATAAAAAAAATTCCTAAAAATTAAAAATTAAAACATCAGTGTTTGGCTTGCACTTGTTTATGAAATTATGTTTATCAAGTTGCTGACAAAAAATCAAAAGTTTAATCGTAATGCTGACCAAATTGTAGTGCATTTAATAACGTACACAACCCCAATTTGCGCCAAATGCAAACTATGTAAAATGATGCCATTTGGCGTCATCCGCAATGAATATTTAAATATATAAATACCTTATAATAAATTATCCCTAATACATAAGTAACTATGTCTTAATATTCACCTTAAATTATCTACTCTACAGTAAAATAATTATAAAAATAACAATAAGGTCCTGTTTAAATGTGGTCTATGGTAAATATGTAAAACCTTGCGGCTATTAAAACTGTAGAATATTAAATTTGTTTGAAATTCCTAAAGGTTGTTTAAATGTTATCAAACTAATCTATATTATGCAAAATGCCACAATGTTGCTTCTACAACTCTATTATACAAAGCCCAACATAAGTTTTGTTATCACTGCCACTTTTTATGGTACATATTTTCCATATAACTAATATCAGGGCTTGGATTTGTATATATCAAAATATATAAATAAATAATATTATGATGTACTAAAAATCCGAAAACTTGTGATTTACTAATATTATTTATTTTAAATTTATAGCGTTATGAGAAGTTGAGTTAAAAATTATATTTAAAAAACAGTACCTACATAAGGTACAATATTTTAAAAATTAAAAAAAATACATTAATATATGGAAATCACAACCAAAAAAAAATTAATAAACCACAAAACATGTACTACGCTCGTCATATGTCGACTTTTTAGATAGCCATAATACGTTTTTTTTTTTTATTAATTCAATAAGATATCTATTATTTCAACCAATAAAATGTTAGCTGGAAATATGTTCTAAATATAATAGTATTTTAGTCTTATCTCTCAAAATATGTGAGAAGGTAATTATTAAATATGTGAAAATATGTATATGTGATAAAATATGTAAAATGCACTGTACAGGTAGTTAATTTAAAAATCATTTTTTTACATTAGTTTATAATGTAGTTCATTGTGAAAATATGTAATAATGTATAAATCCAATCAATAATTATTATTTCTGTGTTTCAAACTAAATGGTTTTTTATATTGATGAATAGTATTAGTATTCTACAAACATTTTTTTGGAGGAGTTCTTTAGTGTTTTGGCATACGTTAATGTAGCTTTGTTTAGTGTTGAAATATGATGTTTCAAATCTTTAACTGAATGTACTTTTTTATAAAATAACAAACCTTCACCAAAAATGTTTGACCTTACCTATCTGTATAAAATAACATATCAGAATTAAATGATTTGTAGTACTTATTAATAATATAGTAATAAGTTATTATCATTAACTAATTATTTATTACCAATATCTTATATATTAGTTAATAATTTGTATTCAAATTTAAAATATTAATCTAAGTAATATGGAGTTATCAATAATAGTAAATTTGTTTGATTATAGGTATAAATCAGGTGCTCTCACTTCAGTATTTTTAGATAGAGTGTACCAAGATGCATTTACATATGCTGGTGAAATGGACTACAAAGGTTATTTGAACTTTGTGTTGGCTACAGAAAATCGTCATGAACCTCAATCTCTACGATATTTATTCCGATTTTTAGATATAAAAAATCAAGGATACTTGGATTCATTTACCATAAACTATTTTTCTAGGGTAATTTTTTTTTTATTCACATTTAAGTCTTTGTCTAAGTTGTTTTATTAGTATTTTTTTTTACATTTTATGTGAATAAGTTTGTTTAAATTTATTAACAACTTATATTTGTTTACATTGTACACTTGATTTAATTTTCTTTATGTGTGTTTTAAAATAACTTGTTAATTTCAAGCACTTTTGTGAAATTAATTTTCAATTATTTTTTTATTGTGATTGTTATTTAAGTTTTTTAATTGACTTTAGAAGAATATTTCTTATAATTTCCAACATAAGTGATAGGTTAATTTTAATTTTAATTCTTTGTAGTGCCTGTGTTATGAAACACTAAAAATTAAATATTGATAAGTTAAAATGTGGATGATCTTAACAATGGCAAGTACAAAATATCAGTTATATCAGTTGGTAATACTTTATAGGTTAAAATTATGTTTTAACAGGCTAAAAATGCTGAAAATTGAAATCCTTATCATAAATTAAAATAATTTATACTTGATTGAATCTGTTGACATTTTTACTAAAACTGGGATTACCTCCTGTATATTTTATGTTCTTGTAAACAATACATAGTTGTTATCACCCCTCCAGTACACAGTATAAAATTTATCTCCTGACCATAAGTAAAATTACCAATATGATAAATAATTAAATTATATATAATACAATTGAAAATAAAAATAAATATATTTTAGGTACTTATAAATTTAAAAAAAAAAATTTTAATATTTAATATTATTTTATGTTTAAAATTTTAATTTGAATGTAATAAAATTATAAATTTTAAAAAATATTATCAAAAAAAAATATTCAATTTCAAAGAAGGCCAGAACTCAGAAATATCTTATAAGATTTTTCTTTCCCCATTCAGCAAAACCAATTAACTAAAATATTCTTTATTGATTTAGATCTAAGCCACCTATGGCTCATTTTAAATTAATTGTTTTGTTAGGTGGGCTATACCCCCCTCCCCCCAGAATTTTAAACTTAGTTGCGCAGAACCCTACAACCTCTTGATATTTTGGGTGTGTACCCTTTGTCCGGATTAAAAAAATTATAGGTTTGGTTAACAGTGTAATTATTTCTTAAAATAGATCATCCATCACAAGCTTATCTCAATAATTTTAGGAACAATAACGACACACTGGGAGCGGAAATCTTGCAAGGGAAAGTTGCCTCTTGGTTATTAGTTATTTAAAGTTATATTTTACATTAATATGTTTTATTTAGTATTTAAATAATGAAATAATTTATCTGTGCAGTTTGTTTTGTTTTTGGAAATATAGCTATTTGTTGTACGATAAATAGCTAAATAACCCCTATCATTGGATATCATTAGCATAGGCAATAACAATACCTTACTTTTTTTATGTACCATGTAAGTGGTTTCTATCTATTCTCATTAATATTTTGTTTGTTTGAAGAAAAATAAAGGCGATTAATTTTAATTACATTTTTAGAAACTTGTAGAATATCAACTTTACCAAAATTGTCTATTTAAATAGTACCCATACTACATTTAAGTTTTACTTATGATAATTTGATGTCTCATCAAATGGGTATATTTTAATTTTTATTTAGAAGTCATACATAAAAATAATTTTCATTAAATATTAATACCATAACTACATTAAACAGCGTACAAGCCCTGAAATATTAATATTAATTTTAAACTTATAATAATTTTTTATAGGCTGTTGCCGACAGATTACCTAAGGAGCAACAACAGATGGTTTCACTAGAGGATATAAAAGATGAAATATTTGATATGATCAAGCCAGAAGATCCAGCTAAAATAACTTTAAAAGATATCATACGCAGTAAGATGGGTCATGTATTAGTGAATATTTTAATAGATTTTAATGGATTTTGGTCTTATGAGTTCAGAGAAACTCTAGCAAATAATCGTATCCCTGACAATAACTTTAACGAAAGTTTTGTTATACATTAACACATCACAAAATTCTACATAATTATAAATTAAGTACATAATTTATTTTGTAATTTATCTTTTTATAACATTCATGCCATCGTTTAAATTCTATGTATGCATTTTATCAACTATTAAGGGTGTTTAATGTATGGCAGATAATAGAATATGTAAGTAATTTTTTTTACTAATAATCTCAACATCAATGTAACAAATATATAAATAAATATTAAAAAAATATACTAAAAAGTCTTACTATTGATTACAGCCATTAATTTATTATACATATTTATTTGTAAACACTTTATATTTATATGTAAACACTGCTATTTTATCAATATAATTGACTGTTTTTCACTATTTTTGATAAGTACTTTAAGTTCATGCTAACTATTATTATTTCCACCTATCTCATAAATGATTCAATTTAAATAACTTATACCTAATTATGATAAAATTATAGAAATGTTTTTAACATATACAAAGATGATTGAATATTGCAATTATGATGATTTATGTATACCTAATATTATATTAATACTGCAGCCATACAATATTTATTAATATTTTTTTTAGGAAACCTAGTTGTCACTGTGTCTGCAGTATTTAATTCAACACATATGAATTGTAGTATTTAATAGAATATAAGTAGTCTGATGATATTGTGGTTCTATGTACCATCCTTATTATGATCTATAAATCATTAGTTTATTGTCTTATTTTTTACCCAAAATTATATTCTACATTTAAAACTAAAATATGATTTGGTCCTATACAGTGTTAGATCTATTAAATTTAAAAACTGATGTGCTTTATAAACTACTTTTTACTACTGATTCTATATAAAATAATATAGTAGGTATTCTGCAATGGTGTGTATAATATTTTTTTTCTGAAGATTACACCTGTCAACTAATTTTTGTTTCACTTTTATTTATTAACGATATCGCATAGGTACTACCTACCTGTTTAATGCTGAATGTTGACTCTACAAACTCACAATATCAATATTTTTTGGAAAAATCTTGTATTTATAAGATTTAAATGATCATTATTATAACAAATAATATGACATACTTTGGTATTATTAGCAGTTAATTATTAATAGTATAGTCCATTGGTTGATATTTGGCCAGAAAAAGTGTTTTAATTGTATATTTTATGTGCTCTAAAATATTGCACTTCTTAGCGCACACACAGTTTGGTTTCAACTTTCGGTATTTGAGCTTCTTCTCATTTTGTTTCTATAAATGTTTATGTAGGAAAAACAGAAATTTGTATTGGTTTACCCTATAAAATACCTCAAACAAACACCAAAATAACTTACACGACCGAATTCAATCAAACAAATTATCCTCACGCTCGACAAAACTCTCAACCCAGCAAAGATATGTTTTGAAGAAACTCCAATCCTAAATCAAATATGACCAGCTGAAGTATATGAATGAAAACTCACTCTGTAATCCCAAACCTATACTCATATTAAAACCATTTACAATGCATGTATTGAAATTATTGATATCATACGACCTAAAATCAGGAATTTAAAAATTAGAAACTGAGTATGAAGACTTTGTAATGCTCTTCTGAATAAAACTCTCTATAGCGTTCATACTCCTTTTCCCAATAATAAACACCTTAAGTTCAAAGACTCAAGAAACAAACAACACATACCATCCCTTATAGGAGAAACCGCACGCCAAGCTAACCTCCAATCTAATATAAATATCATAAACTTCTTAAAAGTAATCGAATTATAGAACTTAATATAAGCGTAAACTATAATGTAAACTTTATGAAAATCAGAACAAATGGCTTAGACGCTGGTATAATGAAATACAGTAAAAAAATTAGGTAACCCCTTGCGGCCATATAGTTTACAACATATATTTTTAACACTTATATAGGTACCTACCTGTTAAATTTTGAGCGGAGTATTGGTTTTACAGTGATCTATTGATATGTGTTTATTCTTTAATTTGATTACTAGGGCTATAAATTTATAGAATCATTCATTATTTTTAGCATTCTGTAGTAAAACATAACAGCTCTTTAAAATTTTTTTTTAAACTAGGTACTACTTAAAAAAATGTTGCTATTTTTGAATTCATAGGTCTTTTTTGGAGGTTGGATACCTTCGCACCCCAATGTTCAAATTTTTATTTTTTTTGTAACCATTAATTGTAGTATAATTTATTTGTATTAATTTGTACCTAAATATTTTCCCAAGAAAAATCAAATTTTCCACTGGAGTAATACCCCAGCACCACCATATCTAAATAATACATTTTATAAGTATTTTTTTTTTTCATTAATTGTTCTATAATTTGTACCGATTAGTACAGCCATTTTCAGAAATTGTACCCAAATATTTCGCCTTTTTTTAGATACCTAAATAAATACTTAATAATTATTATTTTATTTCTGTTTTAGATATTTGATATTTTGGTTACCTTCTTAAATATTTTATACTTGAATGTTTTAAAGTTGTAAAAGTTATAATTTAATATAACCATATAGATACTTAGAAGTTAAAATACAAAAGCTGTATTATTTTTAATTACATAAGCTCATATGGTAAATTGTTTTGGTAAAAGCTTTATTTAAAGCCTGTTTCTATTTAATTATATTATTTTCTTTATTTAGTCTCATTGTCAGTATACATTACTATTATAGTATAATGAATTTATACTTGAGAACCATTGAATTGAATTGAGCCATTGATTAATGAATAATATGTATAATAAAATATATAAAACAGAAGTTTTCAGCATCTTAAAAACTGTACTTAAAACTTTTACAATATATAAAATATATATAGCTAAAACAGGTAGAAAAATTAAATCATATTATTATGAAGCTGTAATTATTACAGAATGGTTCCTCTTTCACTTATTGGTGTCTTATAAATCCTTTTAGATAGGTAATTTACTTATTGTTGAACATAACTTAACAATAAAAAAAAATCCTTTTACTTTTATTTTTGTTTTTTTATGACGTATATATTATAAAATAATTTGTTCTTTAAACTATTTATTATAACCCTATTATTGAGGAGATTTTCCCGGCACTTTTACCTTTTATTAGAGGGAGATTTAAATTTAGAACAAGGGTTGGTATATTGGTGCAATAAACACAAAATACATCCGACGATGACAATAATATTATTATTTAATTGATTAAATTTGCCTAATTTTAATTTAAGAAAGTTTTGATTTTAATAGAGGTGTAAGTCTGTAACTGTTTTTTTTCCAAGGATTTAATATGATGTGATTGTTTTATGCATTAATTATATGTTTACAATAATAAATTGATTCCAAGACTTAAGAACCAGACAATGCTATAATATTTCATATTTAAAAATTTATAAAATGGTATTCCGCTATAATAATGACAGTTAGACCTAAAAAAAGTACATTACAATAATAGCTACATTTGAGCTTTATAATTTGTGTACAGACTACAGACTCTAAACATCGAAATCTTCGTAAAAATATGTTGTTGTTTAGCTTCTTATATGCTCACTATTATTAATTAAAATATTGTTCTAGATTCTAGAATTATAATCTAGATCAAAATAGTAAACTTTATTCTAGCCAAATCATCACTGAAGCGCCGTCAGTTCAAATCATTTCCCGATGAACAAAATCCTAGACAAACTTTTCAGTTATTTAAAGCCATTTAGGTAATTATCGCGTTTTAACGTTAGGCATTAATGAATTTTAGCTCTAAATCGACTAGTCGACTTTATAGTTAGAGTAACAGTATCGCATATTCACTATGATAAAAATTACAAATAAATAATGGGTGGAATCAAATTTTAATTAAAAATACTACCCACATGAATAAAATAAAAATGGATCCTGAAATAATAGGAGCACGAATAAACACACAAGTAACAATACTGTACCTATCGCAATTAACTGATAGAATCTTATCAAATAGAGGTTTAATGTCAATTACAAACATAATATACACAAGATGTAACATACGTATTTTTAAGTTTACATAATATAGACAACAATATATATATTTCGAGATTAATCATGCCAATAATTACCTACACAATTTTTCCGAAACAATTATATATTTTCATTTTAACTTTTTATTGAAAATATAATTAATATATTATATTATGATGTTATATTAATGTTATGAATTGCATCATATTGTTTTTTTCACGCCATGGTGTATTTCTATAGCAGGGTCATTAGGTCACTTACATATTATAAAGATGACAAAATGTACTCTGTGTCTGTGTGCTATATAGGTACCTACCTATTATATTGTATTTTATTATTTTTTTTTTTATTGGTTTAGAGCCCGGCAACTACCATTAGCTATTGTAGGGGTTACGGTTGGTAGGGTTGGAATGGTTGGTACCTATGGGTGTTATGGTTGTTTGGTGACACATATATGTGTGTCAAGAATTTTGCCACTATTGACCCAGGTGGTCACCCATCAGGTAACTAGTAGCAGAGGCCGTTGCTTACTCTCAATCACGTTGCGTGATTGATTTCAGCCACTGTGCCGCGTCGAACACTATTATTATTATTGTATTGGAAATTCAAACAATACTTACACCTCCAAAAAGTGTTTACAGAAAAAATGAATAATTAAAAAAAAAAAACTTATTTGTAACACCAATACGCAATAAACATTTCTTGTTTTATTCAGAACCTGAAATGAATTGATCAGCCTTTGTACTACGGGTTGAAACGAAATTAAATGTCATTAACTCAATAAATTGAAAAGGCAAATTATAATAATAATAAATTAATATTATGAATGGCGAATAACATTAAAAATCAAATTATATATAGTTGGTGTAATTATTATGGTTTCATAAGGAATAATATAAATGGAAATAATTCAAAGATTGGTAAATATCGAACTTGATTTAATGTGTTATTAAAAATCCAATTACATTTTAAATGAACAAATGTATTTTTAAAAAAATTCTTTTAAGCGTCTTTTCATACAATGTAATTTTGATCGACTCTACTCAAAAGGAGTGTACACTGTTTTTCATGGTTTTAAAAAATGTAGTTACCTTTATCCGTCTGAGTAAATATAACTTATTTTTTTCTGTAATTTAAACGACCTCACGGTCGTTTTCAATGCTTATCACAATAGTGGGTAGTAGAGGGATCATGTGATCTATTTATCTATGTACCTATAGATATATCAGTATATGCATAATACCAAGAAAGCTCAATTTGACTTTAGACAAGAAAAGCAATTCTGGCCCTAAGAGTGCCAACGAAAGAAGGCTAAATATGTAAATAGGAATACATTTATAACTTTTATTTATTTGGAGAAAGCTTTTGACACAGTTAACTGGACATTATTGATGAATTTTATATGGAAAAAGTAAGAATGGGCCGGAGGTATAGAAGAATGATAATGTTGCTATACTGCTAACCTAACCTGTAAGGTTGTTGAAATTAGGTACTTATTTATCCAAGAAAAGTTGTGGTAAGAATATAGAAGTTATACATGTCAGTAACGAATACCTAATAATAATAGCAATTTTAAACCGGTCGAAGTGGAGAATTTTGTATTTTTTTAAAAAATAAAAATAAAATTATATTAATTTGCTTAAATTTGTTTCCGATTACAAATTATTATGGGTTTTGACATGTTTAAGTACACAACCTTGCAGATTTCATAAAAACAATCGTTAGGTAAGTGTAACTCTATGTTGAACCCAGGGTGGCCACTTTGGACACCTTTCCCCTAATTAGTGATATACATTATAATTTTAAATCACTAACTAGGAACGCAAAGGATTTAAAATCAATACAGGAAAAAGTCAAATTTTGTTTAGTTAAGGCGCCTGTCACCTGGTGCCAATGTAATTTTGTCACACAAAAGTACACTTTACGGAAATATTACATTTTTTTAACTAATGTTTTAAAGGCTGCATTGAATTCCGTTTTTCAATATTTTAATCTCAAACTTTATTATATGTCTTCAAAAATGATACAATGATTTCAAGCTTATTTAACAAATATTATATTGTACAATTATTTGAAAAAATAGAATCCAAGAATCCAACGGCCTGTATGAAGTCTTCTTTATTCACATTAATACTATTACCAAGAAATCTTTTAAGATGCTTGGCTTTATCAACCGAAACACAGTTAATTTTAAAAATATAAATGCCTTGAAAATATTATTTTTTGCGCTAGTTAGATCTCATGTTGAGTTTGGATCAATAGTCTGGTCACCTAGTTACGTCACTTTTATTAATACAATTGAAAATGTACAACTTAAATTCTTGAAGTTATTGTGTTACAAATTAAATATTCCACTTATTTCAAAGAACTCATACAATATGCGAATGAGTGAGTTGGGCTTTATATCTTGTGAAGTAAGAAGAAAGGTTGCTGATATTATGTTTATATATGATTTATTAAATGGTCACATTTCTTCCCCAGATTTGCTCTCAATGATAGCATTTAATACAGCGAATCACTGTTTAAGAAAATCAAACTTATTTCATGTTCCATTTTATAATAATAATTACAGCTCCACTTCTTACTTTCCAAGAGCATTGAAACTAGCAAATCTTGTTGTTGATCATGTTGATTTTTTCTTCATGTCACGTAATGTTTTCAAAAGAAATGTATATTTAGTCTTAACGATGTTGTAAATTAAGTAATATTCTATCATTATACATTAGGTATTGATTTACAGTTGTCTCCTATTGTATTATTATTATTATTTCATTATTTAAACTTGTCTAATTATTATTATTTTACATTGTCGGCTCATTATTATTATTATTGTTTTAAATCGAGTCGTTTATTATTAATTGTAAAATACTTAAATGTTAAATTATGTTGTAATCTTGATACTTATTATTATTTTATATTGTCGGCTCATTATTATTATTATTGTTTTAAATCGAGTCGTTTATTATTAATTGTAAAATAATTAAATGTTTATTATTAATTGTAAAATACTTAAATGTTAAACCTGTATTGTATTGTTTACACAAAAGGGTCTTTACCCGTTTATTATACAAATAAAAATAAAATAATAAAATAATAAAATAGTTATCAAAATTCAACAATTCTACAATGCCCGAATATTATTCCTTTGACGTGTATTTTTTTTTATATAATACACCACATCAACACTCTCTTCCTACCATAATAATGTTTGGTTTTATAATAATTATACATAAATAATAACTCTAAAAATACTCATTAGACTTTTTATTTCAATATATCAAAATTCTCAAAAAAATTATCCGCTTAATAATTTACGGTAAAAAAGTAGGGTTTTCATTTGAAAAACAAAGGGTGGTATCACCACAGGACACTCCTTAAGTAGTACAAAAAAAAATCAAGAATTTGAAAAAATTGTCTTTGCGAGTATATTTGAAAATTCCAAAAACAAGAATTTGAATAAATAAATTATTAAATGAAAAAATGTGGGTGAGCAATGCTTAAATAATCACCCTGTATATACGTAAATCAATATACGTCTAATATATCTAATATATCTAATAAATCCTGTATACGTAATTGTAGTCTGTAGAGTCACTGAGAACATCCTTTATCAACCCTATTCATTTGAAAAGACTGTCTTGTTTTCACATGAATAACCTTACCCAAAATTGGGGTAGCTTACGCATGTTTACATTTCTAATACTAAGGTATTAGACCATCGGGAATTATACTATTTTGGTAAATACACTGAGTAAAGGAACCTGTCTAAATCGCATCTCATTTCCTGAACATATTCGACATGTGTTTTATTAGATTTTGTAGAACGCACAATGTTTGTATATAAAATTAGTTGTAGGTATGTAATAAATTTAAACTAATGCTTTAGTTTAAAACAGGTAGGTATCAAATATAATGGTCAACCAGACTTTTTGTTTTTAATAAATACGATTACATTTCAGAGATTTTCAATAAAAATAAATACGTGTAAACTGTTATAGGTATCTACTTGGGTATATCTACATTAAATATACTTTTATTGATTTTTACCTTCATACTTTGGTAAATAAATTCTGTTTTGGCTCACATCTACAGATAGGGTACCTACAATAGTTACATAGCTGAAAAATAATATGAAAAAAATGTTTTATAAATTATATACTTACCAAATATTTTCCCGTAAGAATAATAGTAATAAGATGTATAATAGGTAATACTAACATTATTAATATTTCATTGAGATGATGATTAATTTTATTTCACTCAAAATCACTAAAGATTGACGCATTTTGAAAATTTATTTTTTTAATATTGTCTTAGTATCAAGCAATTGATCTTTTCACTAAAATTGTATTCGTAAATACCTATAACAATGTAAGTATGTATATAAATAATATATTGAGTATATTACAAATAATTAAACTTTAATGCTATACCTACACCTTTTTTTTTAATTCAAATTTTTAGATTCTGAGTGAAGCAATACATTACGTATTGATTTTACAATGATGCGTCTTTTAACATAAATATTTTTTTGGGCTGGGTATAGATCATTTATTTTTCTATCTTATATTTTTTCATGGTTAATTATTAACACAAAAATATTAAAATGTATAATAGATGTCCCTTGTAAAGGAAAAATATCGAACAGCACGCGCATTTTTTTTCTGTGTATACGAAGAGTAGTCGAAATAAAGCTTCAATTTTCAATTTCAGTATCTTATTTGATGGCAAAAATTAATATGGTTGGTGCATTGGGAAGGTCAAAATTCTCAGTAGTTTCCAAAAGCTGGAAAAACTGGAATTTTTGCTCAAAATCGGTTTTCGACAAAATCTATTGTGGTGTAGCTAAACAAAAACATGACCGCATATACATGAAATTTGCACTAAACGTTTATATTAGAGCATTTTCTATACATCATAAAATTTTCAAAATATTTTGACTTGTTTAAAGCTGTTTAAGGACATTTTCTGTTTCCAATTTGTTTAGTTTTTTTTTCTATAAATATCAATAAAATGTTATTCGTTGGGATAATAGGATTGAACATTTAAAATAAGGCTAAAATAAATATAAGGCTATACAAATATTAAAAATTCAAAGTTACAATTTATTCCTATAATGATTTCTGCAAGTTCAAATTTATACAAAAGACGTACAAATCACGAAAATGTGAAAATTATCTTAAGTTAGAAGAATATTCATAAGAATTTTACTTCATAAATCTCAGGGTATTTAAAAATTTAAGATTTCTCATAAGTTTGTTTACCTTTATCAAAAAAAAAATCTCTACCAGAAAATCAAATTAAATTTTTATGAGCATTTGAAGTTCATATTTTCCCAAGTTTGGATTCACTCAATTTCTCATGTAGCGATTTTCTAATTTTGCTGTAATTCAAAATTCAAAATTTGTTTCAAGTTTAAATTTTTACAATACATATAAATATATGACAAAATTGACTTGTTTCGAATTGCTTACGGACATTTTCAATTTTCAATAATTTCATATTTTTAGTTTTTTTTTCTATAAATGTTAATAAAATTTTATTTGTTAAATCAAAAAGCTTGAAAAACCTATCACAAGGCTCCGGATATATTGAAACATCAGCAGTTGAAAAATATTAAAAATACATGGTCACAATATTTTTTTATAGGGATTGAAAGTTAGATTTTTGACAACATTTGTCAAATTAAAATTTAAAAATGATTTTGTAGTTAAAAACTTAAAAATTTATAAAATGTCCAATTTTTATAGGTAAGCATTGAAAATTTAAAACAAGATTCCACGTAAGTAATTAATTCTGTAACAAAAAAATATAAAAATACAGGCACTTACATAAATATGTTTTATTTATAGTTACTTTTAATTCAAATTTGGACGAAATTACATATTAAATAACCAGGAATCACGATTTTAGTTATTTATTTGAATTTGTATAATATTATTTCGACTTACCAGCTACCGTATTAATAATAAGTACCTAATAACAATATAAGTATTATATAAAATATACTATATATAGTAGACTGACAAACCGTCTCCACTTAGAATCGTTTTTCGTATACTGCAAGGATATAATATCATTATATCATTGAGTTCAAATTTAATACCATCCATTATTATAGTGAGCCATTTGTAACCTATTGTAAAGCAGAGTGACATCCACTTACCCACTTTTTTTTAATTATTGTGTTTTAGTTTTTTTCTTTTTACTACTTTGATGTTCAATTGTCCAAACGTCCAAATGGTCACGTCCATTCGTCTTAGATCGTAAAATAACACGGAAACGTTGAGCATTAATATTATTTATACATAGGTAGCCTGTATTCGGTTTTTTGATGGCAAAGTAGAGATAAACAACAATCAATTCTAAATTTTCCATTTAGAGTGGCACGATGAATAGATTGATTTCACAATCATATGTGTTATTTTTATGTTCATCTGTGTACACGATTAGTAGTCTAAATAATTCTTCGATTTTAAGTATTGACGTTATTATAAGTTAGTAACAAGTTATATTTTAATAAAGCTATTACCACATTTGATATATTACTAAAAATACCAAGGTATTCGAATTTTTTCCTCTGCGAAAAACATATAAAAATTCGGTCAGAAAAACAAAAAATGTGTATTCAGCTCAAAAACTTATTTATGTTAAAAATAATTTCTACCTACCTATTATAAATATAAATTTTAAATATATTTAAACATACTTATGGTGATACCCCGTTTCCGCTCAAAATCGTTTCTTATATGCAATGATTATAATATTATGATTTATCATTGAATTCAAATTGAACATATCCGTGACAGTGACCTATTCGATTTTATAGGTTACGGTTGACACATAGGTACTATACAGCAGCGCGAGTTCTCCAATTTTTTTCTCACACGTTAGTTAGTAAAGTAAGCATTTATAATGTATGTCTATAGTATAATATATTTTATGTGATTTACATATTATCATTATGTACTATGTAGCAATGTAGCATGTATCACAGTTTGGTCAAGTTCAAGCATTATTACTATTTAAATCACGAATAACGATTTATGCAATTTTACGTAAAAGAACGGAGTGCAAAAGTACAGAGATAATTTATTAACCACATGGCGTAATAAAAAAAAAAAAAACTTAAGTACAAATATATAGTCTTCGAATTAAAATTTAAAAGTTCAAGTATATAATAGATAACAAATAATATGAGATAACATTACCACTTTTTTTCTTCTAGTCAGTTGTAGATGTATCAATACAACAGTATGTCAACAGTCAATAATAAATTATGCTCATGAAAAACAGTTTTATAGTCAAAATAGACTAAAATATAATAAATTATATTTTATAAATTAATGTAATGTAATTACTAAATCAAAGTTAATGGAGGTACGCGCTTGTACTTACCTACTCATCTAAATGACAATAATTAATATGTTTTTTAATCTTTTCCTACCTACGTATAAATTTGTTGTTAATGTCGAAATCAAATTATGTAGATAGGTAGGTAGTGAAATAATAATTTGACAATTTATGCAGTAGGCTGAACAAATCGTATTACAATCAATTTAGATATTGATGCGGACTGACGTGCAGAAAATAAAGCAATATAACAGAGGGGAGAGAATGCTAAAGCCATCAATGTCAAACTAAATTTGCAGTACAACCACAATAATAATGAAACTATCCCCATTGATTACGGATATAAACAATAATAGTATATAACGGTTTGAATGGCCCTTCTGAATAGCAACGAAATGATTGTCAAATATCTTACGAACACCTCCGATATAACTGCATAAGTACCTACAATAATGTCAAATACTATTACAGATCTCCAAGTTTTGTTTAAACTAACTGTTGCATTGTCGTATTGAGTTATAACATATAAAACATTAACCGTCATGATATTATGATACTTCGTTCTGTGGCTGAAATGGCGCTCTGTGCGTTGTGGACTACGCTATGACGTACCAAAATATTTATATTTTAATTTGTAGATTAGTTTAATGTTCGTATTTAGAATAGATCATTAATTATTAATTGTGCTTGTATAAAAGCTGAACGAAATAAAATAGATTTAAATAATAAAAAGGGTGGGCAGGTGGATGTCGTTCTGCTCTACAGTAGGTGCGAGTAAGTGATGGAATGGATGTTATTAAATTTGATTTCAATGATATTATATCATTGTACACGAAAAACGATTCTGAGCTGAGATGGTTTGTTAGTGTAGATATTTTATATTATATTTACAATGTCATGTCTTATTATTAATTCGGTAGCTGATAGGTTGAATTAATATTATGAAATTACAACAAATAACTAAAATCATTATTCCTGGTTATTTAATATGTAGGTAATTGCGTCCAAATTTGAACATAAAATAACTAAAAAAAGAAACTGTGTGTTTATATTTTTATATTATAACCTATACTTACGTGGAGCCTTGTTTTAAATATCCAATCCTTAACTATACAATTTGAACATTTTATCAATTTTTAGGGTTCCGTACTTCAAAAGAAAAAAACGGAACCCTTATAACATCACTTTGTTGTCCGTCCGTCCGTCCGTCTGTCAAGAGCGTTTTTCTCAGGAACGCGTGGAGGTATCAAACTGAAATTTGTATATGATACTCAGGTCTACTGTCCCTGGAAGCTGTAGAAAAATCAACCTTCTAAGCCAACGCAATCAAAAGATACAGCCATTTAGGCCGCAAATTTCCGCAAATTTTCGAAACTCGCACGGGAATCAAAACCTACAGGGTACTTCCCGTGAACTTAGAATCTTGAAATTTCGTACGAAGTCACGTCATATAGTACAGATATAGGAAAAATTACGAAAACCGTAAATTTTTAGTTTCATCATATAAAAAAAAAAAATATTTTTGAAAAATATTTTTGACAATTTTGAAAATTTCAAGTTACTACTCCTTATCTCATGAACGCGTTGAGGTATTAAATTAAAATTCATATTAAATACTTAAGTCTATAATACCTTTAAACTGTAACAAAATCAAACTTTTATGTCAACGCAATCCGATGGTCCAGCTATATCTAATGCAAATCCAGGTTGGGGATCTATCGCGTATGTACGTCGCAGTCTCAAAGATGCCGTGACAGATGGATCATGTAAAAATATTATTTAAATAACCCAGGCGCTGCAAACGGCCATTGTGAATGCTTGCATTTTGAAATGTTTAATGTCAGAGTGATAACTGTATATAGGTCACCACAATGTCCAATTAATGTTGCAATAGAATGCATAAATACAGCAATATACGACAACAACCTCAATAGGTATACATCATGTTCTCGTCTGATTGCTGTGGGAGACTTCAATATCGATTTTAGAATGAATCCCCAAAATGGAATTTCCACATTTTTTTCATCCCTAAACATGTTTCCGTTAATAAACACTAGCACTACACGAAGTAGTACAACTATAGATAACGTTTTTTCGAACTTCAATGTTCAATGTGGTACTAATCATAACTTTTTCAGTCACCATTTACAAATCTGGTTCAAATTTAATTCTTAATTAACATTTTTGTACCAGATTTCTAAATAGTGACTAAAAAACTGTAAATAAATAACTTTGATAAAAAAGCTTGCCCTTGTTATATTATAAAATAAATGATAGATGTTAATATAAAATGAAGGATTACTGGAACGATAAAGATACCTTTGTCATTAATTTATGATCCTCCAGCTTTCCATATTTTTATGTTATAAATTTCATTTTGCAATAAAAATAAAAAAAACTTTTACTTATATACCTACAGGTTTGTACGGAACCCTCTGTGCGCGAGTCCAACTCGCACGCGGTTTTTAACTACAACATCATTATTCAATTTAAAATTTTATAAATGTTACCAAAAATCGAACTTCAAACGTTCATAAAAATTTAATTTGACTTTCTTGTAGACGTTTTTTTTTGATAAAGGTAGACAAACTTATGATAAATCTTGTATGAATTTCAAACTCAAATTAATTTGCACATTTTTGTGATTTTTACGTGTGTTGTCAAGATTTGAACTTTAAATGCTTATAAACAAAAAAATGTGACTATTAATTATAATTTTCAAATGTTATTGTAAAAATATATTAAGATCGTTGTATTACATTTTTAAGCTTTTTCACCAATAAATAAAATGTTATTGACACTCATAAAAAAAAAACTAAAAACAATTAGAAACATTTGAAAACTACTGGTAATTTAAGTCATAGAATTATTTCGACTACTTATCGTGTACACAGAGTCACATACACAAAAAAAATTTAAAAAACACATATCATTGTAAAATCAATACATCCATCACTCCGTTCAGAATTTAAAAGTAATATAATCTACAAAAAAAACCTATAAATCATAATTAATAATATTTAAATTGCATACCTAAATGTAGTTTTTTTTTTAATTCTTACTCCCAAAATTTAATACACAATTTACTATGAAGCGATTCAATTATATAGGATCTAAAGAATATTTTGTCAACCACCTTTTCTATTGCTACTTTTTAAATTTCTAACTAACACTCTATCGTTTACTTTATAAATTACACCTGTTCTATGTCACTTTGCATATGAATTGAGCTGTCGTCGTTGCGCCTCATTTAAATTAATTTTTGCATGCTCTTTCATAAATTCATAATATACCAATCATTTGATCAAATGTTTTTTTTCAATTACTCACGATCAATTGAATCCTTTTCACAATCAAATTCTACATAGTTTTCCGAACTGGGTGAAGTATCGTTATGATTAATATCAACTGAAATATTGATTTTTTGATAATGATATAATATTTTTAATGAGAATATCATGTTGAAAAACGTTTATCTGTTCCACGAGAAAATAAAATGCCTTGAAAAATAAAGGGCCATTTTTGGACATTATTTTATAACACTTTTAACTTGCAGTTTTATATATAGTACCCACGATTTTGGTTTTCAACTTATCTATTTTCCCCCTAAGTGATAGACAGAAGTTACTCTAGAGTCTAGGTAGTCAACCTGGGTAAGATAGTTCATTGCTTGGGCTATTAATGAACTCACATCCTTGGTCAGTGATTCGTATTTTTGGACAAATGTGTCTACAAAGTACATCATCATAGTATAAAAATCAGGCTACAGAAACAGCAGTTTTTACTTTTAGATTCTGAGTGGAGCGATGAATGTATTTGTTTTACAATGATGTGTGTTTTTTTTTTTTTTTTTATTTTATTTTTTTTATTTTTTGTGTCTGTCATCAATACCAATTGTAAAACTGCTTCGATTTTCTTCAACAGTATATTTTCTGATAGGAAAGTGAATCTAGTTGGTACTTTACAGGGGTCAAAAGTAAAAATTCTTAATAGTTTTCAAATGCGTAGTGAAAAACAAAAGAAAAATTAAGGAAAACGGGAATTTTTACGCAAAATCAATTTTCGACAAAATCGATTTTGGTTTTTGGTGTAAGTCTAAAAAAAATGACGGTAAATACATGAAATTTTTACTGAATGTTTATATAAGCAGTTTCTATATACCATACCGTTTTCAAAATATTTTGACTTATTTTGAGCTGTTTACAGACATTTTAAATTTCCAATCTTTTTGGTTTTTTTTTTTTTTAAAAAATCAATAACATTTTATTTATTCGTTAAAAATTCTTGAAAATTTAATAGAATGCTCCTAATATATTGTTTCAAAGGCACATGAAAAATATTAAAAATCTGTAGTCACAATTTTTTTTTTAAGCATTTAAAGTTGAAATTTTGACAAATTACGTAAAAATGACGAAAATTTGCAAATTATTTGGAGTTAGAAATTCATAAAAATTTTTCTTTTTAAATCTAAGGTTTTAAATTTTAACACAAGATTTAACGTAAGTTTTTCTACTTTTATCAAAAATAAAATATCTAAAAGCAATTAAAAATAATTTTTATGAGTGTTTTAAGTTCATAATTTTACAACATAGGATATTCACTCGATTTCTCATGTAGCGTTTTTCTTATTTGGTTGTAATTCAAAACGAATAATTGTAGATGCATGAAAATTTCACTAAATGTTTATATTCTCATTTTCTATACACCATTCAATTTTGAAAATATTTTGATTTGTTTTGAGCTGTTTACAGACATTTTTAGTTTTCAATTTTTTTAGTTTTTTTTTTTATAATTGTCAATAAAATTTTATTTGGTGGGCCAAAAAGTCTGAAAATTTAATACAAGCTTTTTATATATTGTTACAATATCAGTTGAAAAATTTTAAAAATACATAGGCACGATTTTTTTTTATAAGCATTTAAAGTTCGAATTTTGACAAAATTTGTCAAAATCTCGAAAATTATAAATCATTGTAATTAAAAAATTATAAAATGTTCAGTTTTTATAACTAAGTGTTGAAAATTTAAAACAAAAATTCTCATAAATAAATCATACTGTAACCAAAAAATCTAAAAAATATATCAACACATTTATTTTTTACAGACATTTTAATTTCAAATTTAGACAAAATTTCATATTTAAACCAAGAATAATGATTTTAGTTATTTTGATATAATTTAAAATATTATTTGTTGGTATATGAAACTTTTAGAATATATTGTTATATTTTATATACACGCAATGGCATTTTAAAATATAATTTTTTTGAGAAAAATGAATTTAACCAACTATAGTAAATACTAATGCCTATAATACTAAAATTAATTACTTTATTCACAATAATATCATCAAATACATTTAGACTTAGTAAGATATTATAGACTGACTGACCGTCTTCGCTCAGAATCGTTTTTCTTATTCAATGATATTATATCATTGGATTAAAATCTAACACAATCCATTACAGTGACTCACTTGTAACCTACTGTACAGCAGAGCGACATACACTTACCCGCCCTTTTTTCATTTGATTTTGTACCAGACATTCCTGATTACACAGCAATAATGTCAGCACGCCGATTAGAACTTTGAAAATTATATTGATGAAAACTCTAAATTCCCGAAAAGTATGTAGAACTTCTACATACAGGCATTCACCAACATCATAAAAATGATCAACAAAGTCCTAATATTATTGCAAATCTTCCCGTTTGAATTTCAACGAGATCTTGTATAAGGCACATTTATGAATTCATAATCTAACTGTTTTTTTGATTTAAAAATATTAAAAAATACGAAACAGACGTATACCTAGATGCATAAAAATGAGTTATTCTAATAGATAATAAAATAACAATATCCTAAAAAGTAAAATAATACAAAATGTACTAGAAAAGAACTGAAAACGGAATCAAGAAGAACGTTAAAAAAGTATACCGCTTTGTTAACATAGTTTCTTCTTGTGATTTTTTAAAACTTTAATTAAATCATAAATTTATTTGACATATGTATATTATAGATTCTGGGCAGAAATGTATTGGTTGTAAACATTACACTTTGAAATATTTAAATCTGTTATTTTTTTAAATGAATTTTTCATTACAAAAGATCCTCCACAAATATGCAAGTTAATATAGGTATGCAGTACATGTCAAATTCGCATCACAAATAAATATATCTTTGATTAATGCCCAAGATACGAATCGACACTCATAACTCTTAATCTAATCCCACGCAACATTAAAGAAGCCCTCAACGAAGACGAAGCTACAAAAATGATCACCTTTGTTTATAAATATAATTTATTTAACAATAATTAATATTGTAAACATTAGCAAATCAAACATTGTATAATTAATATTACCATTTTGTTATCTTAAAATACCCGTAATAATGTTGTCTAATAACCTTAGGCGTTGAAGCCGTAAATTCACATTAATAATAATAAAATAAAAAAAAGTTTGCTTTTGTGAACTATAATATTTGTATGAAATGCAATCATATAACCATGTAATAATTACTAATATTAAGTTAATTAATTTAGTGTGATATAATGCATTTTTTTTTAAATCCAATTATTATTTATTAATACAATTAATCTCTGTTATTTGTTAATTAAGATATGCAATTATATATAATCATTAGAATATTGTTTTATAGTAGTGTTTTAGTAGTGATATGATATTGTTACAATAAGTTTTGTGCATTACAAGGTTTGCAAAAATATCGATACGAAACGTAAAAATACGAAAAAATACAATTTTATTGAAACGGGAATCGAACCTTTTTCGTTTTTGGTGGAAACGAGCACTTCGTAAATCTAACATCTGGGAACCGGGTGTTTGGTGTTCGACGAAATAATAATATAAGTAAATTTACAAATCCTATTTAAAAACATTTGAAACAGGTAAATTATAAATTTATTTTCTATACACTTTGTATACCGGCGCGGCTAGATCTGTTTTCACTCTCAATTAATTTCCGGCTATTACAATATTGGTATCAGTAGATATTTAATGTGCTTTCTCTATTTTCTTCCCAATAAATTTTATTGTCCATAAATCTGTCATTAATAGTCTCTAGGGTCACACAGGCTCATTCTACATGTCTGGCAAAAAAATAATTAGAGAAGTGTAAACTCTAGTTGTTACATTAAGCGCCTCGAGTGGTTCAAGTGGTTATTCTGTAAACGATTTTTAAATATTACATAGTATTGGTTGCAAATGTTGAGTACAATATTTAAAAGGAGTGCGAGAACTGTTATAAATTTCATGAAATTATATTTTACTTTAAAATCAATAATATAAGCAGTGTTTCTTTGTACGGATAATAAATTATTATTCTCTGGAGAAAAAGTTATTAAACTATTAATTAGTTTATTTTGACTTAATTAATTTTGTTTTTGGTGGTAAAGTTATAGTAATTACATAGAATAGTTGAGTGTTGAAATATCAACGTAATACTGTTCGTTTATTAAAATTATACGATTGAAGTAAAAATCTAAAAACGTTTGTACATTCAACTTAACACCACAAATTCGACGCATGGTCGGTTTTCAAATATTGCAGGCGAAATTACTCCGGAGGAGACACTATATACATCTGTATCTATCAATACATCTTTATACATATATAGGTATATTGTGTTAACGCAACAGACACAAATGTACATGGGTTTCGTGCGCGGACGATAAACCCGGAATTTATCGTTTCTGAGCTACGCGATAAGGGAGGTCTTCTCTATGGCGGTTTTCGAATCGAAGCAATTACGGGCGCACCAGAATTAAACGTGTTATTATTATTCACCCCAGTCGGGCTTCAGTGCCGCAGTTACCGCCGCGGAGTTCGAACGGTTCGACCCCAAATCGGCCCGGGGGCGAAATCGACTTACACGAACCGGGTGTACAACGTTATCAAATTCGTATCAAAACCGAATTATATCCATCGAACGGTCCGCGAGAGGGAAAAAAGGGCGAAAGAATAATAATAATAATAAAAAAAAAAAAAACGCCAAGAAAACGGAATAACAAGTACAGTACATACAATATGGACGGCCGAAGGGATCGCGTCGACGACTTCTTCTATATATATATAATATATATCCACGTGCGAGGGACGGCCGAGATAAAGACGATTTGATTAGTGCAAAGCCGAATGAGCGATAGGGCGGTTGTACAGAGTACATAATATTATAATATTTTATTATATATATATATTTATATATTATACGGCTGTATATATATAATAGTCGTCTTGTGCGTTTACAGCAGGTTGTCTCCGTGGCGCGGATCTCGGGGCCATTCGATTTTCGCGAAAATTTGTCCGTTCCGAGGACGGGCTATTTATTTATTTTTTAAATACAAAATTTGGAATTGCGACAGGATTGTCACCAGGATAGGTCTGAGGCGTTCCGGCTGAACGGAGAATTACCGTTACTATATTATTGGCGTTATTTAAAACGCGTGTATCACGGATTCGTTCAAAGCGCTGCGGTGTACCAGGAAACGATTATTGGTACATTTTTATTATTCCTATATTTGACGTTATAAAATAATTATTGTCAAAGCTTAAATATTTCAAGGTGGGCTACTCTAAAAAGAAAAATATATTATCGACGGAGAAATAAAATGTGGTAAACTATGTTGCCTACTGCGCTAGAATTTGTATCTATGATTGAAATTAAAATTAATTTCAAACGATTTCAATCATAACGCGAAAGATACTTGGTCAGAATTCCTATACGCTTCGGTTTTCCGGTCACGATGCTAATAAATACTCGTAGGTATAATAAATGCGACAAAATATTATATTATAATAATGTACATATAAACAATTTTATATGCAAATGGACACTGAACTACGTAGCTCGGTCTCCTAAAAGATATAATATTATTTTAATTCATTTCAAGTTTCAATAATATAAGTATGGTAACACGGCGTTTTGGATAGGCAATTTAGGCTTACCTTATTGATTTTTCAATCTCGATATTTATAATAATATTATGAAGTCAATAGTCGTAACGTGCCTAGTAAATTACTTGGTGAATTCAAATTTGTTATCAAAATTAAAATACAAGTATGCCACAAAATAAATTCTTAACAATTGTAGGAACTATTTTTATTACCATTTTCTTGCACGAATAATACAATAACAGTATATTATACTACTTGATGGTGAGAAAAATGATTTTAAAATTACTATCGTATGTAGGTATATAAATTTAAATACATAAATTCCATACTTGTTTTTGTTTTTTTAGTATATAAGAAGTAGGAACTTAAGTTAATAATAATATTTCACTCCTGTTAGAATTTATTTAAAAACTTCATAAGTTAATTTAACCTATAGTTTACCGGATTTTTCGCGTTTATCAATCTCTTTAACTGACATTTGTTCTCATGGGTAAAACATTTTTAAAAAAAAATACAAAATAATTATTTTTGACGCACTGCTCCAAGGGAAAAGTTTGAAATTGTATTATGTAAAAAAAAATTAACTCAGTATTTTTATACTTATCCAAAAACAGAAGTTGGAACAAAGTTTTATTTACCTAATTCATATTTAAAAAAATCATTATTATTGCATTATGTTGTTAAATTTGGCACTTCAGGTTTTGTAATAATGTACCAACGCATTTATTTTGTATATCTTATCGCAATAATTTATATTAAAAATTGTCTTTAATATATCAACATTTTAAAAACGGATCTGTGGGCATATCTACAATTATGTGTACCGCAGTAATGTGATAACCGAAAATAAACTTTATAAGAACACGGAGTGAATGACATAGTGTCTAAACATTTTACACCAGAATACATTAATGGATTTTTCATGTTCACGTATGAGATATTAATATAGGGTGTTCAAAATCGAGTTTTCAGTTAAGCACGACGACGGAGACGAAGAAAAATAAGCAGCATAGGAGCGAGGACGAGGAGAAGGAAAGTATAAACGTACACCACGAACGCCTAATGACGACTTCGGTTAGGATGCAGGAATGGAGTGACGACGAGTAATATTCTATTGCGCCCGTACCAGCCGACAGTCGAAACTATCATAATATTGTTATTATATTAATTAGTGGGTGCAAATCGTCACGGAGGCGAGACGCGCGGAATTCGAGCTGTATCGGAGGATGCGCCCGGTCATTGTGCGTGGAAAGTTTCAAGAGAAGATTTCCAGTCCGGACGATTGTCAACGGTCGTCAGCGGTCCACGTGAAAAGTCCGAATTTTGAGGAGGGGGTCGCCGAGGTGCCGAGATATATTATTCGATTCGTTAGACGTCTGTCGGAAAAACAAGTCTCTAACTGTGCACTATCGCGCCCACACGGCGTCGTGAAATAGTTTTCGTTCCGCGCGCCGACAACGACGACGAAACGGCGCGCAGAGGATAGAGAGAGAGAGAGAGAGAGACAGCAACATAGAGAAAGAAACCAAGACAGAGTCAGATAGACGGAGAGAGACAGGATGATAGGGAGTGAGAGTGTGTGTGTGCGTGTGAGAAAAGAAGACTACGGCAAAGGGTTATACACATTTATGGCGTGTACGTGTGGGTAGGTATATGTCGCGGGTGTGTGGAGGGAGAGAAATTCCTTAGCTCGGGAATTTTCCGCGAACTGGGGTGCGACGCGCCCGTTCGTCTTCGTCGGCTGCAGCGCGGACGGGGGCGCGCACATTATCATTTGACTTCTTGTGCAGTGTGAGAGATTTCTCTCTATCTCATTTAACACCCCAACGAGTTTGTGACACATTACACCCGGGCGGCGCACTCGTATTTTCTTCACTCGGCGAAACCGCATCCGCGATAGTGTCAAATTAAATTAAACATCGTAAAAAAAAAAAAATAGAAAAAAAAACACAGCACGCCGGTCGCCGCCGCGATGCTGCACTGCAGTGTATATATATTTATATAAGAACTATAGTTCTTTTTTTATTTATATCCTTTTTTGGGTTTCACTCGTTCTTTCCTATCGTTCCGCCGACACCGATTCCCGCCAACACGCCGACGTCGCCACCGTTCATATAATATAAGACGAATTTAATTAAACCGTCAGATCTGAAACCTGTAAAGGTCAACTCGATTAATCTCTGCCGCCGCGATACGCGTTCGCCCACGGAAATCTAGACGATTTGCGGTTAAAATACTTTTACGCGATAAATTATTATTTAAATGCGAGTTTGTAATTATTTTATTTCCACTGAAACACTGGCGCGTTTACTTATTATTTTTATTATTATTACAATGAGCGCGTATTCCGCACGCTCTGAACACGCGCGTCTAATTTTCCGCCTTTTTTGGAATTCCAACGAGTACAAAATATAGCAAACTTTTCACAAACAAATGATGCGTGAAACAAATGCCCCGTGTTGATTTATTTGATCCGTGCAGAATTAATTAACTTTTGGAAAATATAATTTCACATGAACCGAGACCTTTTTATTAAAAATTAAATTATGCATAAACGTAATTTTACGCACAGGTTATGATATTATTTCTATTTTTTTATATTAAGTATGAACTAAGTTTACATCTATACGAAAAATAATGTATTCCCCGACGATAATTTTGTCTGCTTTAGTTAGAAAAAACAAATTGTATAACAATTATTTTTTGTTTAAGTTTAAGTGTATTAGTTATAAATAAATCATGACTTGTATACACATTTCAAGCAATTGAATTCTACAAATTTACTATTGAAATCAAACTTTTATAATATATAACATCAAATAAAATTGTACTGAAAATCCATACTAATTATACTCATAAAACTGAACATTTAACATAGAAATGATATGTAACGCTGTTATTTAAGTGTAATTCTATTATAGTGAGTATCGTATTGATTTTTAGTTTGTATTTTACTATATAGGAGGGTTAATGGTTTGGCCCATTTTTCTTAACGTAACAGTTTTATGAGACCTGACTTTATAGATTGGACATAACATTAGTTTGCTGTACAAGTTTGCAAGGTCTGTTTTGTGCCGGTGTAGACTATACAATTTTCAACATCCAATCTCCATCACAAATCGGCATCTTTATAACTCAATTTTGTTTAAGGGTATATTATAATATAAGCATACAATAGCGTATGGAGATAAAATGTCAACAATGTTCAATACAATTGACTTTGATACTATTTTGTATGCCTATTTATTTTTACCGCAATGAAAAAAAGTTTGAAATTGTATAAGCTATATAACCTATATATAGGTACGCTGATTTGTTTTAATCGACGGCCATAAGGAAATGTCTAATTGTGTCAATTCATTTGATCCGTGATGGAAATTCACAATAATTTATGTAATCTTTAACTGGCTGATTGGAGTTATTTTTTGTGTGGGAGTAGTGGAGTACCATATTGTTGGCATAGGTAGGTATTTTCTTTTTTTTCTTTGTCTGTGCTTTTGTAAGCACGATTAATTAACGGCCGAATAATGTACTTTGGAGAACGGCGCAAGTATTTTTACTAGTTTGGTTGCTTTTAAAATATATCGACCCAATTAGATGATCGAAACACAAACCGACAAATTACTTTTTGCCTTTTGCCTTTTGGTATGTCATTGAGTTTTTGCGTGACACTAAAATGTATAATGATTAGACTCTGGTGAACTATATTCTAGTCTATTGTGGCTTACTTAAAACCATTTAATAAATTACTAAGCTTTCAATAGTAATGTTGTGGCTCTAGCTTGGAGATTTTTATTTTTTATTTTTAAGCCTTCACTGCCTTACTTGTATATGTTTAGGACTTAATTTTAAAAATAGTGCCTTGATTAACATAATACGAATATTACGAATACACGTTTCTTTACATACACGTACGAAATTCAACTCTTTATAATATAAATTTGAAACAATAATATGTCGTTTTATTATAAAATAATTTTTCATATTGCGTACACAATGACTAAAGGTGCACCATGTATAAAATAGATTGTTTTCATTTCAAACAAGTTGGGACCGTTTCGGGAAAATCTAAAAATAACCAAAGCTGCAAATACCGAGAAACCGAGAAAGAAAATAAAAACTATTTGAATTCAAAGTACTAGCACGAAACACAATGAACAATAAAATCCAAAAAGTTGTGTACGAATGATATTCGAGGTTAAATGTCAGCATACGAATATTACGAGTATGTAAGTAAATGCAACGAAAAAGATTAAACTCAAATTTATGACAGATTTTCAGCAAATTTTAAACGAGGTAACCTACATAATAATCACGGCGGAAATAGTAAAGAATTAATCATATAAATAATAGTTAATAGTACGATTAGTCATTGTATTTTTTGTGTTTGTATTAGGTGTAGGTACATACATATAATATTTCAACTGATGCAAAACGGAAAACGATAGGAAGATTGATTAATTTAAGTCCTGGCGAAAGCAGGGAGTGCGGCTTGTTACAAATATTAAGAAACAGTATTATTATTTATTTTTGTATTATTTGTTGGGTACTCAATTTAATTTTGCATCGATTTCAAAAACAACTTCCTAAATATGTTGGCTATTTATCCGTTTAATTTTTTTTCGCATCTGTTGTTCACTGATGTATGTAATGTACAGTCATCACCCATATTCAACGTTGATGCATTGACGCTGTTAAACATATTTCGAATTCATTGTTAAATCTTTTGGAAATGTAATTTGCCAGACTATTTCTCCGCGGAGACACTGTCTTTGAGTGTGATGTTAGATAGTGGGACGGTCGTTCGTCATAAGCTCGTGACGTTCCCCTTTGTAACAATTTATATTGTTTGTACCATTGACGTTTAATACACAATGGAAATAGTTAAATTGTGTAGACTGATTGTATCTTAATAATAATAATAATAATAATAATAATAAAACTAATAATATTATATTAGTATTTATATGCATCAAATTATATAGTCTAATCATAGTATAAATTATTATACAAATAATTGCACTATATTAAATCAACTGATATTTTATTAGTAACAGGTAAATGGTGTTCAATTTTAATATCTAAAAAACTATTCTTACATTATGAATTCTGATAGAACAATACGTACATTGTTTTGTGCTCTTTTAATCACACACGATATATGTATATCAAGACATACTATCACTATCTATAATAGGTATATTTTACACTTTCCTAGGTTTTTTTTTCAAATCGTCAGTGACAAATTTTATATTTAAAGGATTTTTTTTGAAAGCTTATTTGAATTCGATTAAGTGGCATATAATAATGGATTACTGAAATGTATTAAGAATATTCAAAATTAAAATATATAATGCCCTTTTTGGGCCTTTTTTTTATAATATTTGAATAAAAAGTGAATTTTCAGTAAATAATTCAGAACTTTTTATTTTAATTTGAGCATTACATGAAATTGTGGAATGATGTAAACGGGACAAGTGAAGGAGAAAATAACTAAAATAATCTTGACAACACTACTATCTCAGTTTATGCTGAAAAATATTGAGTTATATCTAGATTAAGCTTTATTAAACAAATTTAAGGTTCGAATTTATTTTTATCGAAATAAAACTATAAACGATATAATATACATCTTTTGATAAATCTATTCAATGATATTAAGTGAAGTCAGTGCTCTTCATTTATTTTATATATCCATTTTGACAGCATAATAATAATTCTGATCCTATATAATATTATGAATTATTGTAGTTTGGAAATAAAATGTTATTTCTTATTAAATATTGGCAACAGTTATATGAACGTTTAATGTTTTGAATGATATTTAATTATAAATATGATTCGAATTACTCAATAACATATTATGGATTAAATTTTAAAATGACATAATTTATTATGTGTACAAATAAAACCCTGGAATTCCTAAAAAGCTGGAAATATATTTCATTGTTTTAAATGTAGTATCGGAACTATTAATCATTAAACTAATTTGGTACCTACCAGTAAAATGGCTTAATGTTTTTATAAAATATGTTCAACCATAGTAATAATTAATCAAATTAATTAAATTATACTTACAGTCAAATAATAATTATTATTACTCTTGTCTCAGCAATAAATTATTTTCTTCTGAACATTTTAATGTCATATGCATCGTTGTTTTTTTAAACTTTTTTTACTTGAGCAAAATGTTGTTTGGAGATAGATGTATAGATATGCCAAAAGTAACTATGGCAAGTTTCAAATATAGAACATAAAAAAATAATAAATAAAAGTTATCTCAAGTGCTTGTAAAACGCATCTTCAGTCAAGATTTTTTTTACTTTAGGTATTAGGTAGGTATATACAAAGAATTTGTATAGGTATAAAATATACATCATAGCTATGCATAACCAACTCGTTTTAATCAAAAAATATTCATTTTTTTTTTACATAGGTTAAAAATATGTATATTAAGTACTAAGTACCTACTAAAGTACTTATTGTAATTCATTTGATATCAGACTTGATACCTAGGTTATGTAGATATAATAAAAATGTTAATATTTTTTGCTACTTTGAAACAAAAATGCACATATGTTATTAATATTAAAATTATTTCATAATATGCGACATTGTATTGAATGCAAGATAAAAAAAATTGTAATACATACAATAGTGTAATTTAAGGTAGGTAGGTACTTAATATTACTAGTTTTTAGTAAACAACAGTTTTTTTGCGTTAAACGCAAGTATATATAATATATTATGTTATAATCATAAATATTTGATGAAACTCTTAACCCAGAGAAACAGGTAATTCTTTTTAAATAAATATAGTAATTATAAATCTCTGGTATAATGACACGTGATCTATTGCTATTGTTTTACGGTAAGAAGCGTGTTCTTTTCACAGTACAGTGTTTTGATTTTAGAATTAAAAAAATAATCATGATGACTTATAGGGATATAATATTCGTTGCAGAGATGTATTTAGTGAGAGGGGGAGGTGGTGGGTATTTAGGGTTTCGCCTTTTTATAATATCATATTTAATATTAGGATTTTAATTAAAAATATGTGAATACTATTTAACTCGTTTTTAAACCTTTCTAATTATTCTTAAGTAGTAAGTTTTTACTGCATAGGTATACAATATTGACATCCAATATTTTATATGCTAATGATTTCTGTTTACATACTTTTCTATTTTTTTTTTTTAGATTTTTTAATTTACAATTTATATATGACATCATTTTGGTTTATGAGTAAATATCTTGACAATATAATCCGTCAAGATCAATGTAAGTTGTGAATATGTATTCGAATACGTTTTCATAAAAATAGTATTCCAAACTTGCTTTCGAAAATACTCAATATTATTCTGCATAAAGTATTTAAAATAAGCAGGTACTATAAAAATACCTATTCCAAATATTTTTCACCCGTTTTTAAAATAATAATAATAATTATAAAATTGTAATAATACCCATCGGAAACAAATGCCGTGGTTATTTATACATTTCTCGCATCATGAAAATGCGTTACGGCTTACATATTATTATTATTTTTCCGCCGTATAGTTTTTTTTATCGTGTAGGAGGTATAGTGATCAAAAACATAATAATATTTCTATAATAGTTTTCAGGGTGTGCTTAAAACTGTTTTGACTTTAGAGAAATAATTATTCGAGTCAATCTCACTGGTACGCGAAAAACAAGACGTAATGAATAAATTGTTCTGCACGATGTTATAGAAATGACTATACTATATAATATTAAAGGTACCGTTGTGTTAGCCATTAGGTAGGTAGGTACTATTTTAGTTTCAGTTTAATTTATTTTATAAAAACACACTGCGATGCAAGATAATATGAAGATTATTGTAATACATAATATTATACAATAATGCGTTCATAAGGTAGGTAGGTGCTTAACCCGACTTGTTTTGAGGTAAACAACAATTTTTTTATGATGCTAAATGCAAACAAGCATTATGATAGTTGGTTAAACTCTGAATAAATAAGAGTACATATACCTCCAGGCTCCAATACACGAAGGGACATTTAAATACAATTTATATTAATTTTATAAGACTATTTATACCTAAATCAAAAAATGTGTAACTTCGAAAGGTTTATATTTTAATACGTGTTCATCTTGAAAAATTGAAAGAATTCGGTTTTCTTTCTTTGGTAGAATATAAACGTTAAATTGTATTTAAATAAATTAATACATAAGTTTATTCTATCGTATTATATTTATTTAAATAAAAAAACCAATATTATTACACGAATACCTATACCCACCTTACTTTGTATCGCTTAATAATCGCGTCCAATGTAAAGAGGGTCTTGATTTATTGTTATCGGTTGCTGCAGATCTTCTGAATAATTAAATGTAATTTTTGCATTTATACGTTTGCGTGATTATTTACCTACGGTGGTATTGAAAAATAAATAAAACATCCAAAAGAAAGACTTGTTTACCGTATAGGTACACATTAGGTAGTCGTATATTATACAAGTAGGTTGTTATATTTTTTATGAAACGCTTGTACCTCCTTTTTTATTAGGTAATACAATTTATACATTTTTTTTATGCAAATTTACAAACTTTTCTTATTATTATTACTGTATATGATATAGTAATGTAATAAGTTAATGTGATTAAAAAAAAAAAAAATTAAACACAGTTTGAAAATACCGAAAGGCGGGATAAGGGAAGACGCCCACTGTATCGCTATGCGGTATAATATAGTGAACCGCTATACCACTTTCAGTACATTATGTTGTGACATGTGCGCGCCACATGGGTTCAAAAAATAATGATTACGTACCTAATGAAGACCTGAAAGGGCTGGACCTAGTCCGGGCTAGTGGAGTACGTTTGCTCGCGTTTTACCTTTTTGGGGTATATGTACGATTGCGCACAGTGCCGGAATAACGAAGAACATAATATGATTTTAACTCTTCAAAGGCGAACGACAAAGGCGCGTGAAATGAGAAGCGACGTTGCCAAATTTTTGATAGCAAATTTCAGTTACATTACAATTGTTTTAATTTTTAAACACATATAGGTACAAATAAATCCATTCGGAAAGTAATCAAGCAAATATACTCAAATACTTTACAAGAATGTTATATTGGATTAAAAAAATATTATTATACCTAACTGAAGAAATCACTAAACACAGAAAGAAGCAGTGCAGGTACAACATTTAATATAAATAATAAAGATATGTATACTAAAAAAATGTAAAAACCTCTACAGGCTTGCATGTTATTGCAGGCAATTATTACTGATACTTTGTACTATAAATATAGGATCAGATATATCTATAAAATATTATATACCAACTGGGAATATGAATGACAATTTATGTTAATATACAACAGGCTTGCTATGTTTTATTTGTGACTGTGATGTGTTAAAAATTATAATTATACGATATTGGATAAACTTTTTTGGTACCGTTATGTCCTTGTAATCTTGTATATGTCACATGAAATACTTATTACAATACCCACATGTTCATATATTTATAACAGATGTTACATTTAATTATTATTATATAATTATCCACGTTGACTTTAATTATTATTTTTTTTATAAAACAACGTATGAATGTCTAATTAATATCTCATTGCAATCTTACACAGGGATTATAATTTTAACAACACGGAGATGGTTCGTAACTAACATTGCACAGTTGATAAGCTAGACAAGTATTGGTATGTTACAATCATGCATAAATAAAATACGAAAACGTTAATTTTTTTTGAACAGTATAGTTATAACTTATAAGGTACTAATGACACCTATTAGGCCTTTTTCATACATATTTTAAATGTTTTTTTGAATTTTGCAGTGTAAGGATTTTCGATTGAATTTCATAACTAAGCTATGTAGTTCACGGCTCCAGTAAGTTAAATTTGTGAAAAAGTATTTTGAAAATGTTAGTTTTAAATAAAAAAGAGATGGGAAAACGTTTTTGAAGCGCCGTTTAAGTCTATTGCTTAATATTCATGAATTATATTAAACACACATGGTTTTAACAAATATTTTTAGGCGTTCATACACTGGGTTTCAAGTGTTCAAAAACTATAGCATGCCATGTTCAATCACTAGGATTTCACTTTTTTTTTTATATTAACTAATATGTTTAGTAATTATTAATAATTTGGTGTTATATGGTTTTCTTAATGTTAGTTCAAAAATATACAGTTGTACCAATTGTCAAGTCTAAACTTGAGAAACTAAAACAGAAGAAATATAGTGATGAAAAAGTGAAAACCAATTTATGAATACATTCTAATAGCAAACAAACGCTTAACTTTCAAATCATTGGTCTGTTCACCCAACCAAATAGTTTTTAAATTTTCTGGAGTTTTATTTTTACATACCTACTCTTTTTAAAACTTTTAAAACTTTCATTAGTACATATTTACCATAAAGCCCATACAATAGGCGACAATTAACAACGTAATATATGTCTCCAAATCGTATTTATTTAGTTCAACTTCATTTGAATTTTGAACCACTAAAATTGAAGCTATAGTGAAAAAAAGCATTCTTTAATTTGGACAACAGGAAAAACTTTTATTTGGGTACGTTGCACGAAAGAAAAAACTAATATAACATGCGTAATCGTATGCTTAAAAGGTACCGTCCTGTTGAAGGACTTGGTGCAATCGTATGATACCCGCCCAGACATACGTATGCGCTTTAAAATAAATATCTTAAAATGACCGGTCCAGTCGGGGCTGACGTTGTCGTTGATCTAGTCCTGCCACTTTCGAAATTTCGCAAGTGGTGACAATTTCCTCGGTCGTGTATCACATGTAAATTGATAGGACTATAGGACAACGTTCTGCTAGAATTCGTGATACACGTGCCTATTGCAGGTGTTTGCAGAGTTTTACGCAGACGAATTCGTTTTTCCGCTAAACCGGGAGCGTATAATATATTTACTACACGCGCCAGCGTGGACACAAATATTTTCACTCGTCCCCTCCTTATCGTGCATAAAGTATAATCCCCACCACTGCGACGCCTGCCTATATACATGGCGGTCTCGCGACGATGACGACCTACGAGCGGGGTGTGAAAACCGAGCCATACGAAGGAGTATATATTACATTGTAAGGGATGTCTGCCGGTGGAATTTCAATCTTCCGGGAAGAACAAAAATACATCAAGCGTGACGGTGGTTGTGTGTGGGAGGGCAGCATCGCGGCCGCGGTACATGTACGACGGTGCGCGATATGGTCTCTTGCTCGGTTTCCTTCGAAATAAACTCGCGTGTTGCCGGTCAAACGGGAAAAGTTTTCCGAGAAATTATAAGGGAAAACGACCGGAAAATTTTGATTCATCGGCTTCGATCTCCCGGAAAAGTTTCCACGCGTCGACGTAGAACATAAATCCGAGAATTAATGGCTCGAAAAAAACAAAAAAAAAAAAACGCGAGTAAACCGCTCGAGAGGGAGAGCTGCAAGTGGGCGCAAAGACGAGTAACGACCCCCGCGGCCTTACCAAATGATACCGCAGCAGCCAGTTGTAGTTAGGTATATCGAACCGATCTCGGCTGTATACTATTATTATACAGGTAAGTCCGGCAGAGTCCACTCGGTATATGAACATAAAACTCACTGGCGTCGGTCGTATAATGTTTTCATTCCGATCCGCCGCGGTACAACAACAGCGCAGCATAATATGATATGTTATACGTATTATTATCGTACTGTTATTATTATTTTATACTCGTATTATACAGGGAATACACCCATATATAATGTTGTCATTATACAACGCGAAATCACGATGTAGAAGCCGTCCGATAAAAAAAAAGAAAAGGTTAAACGTTTTTTTTTTTTTTTTTACAAACGTTTGTGGTTTATCGGCGACGTCATAATATCGTTGGCCGTATAATTGCCCACTCCCCCACACTCCCGCTCATCAACTGGTTTTATTTAGCTTCCGAAACGTGTGTTGCCTCGTCGTGGCGTTTAACGACATTTTTTGCCCCACCCCTCCCCCTCAATCATCACTCACTCACTCTATCCATGTCTCTCTATCCCCCTCACTCACTCTATATAGGTATCTGTCTATCTACTTCAGCTCTCTAAATATCATCCGTTTCGAACACTCGCGGAATAAATCGCCTCGATTACAGCGATCGTCACTTGTGCGCCAAGTGGGGGGGGGGAGCCATACACTCACCATTTTGTAGTCATCAGTATTCAAAAATATATAATAATAACATATACGAAATAAAATTTCAAATGTAAAATTTACGAAATAGAACCATAGTTATGATATGACAACGAGTCTTATAGGAATCTAAAGTGTGTATAGTAATGATATAATTTTTGCATCGAACCGGCCGAGGGGAGATGTTTCCAAGCCCATTACACCCGCTGGCTACTCCACTGTAAATGAGTATAGTCATGTTGGCCGTAAATACTTTGAAAACGCAGTGAAACTGAGTTCGTGGTAAGGTTCCGTAGTTCCACGAGTGACTTCCACCGGGATCATAATATTATACACGATTTCATACGATTTATGATGAATAAAATTCATACTGCGTGAGTAAGCATAAACAATAATCGGCTCGGGGTTAATTAACATGAATCTTCTTAAGGAAATCAATAATTTTATGCGTCGCAAGTGTATATAATATGGGCGTAGTGGTCGGTCTTATAAGTCGCAAGACAACCATAACACACACGGACAAGAACAATACACTCAATACTATAATATGATTAACAAACATCGAAAGCTTTTATTATGTTTGCCGAAAAGGGTGTATAAACTATAAATGGTACCAATTATTGCAGTTTCACAATATTGGAACATTTTGCCGGTCAGAGTCATCAATACGAATTCAATTCGTCGGGTAAATATCCGTTTAGATTTTTTAAACTATATTCTCAGAAAATAAAATACATTTTTTTATTAAAATCAAAATAAATTAACGTAATATTTCAATATTACATATATATATATATATATTATAGTAATATAGCTAATTACATTTCGTTATTTAACTGCACAGTTTTGCACAATGAGAAAATTAAAAAAATTAATACGCGTATAGGTACAGCCTACTTCCAAATTGTGTTTAATTCTTATTCATTATTTATATTAAATATTAATTGATGTTAACGATGTAACGTTAAAATATCTTGATGAGACAGGTACCTAAGCAGGTAAGGAGAACACATTAAGCACCATATTAAAAATAAGATTGAAGTGATTTATTTCAATTCTCTCACGATTCGATAAAAAGATTTTTTTTAATGTAGGTTAACCTACCAATTTTATAATAATTGTTATTACAATCGTTTGTTATAATTAATAACAATAGTAATTGTTTGTTCTACAACACATTACACTTATGATTTATTATAGGTAAAAAATGGTTTTCACATTTTATAATATCACTTGATTTACCTCTAAACGCTCAATTTGTTTGTGTCGCGTTATATTTCAGTCAATAATGAATATCTCTTAGACAAATTCTTACTGCTATAAATAGTAATGAAGTTATGCGAGTACCCATTTAATGTGTGAGAATTTTAGACAGATGTTCGTGTATTATTCATCAAGATTGTATTATTTACACGATCCACCGTTTTCCCTCGTCATTTGAATTTCTAAAATTTAAGTGAGACCATTCTCAGAGAAGTATTTACATACATTGAAACTTGTCAATTACTTAGGCATAATATTAAAACGTAATCATCGTGAAAAACAACTGTTACGTCATGTTATAAATTTATTACCATAAGTTAGATTAAAATAAACAAACGGTCAATTTTAATTGAGACACATAGAAAGTAACAGGTTGAAAAAGAAGGGTTACTTTTATTTTAAAATGGATAGAGATTATTCTTTTGTTATTTTATAGAAACAGGATCACTAAAAATAAAAAGGATATCCATAAACAGGATTTCAAATGAAAAACAACAGCTTTAAATGTCTCGAATATAAATAAATTACACGAAAATGAAAATAATTTGGACTTAACTGCATTAGGAAAAATTATTAAGAAACATAAAAATTATAAATTGCTTATCAAAAAACATGAAGTCTACTATATTATAATATTGTTTAAGAAAGTAGAATCTTACTGCGTATATATAACTGGGAAAACATTATATTTTAATAATGTCTATATAATTCCGGCTTAATTTTCATTTTTTATTCATAGATAGATTGATTTATGTTATAAATATAGTTAAATACGCTTTCCAACACGATACTAGTTGGAAATTATTTTTGATTTATTACAACATCGACTACTTACCCATATTATGTCTCATTTGGGTATACTTCCATCGTATTATTATTACTATTTTCACGGACAACACTACATTTTTCGGTTTTCATTCATCGATGTATAGGTACTTACACACGTGTGGTCACGTTTATCACTATACAAGCCGCCTACAAAAACAGTAAAATTAATTTGTTTATTTTTGTTTTTGTTTTAGGGTGTCGGATGTCCGAGTATTGCAGAGTACCGCCGAGGAGTTATTAAAATGTTCTATAGGTGTGTAATTCACTTTTCCGTATCATTTCGTCAGATGCCCTTTTAAAAATTTGTCACGCTTCCACCCCCACGCCACTGACCAATGATAGTAGTCTCGTCGTCCCGGAAAATTGCAACGAAACGTCGCGCGTCGGCAGTTGATTTACCGCCTTTGTCCTTATACATAGTTTCCAGTCCGTTAGTTTTCGTGGGCCCCTCTTTCGGCGCTGTTGCCGCCGCCGACGTCGCCACTCCGACCGGATTTAATTCCACCGGAATTTTTCTCTGCGCCCAATATGCACGTTAATTGCGGCCGTTTCATTCACCGGGCTCTCTGCAGTCACTCTCTTCATCTCGTTCCCTCTCACTCTCTCTCTCTCTCTCTCTCTCTTCCGCCTTCCTTCCTGCACTTACTACCGCCCGACCGCTTTTTTCGTTTTTAATTTAATTAAAACGCCCCAGTCGTCGTTGCCACCGTCGGGCCGCAATGGCGGTGGCGGCGCGCCTTTTATCAAAACAAACGTTCTCTACGCGTTGGAAGCACCACTCCAAGTCGCCGGATATACCTGTGCTGTCAGAAAAACGGATTCGCCTGCGATACACGGGCTCGCCGCACCGCCGAGAAAAGAAATAAAGGGTCAAACGAGTAGGAATACCATTGACGGACAGTATGGTACAGCTATCGAGCCGTAAAATGTACAAACCATACGCGCCACAGTCCTGAGACTATATCATGTAGCTATGCAATTTACACACGAATAATATATACCTAAAATATGCGGAGCAATTCAATTTGCCAGTTGAAGTGAGTGGATTTATCCCAATCGTCTAACGGTTGCGCACGAACGTGTGATTAAAATTCAACTAGTCGGTATGTACGAATATCCCCAGTACATTACACTTGCAGGTGAATATTATCATTCGGGTAGTCGTAAAAATGAGTAGGCTACCTACAGTTTATTGCATCAAACATGAGTCGCGAGCGTTTCGTGTAGATACCTATATCGTACCCACACGCTGCTACAGAGCGGAGCGAAATAGAATAGCTATTACATGGTTTCACTATATTATTATTATATGAGTTTTTTTTTTTCTTAAACAGCGCACGAAAAATAATGTGTTTTTACTATCTAGTTAAATACGAATTCGGAATTTTATCTAGTCATACACTTATACGAAACGTGCAATATATAATTAAGCCTTTATAAATACACGTTATAAAGTATCCAAAATATAGTAGACTGACCTAGTTATCGTATAATAAATAACGTAATTGGGTAAAAACTTAACGTGTTCAGGTTTTAGACATTGACAAATTCTCAAGTGTTAAACAAATTTTTTCCCTAATACTCAATCGTTAAGATAATATTGTATAATATAAAAAAAATACGTTATTCGAACAATAAATTGTTGTGTTACAGCTACTGAAACTACATTACGGATGTTTATCTTGTTTTTACTTTGTAACTGTCACAACACCGATGGCATTTTAGTTTTTAGACTTTTCGAGTGTCTGAAGAAAGTTTTTTTTATCAGGATTTGTGTAATTTTGTTAGAGGTTTTAGAATTTTTCAAAGACTTTATTTTGTTCAGTTTTCTTCAATACTAGTTCCTAAAAAAGTTATATGTGTAATGGTAGATTTATTATGTATATTAAATACAGTCCATTAAATTAAAATTATTTGTAATTGCAGGTAATTAAGTATATTATATTTCTATAACGCTTTAAGGAATATAAACATAGGCGCAATAAAAAATATTTAAGAATTACAATACCAAAATGGGTTAATGTGACGTACTTATAAACAATTGAATTACTTATTAGATTAAATGAATTCTTGTAACTTTTTTTTAATACCTTTACATTTTGATAAAATATTGCAATGTTACCAGCGTACATTTTTTTCGTTCTTTTAATAAATTATGCACAAGTGAAAAAAAATAATCAACTTTTTTAATGTGAGTTATTTTTTAAATCAAGTTCTTCTCAGACATAATCTTTAATTAAAAAGTATTCCGATTAAAAAAAGTTACCTAATTTCCCAAAGACAAACATAAAAACTGTTTTTTGGAACATTTAATTGTTGGGTTCATTGATTGTTTTATTTTACTTAAAACAAATTAACTATAAAAGTTTTAATTTACAAGTCAATTTATATAGGTACCTATAAAAAGGTAATGAAAAATTTACAAAAATACATAATAAATACGCTTTTGTTTGTCATAATAATTATAAGTTTAAATATTCGTTTTTATAGGTTCTTGATTATATTAGAAAAAGGGTAACTATAATAGAGATTTATAAAATTTAATTTGCTTATGATACCCAAAATGTATATTTGTTGTTTATTATAATTATTACTATAATACCTACCTGTAGTACTTTCAATTATTACAATAGCTGAATAATATTGTTCACATTAATTACTATAGTTGCAAATGTATTTTAATTATATGTTTTGATTATTATTATTAAATTCCGTTCAGATGTTAAATAAGTGGGGTAGGTTTATATTAATAAAGACCCATAGCATTTAAATAGTCATTATTATGTGCAGTACGCAGTCAGTGCGGTGGTGGGCACAATATTGTTATAGGACTTTTAAGGGTGTGCGACACACGCGATGGCGTTAAATATCTCAGAATTACCTTTATGGGAGAAACTTTAAGCTCGACTTACTTGAAATTTACTGTGGATCTTAGTTTGGACGGCATTTTACGTATAAATACCTATACCGCATGCGATTACAGTAACTGTTACGGTACTGCAGCGAATACTACGGTGCAGATAGATAGTGTGACGGAGGGTGAGTGTTATGGATGTGAAATATATGCTGGGGGGAGGGGTTGGGGGAGACAACCATAAGCAGAAATCTGCTATAGTGATTATATTATATGGAAAACTTTGCCGTCTCTGTCTACACTTAACCCTTTTCCCGTGCAATTTGCTTGTATTTTCCGTTTCCGCTCTCTATCTTTTATTAACAAAGTTTCGGGCGTTTTCATGACGCCGCCACCCGCCGCCGTCCACGGTTTTGATACGCTTGGATTATCCGTGAATGGCCGTGGTCGAATGAAATTACGATGTCGATTTGATTTCTAAACGATAACTTTGAAGGGCTCCCTTCCCGTCCGAGGGACAAAGAATCATATTGCGTTAACTTTTATATAGCTTTGCTGCTACGAATAAATTCAACTCCACGTCCCAAAAGTGTATACATATATACATAATATATAATATCTATTCTATATAGGTATAGTCGTAGATATGAATGTGACTTAATTTGATATTCGTATAGTTAATATTATGTTTTGACTGAAAACGTAGGTCAAAATTGATCAAATTGAATGTGCGGTAAACTTTCATAGTTTTCACTTTTCACTAATGAGATTAAATGAAATTCTCTTCATATTGGTTCAATATAATACATATACACATATATTATATATGCTGTTACAACAAGAGCTTTATAATATTTCATGATAGTGATTGCTATTCAACTACAGTTTTCGGCTTCTCGCATAATCGAGACTGCTGACCGATTACGCGTACAACATGAGATACAATAGACATTTTGACCGATATGAAAAAAACCTCAAGTCGTATAATATATTGTATTTTGCATACCTACGAAAATTATTTTGTTTGAACTATATTATACAATATTATAATACTAAAAATAAATTTAATAAACTTATAATATGTCTTTTTAAAATATAATCTCTAATTAAACCCATCGACTGGGTTTAACTATGCGGAAACTATGTTGTAATGCAAAAAAATCTAACATCGCCAAAATTCAAAAATTTCAAAATATTGCACTACGAAAATTAATAAACACCCAACCCTACGTCGTTAAGACTTTAACCACACAATACATTAGGATCTCAAGATAAAACCCGTTCAAGAAGAAACAAAACTATTTAAAAAAAAATCTTCATCAGTTTAACCATCCACTCGAACCAATTTGTAAAAAGCTAGCAGTCCCTACGATTCCCGGTAAAATCCCAATACGTCTTAAAAGCAAATGCTGTTATTATCTGCTAGATATATGATTTAATTTCCAGTATCCCCCAACCAGAAAAAAAATTCAACACAAACAAGGTATTCATAACTAGGTAGTCCCATCAAGGGTTGCTACTTTCATGCAATGATTTTTATACATAAATACTATAATACTCAAACTTGCTTATAATTCCTATGAACGGATTGTAAATATCTTAAAGAAAAATAAAAAAAAAACTTTTGAAAATAGTAAAAATAATGTTATTCCAGACTTCAAAGAATAAACTTAACATATAACAAAATAAACTTTTGATCTAAATACAAGTATAGCTATTTGATACTATACTAGAATTAATCATATAAAGAGTGATTTTTTATTCGTTGCCTGGTTGCCTGGTTGTTAGGTTATATTATATTGTATAAGATATTTTTTAAACATACCATACCTACAATTTGTTCTAGTTAATATTTCTTCTAGAAAATAAAAAAAAAATGTCAAAGTTCCTTATATTTTATAAGATTATATTGACTGGCTCACGATAAAATAATCCCAAATTAAGAATACACAAATAAGCACAATTAATAAAATGTTCAGTATGTAAAACGTGAAATGAACATTCAAAGGTTATTAAATCATTAAACATTTAGCCGGAATCAAACATTTTAATAATTGAAAATAATTTTATCATCGGATTTCGTAGTTGAATTAAACCAACTCGTACATTTTTCAAATAACAATATACATTAAATTTCAAGCGTATTTTTTTGTGATAAACAAATTGAATTAAAAGTCAGCGAAAAAAAAAGTAACATAAATCTGAATTACGGAATAGAAGTTGATATAAGACGGTTTTTGTTGATACTGAAACGGAATGTTATTCAAATCACGTAACGGTATGAAGGCGGTTGGCTTATATAACGCAATGAAGGGTTCCTAAATATCTTCCGATCTACATCAAACTATGTAGATACTCTGAAAGAACAATATTTCGTATATTAAATCGAGAATATTGTTGTTTTTATTTCAAATCTATTATTATATTATTAACTTATATTTATTCAAAACACTTGTACCGACTTATCTATTGCTTAGTTTAGGTACTTGATAGTGAAGTAAAATGTTAAAACAAAATGCATTTATTAAGAATAATTTACTAATATAAATTAAGATAGTATAATATTGTTATTTAGTTATTTTATTATAATTTACATAATATATCCTTGAAATAGATATGGATATTATTTCAGTTAGCTCAAGTTTGCCAAGGAGAATTAAAATAACAGATTGTAAATCATGTTATTTTTAAATTACGTTTTATAAGTTTAAAGTTTTCAACAATTTGTTTCATAGATAAGTTAATTATATACTCTATACAATAAACTTCTGTGCTATTAATGTATATAGGTAGTTGGAAACTTTAAAATACTGAAAATAACAGAAATCATAAGGAAATTACCTAGTGCGAATGACATATTTAATAAATAATGTAATCAATTAATAGATACTAAATAGTGAGGTTTGGCATAATTTTTTTTAAAATTATTAAATGAATAAAAAAATTAAAACGATTAGAAAAATTGTTATAATTGTAGCCTTAAAGTATTTTATTTTTTTATAACTAATTCATACATTTTGTATTGTTTATATTTTTATTCGTCTCAGTATCTATAGTTGATATATTAGGTATATAAGATAACTATTGTCCATATAACGTATTAATTATTATTATAATGACCGGAGTGACGTTTATTTATACCTATACCACCGAGTAACTTACCGGATGTGCATTGCTGATCAATTCGTAAGTTCATTTCCGGATTTCCGGTTCATCGGTGATAGTGTCGGTCAAGTCTAATTCGTGTAAGAGTTCAGTCCGCAATGCGTTTGTGTATATTATTGTTGTACATTCTTAAGTATATTATACATGCACAGTGCACACTGTGAAAGCTTTCGGGGCATTTGGTTGTTGATCAATGGCAACGTGGTAACTTAATACTTGATGATGGGGGACCCGCGAGCCAGTGAAAAGGGGATGTCTTACCTTGGTGGGCAATTCCCACAGGAGCCGTTTGAAAACGTGCCGTCGGTCCGTGAACAGATATCTCTTTACATGAAAAGGCAGCGTTCGTATAGAGGACGAATAACTTCTGTGTTTTAAAACATGGAATGTCATTTCATTTTCTTTGAGAAAAAAATAGATGCTTTTCAAAAAAAAAACTACTTTTTATTTCGTTTTATACGACGATTGTATAGATGCAACACATAAATACAATTTTTAAGATTAATAATTTAAACTATACCTAAATAAATTACAAGACACATAATTTCGATTAGGTATCTATATTTTTTTTTATTATTAATAAAAGTCATATTTGTTCAAAGTTTTTTTCGAAGATTATAATTTTTTTATAATTTAACGCGTTATAGGTACTTTATATAGTACCTACCTATTGAGTAATTATAACATACGTTTTTTTGTCGTGAATTGTCCACTTTTTGTTCTTTTTGCTATTACTAGGTACCTACTTATTTTTCTGGTTGGTACTCGTAATAATCGTGATATGTATTTTATGCATTTCAATAATAAAATAAAATATAATATAACAATAAATTAAAACTATGATAACAAGGCGATTTGGATAAAATATTTTGGTGCAACGCTTTCGTTGGTATATCTCAATATGTACATTATTATTCTTGTAGTTTTATGAAAAACACATTACTTATGTGAATTACACTATTAATGTTTAACTCAAGTTCTAACAAAAAAAATTAGTAAACAATATAATAACAATAGAAATTACAATACCTCTCACATCGTGTCATATAATGTGAAATCTCTTTGGACAAGTAGTACATAAGCATAGTTTTTAGTTTGATATTAAATTTCTACAATAAATAATTCACAATAAAATCAGTTTTATTTACCTAAAAAAAAATTAAATATTTTTGGATTTTCTTTCCAAGAATTAAGGTAAAGAACGAGTGTATATTATAGTGTGAACGATTCCCAATTTTGAAGTCCAAATCGATACTAAGAAACGAATGGGCATTAGGATATAAAAAGAGCAAAAAACTATATCGAATATATTATTGAATATAGCGAGAGTACTGTTTCTTGAATTTTTTTTTGTAGAATTCTATCAATATAACAAGAATAAATGGTATCACGTGTACGGTATACGTTATACTTTCGATTGATTTGATTTTAGGTTATAAATAGGTTACTATGTTTGTACGGTTGAAGCTTTTATATAGTTGGTATTTCCTTACACAGCATTTTGTATCTATTAATTTCTTCAAAAAGGTATGTGAAACTAGTTATGAAAAAATTGAATAACGAGTCCACAATATTCTGGAAATAATCGAAAAATGACTAAGTTCGTTGTAAGTATACATTTGTTTTGGACTGGTAAGATTTTATTTGAAACTGAACTTCGTATTGTAATATTTTAATATGGTCGGTTATTTTTTTTTCGACTGTCGTAAACTCGTAAATAAGTTAAATATGTTAGTAGCCATTGTTATTTATTAGCTAACCATCGTTTAAATTAAATAAACATATTTTTAGATTAATAAATAATACTTAGTTCATTAAATTAAACAGAAGGAAGAAAAGGAGCAGGTTCAATCTTACATATTAATGTTTAAGTTTAATTCCCACACCTTCTTCTGACTTCTTATTCAAACAAATTGAAAATTGTACATAAAATTAATATTTTACTAGAATACAATATTAAACTAAAAAAAATAATAGGTGGACCATTTTCTGAGGTTAAAAAAATGTTCTTTATTAAAAAAAAACATCGAATTATATAATTTAATAATAAGTTGATTTAATATAACACTGTAATGAAGCTAATAACCTTGTAGTTGATATTTGAGCAATAATAATAATAATACAAAAAAAAACAGTTTTAAAATAAATGGGATAAAACTATAGAAGTAGGTACCTAATAAGTAGAGCGCGGATTTCTATGCAATTGCATATTTTTTTCCTTTTGATATTTTTGGATTGTTGTCAGTTATCTCCACGAATTATCATAATTTGAAGCTAATGGTGACATTTTTTATTGCATATTTCTGCATATTTAAAGGTTATTGCATATTTATTGCATATTGAAGCGAACATTTAAAAAAATGTACAAAATAATATTTTGTCAAGTAGAAAAATTAAAACTAAATTTCATAGTCACCAAATAATAATTTGTATATATATTCATTTAAACTTTTATAAGATAAATAATGGATTATGACGTAAACTTAATCGCTCTTGCTGTGTCAGTCGGTTATCGACATACCACTCGGCACTCGGTTACATTGTTTTCCGTAAATCATTAATATGCCGAAAAAAAAGGTGTGTCTACCTATAGAACTGATAAACGACACAGCTTCCCAGAAGAAAAACTTGAAATGCATATGATTATTCATTTTAATAATAAATAAAATTTTAAAAATAAATTAAGTTTTTCAGAAAATTTCCTAAATTTTTTTTTATTAATTATTTAAGTAATTAATTATTATAAGTTTTATTGTAAATTTTAAACAAATATAAAATTTTTGCATATTTTTTACATTATTCCATGATTTTGACTGCATATTTTTTGCATATTTTCATGATTTTTACTGCATATTATATGGCATATTTCGATACTTTTAAGTGCATAAAAATCCACGCTCTACTAATAAGAAATTAAATACCCATAGGTAATGACTATAGTAATATATTTTATCAGTAACAAACCGAGACTAAAACTGGTTACAGCCTACAGGGCACAGGCACTATTTAATCAAACAGTTGCGTGTGTTATTACTTATTACTTATCATAATAATGTGTCTAATTTAATTACCGTATTCATACACACGGGTACCAAATTACAGTGTAACTACTCCAGCTTTGTAATTAATATTTCTTTGTAAACTTAAGTTGTAAAACGTAAATGTATAACCCAAACAATGTAGGTGTATGCACATCTTGTGTAGCAGAAAATACGCGTTTATAAAATAAATGAGGACAATGGGAGTCCAAATTATATATACTATTCTGCTCCAAGTCTGCGGTAAATATTTCTAGACCTTCATTATTGAACTTAAATTTATAATTAAATTTGACTTTCGCATTATTGTCGTCATAACATCATGGCATTGCGGATTATTTAAAGTAAAAGAAAAAGAAAAAAATATGTCTACTTTTTGGTTTAGTATAGGTACAAAGGACACTAAAAATAAGTAGGTAGTGCATGTTTCATTGTATTTTTCAATTTCACAACTTAAGATATTAATAAACAAAAAACGAAAAAAAAACAAAAAAAGAGAGATAAGAAGTGCGTTGCTTTTTTTTTTTTATTAATTATTTAATTATATCTTGTCACAACAAAACATTCTAGTTAGCGAATTCTTTCGGGGACGGCAGGCGTTGTTCAATGGTCAGTATCACAATAGTACAGAGACTTCAAAAGGAACACAATAAAATATTCTTTACGATAGACTTTACAGCAGGTTCGCTTGATAGGTGGACATTTTTTTTCGTGGCCACTATATTAATATATTAAGATCGCTGACGAAATTGTATTCGTGTAAAATAAAATGGTATTTACTATTAGGGTCGTTTTGACCGGTGTTATGCTTGGTGGTGCTAAAAATTATATATATTTTTTTGTCTAGTTGAATATGACATAACATTCATTTGAAATTACAAAAGAATTTGGATCGAGTGCATGTTTCTTTGTAATAAACAAATCGAAATAAAAACTAAATACAATTTTTAAACATAACTCATATCTACTCATAGTCGATACTAAAAATATTTATATAATTACATTTTTTTCCATTTAATATTGTGCGACGATTCCCATGCTAACTAGCGACTTGAAGATTAACAAGGCCTGCAGTGGAGTCACTCCCGTAACCTGTTACACTTCCGAGTCTTCAATTATAGTTTGATTTACACTAACCAGTATCGGTCACATATTGGCTCATCCTGATATTATAACATTATAATTTTATAATATTTCTAACCAATATAGGCATAATTCAGATAAATAATAATATTATCACTCATATCTACATTATACCGCTCACGTTATTCGGATGCACCAATATGCATACCCGTTGTTATTTAGAAATTAGAAATCAATCGAGAAATCGTAATGCAATAATAGTGCAATAACTATTGTCGTCGTCGTTAAGGTACGCCCCGTTTCTTGACCCGTCTAAATTCGAAAGCCGATAAATATCCATCGTTTTAGCGGAAGGTCTCTGCTGCTGCTACCCCCCCCCCCCACTCCAGGATTAAAACGTTGTTATTTCCATCGGGCCGCCGCCGACCAATAAATCACCGGTCGCCGCGGCGCGGTCCGTTCGAATTTTCTATGCCATTGATTAGTTTATATGAGCTTTCTACTCACTTCGCGTCCTCTGGGGCCAAAATCTGCTATATCAAAACAATAAACGTGCCAAAGGGACGGGGACGTACCGCGCCGTGCCGTAAACAAGATTACTTTCTGTGCGTACACCGACCAATTCCCTTGATCTCTTTGCCAGAGAAACGAAAAAAAAAAAAACAATTTATCCGTGTTCCATTACTATCTGAATACAAATTGGTTTTTCGTATTTTGTGGCCATCCATATGGGGTGGGTGACCTGTGTTTTTCCATTTTCACACATAGACCTTTCGTAGGAAAACACGGTGACCATACTGTATATATTATATGTGTGTATATATGTATAGAACCCGGGCAACAAGTAGAAAAAATAAAGGTAAAATAATATAACCTATAGCCAGAACATTATATTCTGCTCGGGTGCGTACTGTCGTCGAAGTGGACTCGTCTTATAAGTAATATTTGGAAAATTTAGTATAATACCAACAAGTTAAAGAAAACCATAATTATTAATATCGAGTAAAATGATTGGGATTATTTGGGTGAATGCATTTCGACTTGTAAACTAACGTTTAGAAAAGAAGAACAAGTATAAATGTTACTGTGATGTGTGAACTAAATATATAATATGTATGATAATATATTATTATTAATACAAACATATTATTATGTGTTGCTGAAGAAATATAAAATTCAGATCTTTGGAATTCGTTACATACGAAGAGACTTAATAGTTAGAATCGGAGTATGATCGAAAACGATCATTTATCGTTAAAATGAAATAAATATCGGTACTAATACTTGAACAGTCCAATCACATTGAATTTTATTTTTATTGACTTACCTAACATATTTTTATGACTATTATATTTATATTGTGTTTAATGTTTTTAAGTGTAGAAATTCGCCTACTAATATTATTCACAAGTTTATATTGTAGCTGTCCTTGGATATTTTATAATTTATCTGAATAAAGTAGTAAGTAAATCGCAAAATATAGTTTAAGATTACATAAAGTTTAAATTTAGTATGGTGACATATTAAAAACACAAACTCATTATGTCGTAAATCACTCGATAATGAGCCTGACCGTTTAATGGCGTTTACAAGACGTCAAGTCAAACGAGATAGTAAAGATGAGAAATAATACCATAGATTTTATATTTTTAACTACTGCACAGTATGTAGTTATTGATGTAAAAAATAAGAGGATTTAATAATAACTTAGTGTAATGAAAAAAATCAACATTTTGGTCGAGACGCAAAGTCATGAAGTAGGTAATAGGTATTATGTTAGCGTTACAATAATTATAATAAATTTATAGGAGAAACAAGAAGCGGGAATTTCCAGTATTCTGTCGGTAGCCCTCAACCCGGACAACACTTAATAGCTGATCATCTTCCTTAACAACTTAAACAACTCAAAACTAGATAAATTATTGTAATGCATGTGCCATGTAAAAATAAATATAAAAAAACATTAATATAAATTAATATTGGTTGTTTAAGTATATGTAATAAAAGTAGCTAAAGGACATCGATGCTGAAGCTAAACAAATAAATAATTAAATAAATACATTTATATTTAACTTTTAACTTATAAGTTATTAGTTATAACACAATGCTATTATATTGAAATAACATAGGCAACCATATGGGTTGAAAATATTTCGTATTTGAAACTAAAACGCAATCGAATCATTGAAAGATCTTAGGTAGTATTTAACACTTAATTTTAACCTAATTCAAGAATTAACAACTCATCAAATTTTATATTTTATAGAACCAGACGTTTTAGATTTATTTATTTTTCAGCACATATTGAAACTAGAATTCAATGTTTATAAGTTTACCAAGTTATTATATCACTTTGTTACATTCTTACATCTGTTAACATTTATTTTTTACCATTTTTTTAAATAGGTAACATTTATCTAGAATTGTTATAATGTTTATTGTTTATGTACTTTACCAGTATTATAATTTTTTAGTTTATATAATATTATTTTTTTGCCTAACATACAATTACACATAATGTTAATCAACATAATAATATTATGTTATAGACTTATAAGCAATTTTGGATTAAGTGTTATTTATATAAAATTATCACAAATTATATTCTCTTGAAATAATATTAAGATGGGCGCATTAAATATTTATTTCAGTGTATCCTATAGAATTTTTTTTATTCGATTTTCTTTTAATACTAAAATCGGTAGATACTCGCAATATTTTTATGTCTACCTTATACTATAGGTAGTAGGTACAGATAAAAAGGTAGGTATAAAAACAGTTTTACAGTTTTTAAACACAATATGTCACTATTGTCGTAAAAATATATTTTGACCACATTAGTGTTATTATTGTGAATATAATAATTTAGATTTTTTGAAGTATAAAAATCATAAAACTTCAACTTGGCCTTGGTTTTTAAGGTTATTTTACAGTGTGTTATAACCGGGGTTTAAAAAGAATCTCAACGGAATGGTAGCATGAAAATGTGGTTTTCATTAAAGTCTATTATTGTTTATGCAGACAAAATGAAAACGGGTTGACGCAATATGATTTTATCGTGACTGAATAGATAATAGAAACTTTGTAACTTTTTCATCGCACTTATTTTTTGCTACAAAGTTATTTTCAAGATTTTAGTCCATTTTCTTTATATGACATTTTACAAGAGAATTCAACATTTGATTACAAAATTTAATCATGATTTCAAATAAAATAATTTTGTGGAGATTAATATTTTTCAATAAATAAAATATAAAACATATAAGAATAAAATTTTTTTTTTTTTTTTTTTTTTATTGAACGAAAGACATCGGCGACAACGGCCATTAGTCGTAAACTTTACATTAATTACATTTTTTTTTTTGTGAGTATCTTATATATAATAATTTTAGATTAAGTCGAACAATTTATATTCTCTTAGAAAAGACAAAATTAGGAGTGTGGAGTCTGCATTTGGACCGAGGGCTGCGTCTAAAGTAGTTGGGATGTCCAATTGATCGAGTGCCTCTGAGTATTGTCGGCATTCTGTGAAGATATGATGAACTGTTAGTTCGGTGCCACATGGTGTGCAGATAGGTTTTTCATCTTTTGACATAAGGTAGCCGTGGGTTAGACGAGTGTGCCCGATGCGAAGTCTGTTGATAATTGTTCTTTCTCGTCGTTTCGTGAGGAAATTGGGCCAACTGAATATGGTGTTTTTGATTTTCCTTAATTTAGTGGTTTGTCCGAGCCAGTGAGTTTGCCAAAGAATAAAATTATTCCGATCAAAAGAAGTACTTAATTAAAATAAATTATAACTCCATGTAGGTACTAAAAAAGTGGAAATAGGTGACATTTGTTCGTAAATAATCAAGTTTACGTTAGAAGCATTCTTGTTTTATTTTATTCAAAACTCGTTAAACAAATCTAAAGAAATTAATTAATCTTTATTTTGAACTATTTCAGTACAATTCACATAATAATATATATTATTATAAATAACTGTACACCGATAAAGTTTGAGTATAAATTGTTTCGTTTAGACAATGCGTTTTAATATTTAAAAAGGAAAAGATATTTTTCATAATCAATTTCATTAAACGTCCGTTCTTTCTATTTTAAAAAGTTTCAAGTGCTTTTATAAAAGTTTTTTTTTTTTTTTAATATACCACGCGTCAGTCCGAAAGTCATCATCAGTATATAAATAAGCAACATTCGCGAGTCTTATTATACGATACGAATGGGCAAAATAAATACGAATAATATCGCATCATCATATACCGTCAGACGCGCAGTCTGCTCTCGAGCGTCGCTAAGTCGTGTGTTCGAGGAGAATAATATTATAACACGCAGAGAGACGCGTCCGGCGGAATGGAGCCGGCTGCTCCTCCTCGGAAACGCTCTCCGGGTGGGGGTGCGCCGGGAGCAAAAAACAATTGCGGCGCCTCGCGCGTCACGAGCAGGAAATGCTGCGCGAAACTTCCTCGGGCGGACCGTTTTTGAGCGTTCGCGGTCGTCTCCTGGTGCCGGTCATAACAGGACGTGCTCGTATATCGGCGTTGGAGTATTGTGTGGCGGCGGTGGATTTACGACGCGAGAAACTCGAGATTTATCGGCGGAAAGTGTGGAAAAAGGAGACTAGCGACACGCAGAACACACACACACACGCACACACAGACACTTCGGCAAAGAGTTTTCTCGTCCTTTTTTTTTTTTTTTCACCACATACGCACATATCATTATCCTTGTACATACATGTGTGCGTGCGCTCGTATAGCGTATATGTCGTGTAGAGTGGGACGCGATTCGGGCGGATATCCGATTTTCTGGAACTCCGCCAGGATTAACTGCACCGCCGCCGGCTGTTTTTCCCCGTCCGCCGCGCGGTCTATACCCTCCGTGTAATCGTCTGGATATTCGTCCTGCCGTACTCCGCCGGCAACGCGTATAGTCGTGCCCTTGTCGCCCCCCCCCCCATCGCCGCGTCGACCCCTCTCGTCCGCCGAAACGGGCAGGGCGTTTTTCCTTAATCCGTACATATGCTTCCGTGCCACCATTACTTACCGATCCCCCGCACCCCGGCACCCGGTATTCCGTCCCATTGATATCGATCTAGCGCATTGTTCTAGAGGACGCGCGTATATTCGTCGCCGCGAAACGGCGGGCGGTGCGGGCGGCGTTAGATGTTGATGGGGGGGGGGTAGAGGGGAGAGGGGAGGGTGACTCGAGCGCGAGGACGTTAAACCATCAATAACGCGGACGATCCCGGATAACAATCGAGTCTATATCGTCCGGTGGTAAATTATTTTTTTTTCTCGCCTTGCCAATGATATACAACTTTGGAATAATTTCATCGGGAACACATATTACCCATATTATCATCATTATTTTTTATGGCGTATAGATGCGAGCTAATAGAGGTTCACACGGATTTGCCGATTTTAAGTCGGCCGTACAAACTCACCATTACCGCAGCTGAATAAATGATAACAGTCTTACTCGATTATCATACTGCGAGTTATACCCGCGGTCGTATACGACGCGCAGGTTGCCGCCGCTAAAAAAACGGGCACGTACGAACTCTGACGACTAGAAGATTTTTCAAGATTTCACGCAGGCCGTTCCTTCCCGCAACGTTGAACGGCCCATTACGCCATCCGCTCATTTGTACGCACTTCGTCTCGAAACCCGGATGGTTTGTATATATATATATATATATGGGTATATAATACATATTATATATATATATATATACGAGACGCTTAGCGCGCACACATGCCGCGGCACTAAAAATGATTTAGTGTCGCTAAGCGTATTTTTCGCGCTGCGGAAATGGCGGGTGGTGGGGAGGGGTTGGAGGAAAAAAAAAATGGAAAACAACCAGGCAGGCACGTAAAAAGTAACACGTGCCGCCCGCAGTATTTGTCCGGGATACGTCTTACTTCGAAGTCTCTAACCGAAACACATATATTACATGGATATATATACGTGTATGCCAATCATAAATAAAACGGGGAGGAGGGACATAATATAGGGGAAAGACTCGGTGATCTTTTGTTAAGACTCGACACGAAACGTGCTCGGAAGGTTAACCGAGTTTTCCTTTTAACCCTCGGCGCGGAGAAGACGAAAAAAAAGAGCCAGTAATTGACGTATAGTCCGGATAGCCTTACTCCGGTGTACGTCCCCGCCCAACCTATAACCATCGCACCATCACACGACCGCCGTCGCTACTCCACCGCCGGCGCCGACAGCGGTTCAGTCGACCAAAATGAAACTGCAAACACCGAGCGGAATTTTATGTATTGGGCGCCGACGGATCTTGCGGAATACGAATGACTATATAAGGGTTCTCTTGGAAAAATTCGTAACACGGACAGATGCAGTCCGGGAATCGATATAATATACTTTCGGGAGTGCACGTAGTATCTCTGCGGAAATAGTATTATCCGGTACAGCTCGGCTGAAATTTATTCAAAAATCTTGGTTTTATTGTATAAATATATACTTACTCAATAAAAATAAAATTATTTTAAATTAAGCACACAATATTGTATAAAATGTATACGAATATGCCAACATTTTTTTAAATATTTTTATTTGACACAAACAATTTATACAAATTATCACAATTAGTTTGTATTATGAGAGTAGTAGATTTCATAACATGAAAGTGTAATAACGCAAAAATAAACGAAATATAAGAGTAATAAAAGAATTAATAAAGATAAGAGTAAAATAAAATAAGACGCCTGTCAATACTTGTATTTACAATTATCGGTATTACGCTATTACCTTCCTCCTGATCGTCGGAGGGCTCTCGAGGTTGTGTATTCGAGAATATGATCAAATACACCGAGGTGATACAGTATAGACAAATAAGTTCTATAAATTAATATTAATCATATGATGCGCATGCACCTTACCTTATTCGCAGCTGTAAGTGATTTGCTCAGGTGACTTAATAAGGTTGTAAAGTTTTAAACACTCGAATCCAAAATGAATGTAACACTGATGTATTTTCGTTAAAGAAACAAGTCAGTTGTCGCTCGCAGGATCCGGTGTTGAGGAAGTTGTTGTAGGGGTGATCGGTGCTCATGCACTCGAGGGAGGTTGTTATGTCTTGGAGTGGTGCGCCTGCACTGATGAGAGGTGACGACGTGGTCAAGCCGGCCAGAGTCGCAGGCGGCTTCATCAAAAGCCTCTGCGTTTCAAAGAGTTTTACCGTTATCCTTGTGGCAGAGACCCTGAATGGACCATCCCTTGTCTCTAGCGGCACACGAAATAGATCACACATGTTGTGCCAGGTTATTAGAACCAGATGTGAGTCTCTACGCGACCACCAAATAATGCAAATCGTTCCTTTCATCAGTGATTAATGGTGTTTGTTAGATTTTTTAACGGTTCTCTGCGTGCGACAACTTGACTGTTATTTATTTTATTGAATTAAGCAATATATACAATTATGATGTGTGAGCATATCATTACAAAAGGCATGATTAAAGAGCCACCCGTTATTAGTGGTTCTTGCAGGTTAGGCAAATATGTACCTACCTACGCATAAAGTCGAAATAAACAGAAAACACATAATAATGTAAAAAGGTCATAAGCCTTCGTTCATTTGAATTTTGAAATCAACTGATTTGACAATAAACAATAAGTGCATTATAGGTTTCACGCAAAATTCTTACAAAGGTATACTATTTAAATGTTATATAATTTAATAATTCAACAAAATGTAATTCTATATCATTTAATATAGGTAATCGTCAAATTCCGATGATCGGGTTAATCACTGAAACTACAGGCGATACATCAACAAATGGTACATCAACAAATGGTACATCAACAAACCCTAATCAACACGAGCTATATACAACCGAACCAACAGAACTCCAATAACTGTAGTCTTGCCCCGGTAAATTAAGATATGAAATGGTAATAAACTCACGGCGCCATCTGTCCGGTTCTTACAATGACTTTTTCTTTTTAAAAAAAATGTCTATTTAACCACTCACTTGACCGTACTTGAATAATATTTTATTAAGTTTAACAAATCATGATTAACAATTTACATTTCATCCTGCGCGGAGTCTGGTAATAAGGCTAATAAAATAACTATTTTATAAAACCAATCTTTCAATAATTAACTTATTTGTATTTTGTTCATACCTACTATAGTCTTTTATAGTGAGATGACTGTACAATTAGACGTGGATATAAGGGCCCTATCTGGCTATATGTGGCTGGAAACCCCCTCCCCTTAGACCTTAGGTACTTAAAATATTTGAAAGATTACCATAATTTCAGTTTATCAACTACCTATAGTAAAGAGGTTATTGGAGCAATACTATACTTAAAATATATTATATTATATTTCTTATTGACATTTAGGAGTAATTGATAATCGAACAGTTTTTCATCTAGCCCCCCTCCCCTTTTTTTAATTTCTAGATCTACGCTTGTGTACAATTACAATATGAGTATGTGTATAATTTAAATATATTTTTTATTATTATCTAATTTAGTTGAGAAAGTGCTGTACATTATTGTGGTTAAAATTATTTTAAACAAAATTAGCTTTATTGAAGTAAATATTTGTAAAATATTATAAAATATCATACCGTTTTATATTTCTTATTTTTAAATGGTTATATTAATGGACATTGCTTGTAGTTAAGACTTGTTAATTTCTCATGACCTTGTGGAATTAATGGTATATGGTATATATTATAAATAATTATATACATATATTTAAATACAATAGATTTTGTTTTTACTTTTTAGGTCAAGTGGGGATTTTATGAGAAAAACTAGTAAATAAAGTTTATCTTTGATTACTCAGTTAGGTAATAAGTTTGAAAAACTAAGTACAATTTTAACCATTATAACGTTGGATTTTTAAACACATTTTCAAAGTTTTCTCTCAAATATTTTCCTATTATTGATCGACCAGGAATCTCAGGAAAGGATTAACAAAATTGCAATGTTGGCATGAAAATAGAATATCATACGCAGGTCACCGAATGCAACACGTGAACTTCTGAAAGAGACGTTTGAAATGGCGATGGTTATCATTTGCTTTCTATGGAACAATGGCAGAACCCTTTAAAAACCTCGAGGGATTTTCCCCTAAAACACATACCGAGATTGGATACAACGCATTATCATTTTCCAAGTTGAGACCAAACCTTGTATCACAATACAGCATCACACGCCTCGAGCGATGTACTGTTCGCAAGGAATGTAGATATGGGGTGACAATCCGTTTGGACTTAGATATGTTGTAGTATATGACGTTCGGAGCGGGTTAAAAATATTACACACGGGGTAAGAAATCGTAAACCGTAGAGAAATAAACTTATGTAATATAATAATATGTACATACTGTAGCTGTGTAGTGTGTTAAATTAATTGATAAGTACTTAGTATAGACTTATAAATAATCAGTAATTTATAGTATCCATAGACAGTATTAGTTTTATCATATAATTTTTAACCATCTAAAAGCATTTAATAAAATTATATTTGTGTTATGGTTTTAAGAAATAAATATGGTTTTGTGTATAGAAATTAAAGTTGATTTCGATTTGAACACTTTACATTATACTGGTAATCATAATATTCACAATAACGAACATTTAATTATATAAGTATCTATGTAATTATATTTTCTATATTAAACTATATTTCACCTTCACTGATAGATAATTTAATCATGTTTATTAATTTTTTATTCCTAGGTGAATAAAAGTGTAGTGCAGAGAGAATTCAACAACTTAATCGAAATGTATATGTTGGATTCATGTTAGGATTTTATAACTTTTAAGCTGTAATAAAATGCATTTGAATGTAATTTAATGCATGCAATTATCGTAAATATAGTTTATTTGATAAATATTTATGGTAACAGTGCAAGTAAAATTTCTTATAGGTAAATAAATAACGATGATATTTGTATACCTATACTATATCATGAAATAGAAAATAATCGTAAAGCATAAGATGAATTATCAATCAAATTTTAAAAGCCTGTACTTGATTTTTCCTTTATAATATTGGGATTCTTGTAGATCAAAAAGCAAATATAAAGTCGATATTACATGTTATGTAATTTAATTGGAAAAATAACCTATTATATAATATGGTAAAGTGGTAAAAACATAATACTTTAGGTAAAAACTTGTATAACTACCTACCTATCCACTTCTTTTAGCCCAACACAACATTGTCACTGAAAAAGTTACTTTATAGTATAAAACTAAAATTGTTGTCTAATAAATCTGAGAAAAATAATAAATGTTTTTATGATTTTGGTGTTTATTCTGTAACTTTGTCTAAAATATAAATGTAAAAATATTTTAAAACTAAAGTTTTGATAAAAGAAAAACTAAATTTTTGCAGTAAAACAAAAATAGTTTTTCCATAATATCCGTTGGTCAGACACAAAACATACCATAAACAATAGGTTTAGTAGGTATACGTATATGTGTAAATTGTATATATTATATGCGTATGTATATGTACAAAAAAATGTTCCTAATAGTCTAAAGTGAACTTTTATTCACATTTAGATACTCAAAAACAATAAAAAAAAGGGTTTAATTTATGATAATAAACACACTAGCAGAACATTTTAACCTCACTAGCTTACAAATTTACATATTATGTAATACTCACTGTACCTATATTTTGTATTTAGTTGTAAAATCATAAATGTTGTACAAAGAAATGTCAAATATTTTTTACACATAAAAAGGAATGTAAACAATTGAAAATATACATGGACTATGAATAATGTTTTTTTTAAATAAAATATTTGGACAGGCACCAAGTATGTACACTGTATTGTGATTCATATCTAAAAGAAAATTCAATAATAATTAAACATTGATTACTTGTTTTAATTGAAGGGTTGATAAAAGTTAATTGCATAATGACATTAAAATAATGGTTCAGTTGTAAAAAGATATATTTTTTTTAATGGAAATGAATTGGTTTTTATTTTATTATTTATTATTGTGGTGAATCTAATTTTAATTAATACACACTGTTATCAATGAATAATTTTCTTGTATAAAGGACATAATGAATTTATCTTTTATTTTCTCGTTGATGCGTTTTCCTTGGTACGATTCTATTCTATTTCTAAGTGTTTTGTAGAGATTAAGCCAGATGTCTGATCATTAATTAAAAACGGAGTCTTTGATGTTCTTATCATCGATAATGGAGATTGAACAAATAAACCGGATTATAGGCGCCAACATGAATTATATCAGTACAGGAGAGGAAGGCATAACCACATACATAACGTTAGTAAAATGTTTATTTAAAAAAAAATCTTGATTAAAAAATATGGTTTGAAAGGCAAATATCACGGGTGTCTAATAACAGAAAATTAAGTAAAATTCAAAAAAAAATTAAATTCATTATTATGTCATAGGTACATATTATATAAGTCTATGGAACGTATATTATTCCTTATTTAAATATTTTAGACATAATATTAATGTATATTATTTATTTATTGATATACTTGTGTAATGTTTATCTTATTTATTTTGTGAATAATATTTTGTTAGTAGGCAATAATATATATAAAAGTATAGAACTAATGTGGTGATATCAGATACTAAAAAAAATCTTGACCCGTCTTGTGCAACGTTTTGTATCTGAATATTTGATAAAATAAAATATTTGAAAAATTAATGTCTATTCAACTCGATTGGCGATGTCGTTAGTACAGTATATTGATGGAATTAAAAAAATAAATTATATATTATAACGCTACGTCATTACTTAAAAAAAAAGGACTAGTGAATGACCCAAAAGGTCTCAAACAGGTTATTATTGTTTGTTACTGACATTTAAATTAAAAGTAGCTATTAACTGATTGTTCGTTGATAAGATATCATTATATTGTATACAAACTATAAAGGTAGACGGTAGTAATTTATCAAATAAATCGAATCGAGTGGGTGTATTAACCTTATTCAAACAGTGGCTATTATAGTATATTATTATATTTTACATTACCGATCTCTTTAATTTGATGTCAATTTATTTTGAATTTCATTCTCGTCGTGAATAATACGTACAATTATTTATTTATAAATATTTGTGTAAGTCTGACGAATTTATTTTTAGTGTTGACATTCGCTTATAGGTATTATAGTAGTATATATATATCTATATATCTTTAAAATTACAACAAATCATTAAAACGATTTGGTAAAATGGTATTGGAAAATAATGTTCAAATTGGTGTGCGGTGACTGATGACTAAAGCGATTTATTATTTTATTCGGGTATTTTAATGTCTCGCGATAAATTAATAATAATATAATTTAATGAAAATATCGTATCGCCGAAGCATAATGCCGCCTCAGCAGTTGGTACATAATATCACGCCCACGCCTCATACAGGGATTTACCTTTATAAACATATACTGTTTCGAGTCCCTACAAAGAATGTTTACACGATGGTCACCGGAACACATAATACAATATAATATTATTGTACGGGTACGGTTTACAGTCGGTATACGACCTTATAACCGACGCCGCTGCTGTGATGGCGTTACGGTTTCTCGATCCGGACCACCGTCGTCGGCCGAACGGCGTGCAAGCAAACGCCGGCCGCGTGCCAAACACACATATTACAATAAGCGCTCATCCGGGGAGGGGCAGCGTCGGACCCGTGCTGCAGCAGTGGGCGGACAGCGTTTTCTCGACAGCAACGCAAACACGGCACTCGTGGAAACCCTTTTCGAGGAGGCCCTCTCGCCGGGGCTCGTTCGTATCGTAGTACGTATATGTACTCGGGGGCACAAAATATTCATTAAAACCGGTCACGTGATACGGCCGAAGCCGTCTGAGGGTAGCGCGGGAGCGACGGGGGGTGAAGGCAGGTGGTGGTACGTACGTTATTATAACTACAACGGCACTGTCGTGGTAGTGTAGCAGCGTGGCGTTAGAGGAGTAGAATACGGTTGTATAATATTATGAGCGATGTTAGGTGTATGTGTTTATGGTACGTGCGCCGAGGATTGAAGGGAAATATTTATTTAACCACTTGTGAAAATAATGAGCGGCGACCGCAGTTGGTTGGTCGCCGACGAGGGTTGAAATTCGCGAACGATTAATCTCGGCGAAATGATAATAATTTGACGATTTTCGCGCGCGTGTCTGACCGCGTACGTCACAATAACGAAACGAAAATATGAGATATTATTGATTTTTTTGCCGATTTTATAGTGTTCGGTTTTCGGAAGCGACCGCGTGCCCAAATGACGGCGACAATATTTTTTATCGCAAACTGCTGGCTATGTTTATATTTCTGTGCAGCTGAAAATATCGTGCGTGGCAAGAATTGGTGCAGTCGTATAGGAAAATAAACATCTTACCAAATATGATCCATACGATGTACTATATTGACCGAATAGTGTGATGTAACGAATCGTAATTCTATGCCCTTATACACCTTTATAATGTTGTATACCTTCCTACGTTTAGTTCCGAACGTTTAGAGGAGAATAAAACGAAAAATATAAACGAATCAACAGATATACACGCGAGCGAAAGAATTCTAAACCCGAGTTGTGGTGGTAGTAGTAGTTGTAGTAATAGTAGTAGTAGTAGTAGTAGTAGTAGTATAGTATGGTTGTTGTTGTAGGTATAGTCGTAAAGGACCGGGTGATTGTCAATGGAGTTTTGAATATTTTTGCACGAAGACGTTTTTTTTTCCGAATAGTTTTTGAGTTTTCCGTTTACGGGAAAAATCAATACGGTAATGTTATTATGTAAAACGCTAAGGGTTCGGTGCGAGAGAGAGAGAGAGAGAGAGAGTGAGAAAAAATGAAAAAAAGGAAAAGTAAAAAGGTCCACCAGCCGTATTCCGGTCACGAGCGCCAATCAAAATTCTATTCTTACACTTCTGTGTGCCGAACAAGAGGGCAAAGGACGTAATTTAATTTCCTAGGCGAGACGATGGCGGCGGCGGCGGTGTCAGCGGTTGAGATTATCCTCGTGCAGTGCTACAAAAAGGGACGAAATTCGGTTGTGGATACTAATTTCGAATTTGGCGGTGTATGACATTTGATTAATATTCTGCTCGGCGGCGATGGCCGTGCACAACGCGCACGTCAAAGGACCCGAAAACGGTCTTTTGATTACATATTATTATTATGTTTTCGCGGACTAAAAACAATATAAAAGCGGCAATAAAATTGCCTTTTTGAATGCGGAGCAGTGAATTTATATCATCTACGACAAAAGTCGCCCACTTTCTCGTTTGACATTTGTAAAGTTCAGACAAAAAGGGCCATTGTTCGTCCGAAAATAATACCGAACAATGGGAACGTCGTCGGAGAGGCGCGCGCGAAAAAATAAAATTAAATAAAAACCTGGTCAAATAATTCATAAAACAATGCGATCGCTCCCCCGGGGGGGGGGGGGTAGGACGGCGGCGGCTCATACGGCAGCGGAGGTCCGAGTGTCCGAAACACGAGAATCTGAATTATTAACGCCGACTGTGCGTTGCACCATAATATTATATGCCGGACAATGTTAGTCGAGTATACCGATGGTCAGTAGTAAAAAAATAAAAACGATTTTTTTTTTTTTAAAAACGCTTCGCCAAATATTCGCGTATTTATGGTTCCCTTTACTTCGAGTGGTGGACATAACCCGGCGTGTATAATATTAAAAACCCAATCAATATTCAGTACAACGGTATATAAAAACATTATTTTTTTGTACGTATATATGTATTATACCTAAATATTATTTACTCCTATTTTTCTCCTAGCGAGTAAAATGTTTCAAATACCTATAGGTAACTGTATACCGTCTTTAAAAATGTTGTATATATATATGCCGTCCATTATTTCTCTTGTTTCTTACGAACAATTTAAATAATTTTCAATAATGCAGCAGTCGTACCTCTAAAACGTAGTCGTCTATCATACTATTTTTACGGACGTAAAGTTATTATTTTAAAACTTTTTTTTACAGAACTATATAGGAGGTACACGTGGCTCCTACTATAAACAACGAAAAAGCGTTATTGTGATAAATGTTTACATTTTGTTTCTTAAATATTTTATGAGTTTATTAAAAAGTTAATATTTCATGTTCAAAATGCAGGTTATATTATTTATTAAATATATTGTATAGGTATAAGTTTTATCATACGTTATGTATCGTTTGTAATACTTTGTTATACATACGTTTACTTTTCTTACGTGTAAATATTAACTGTGAATATTGAATTATTGAATATAATAATATAATTTTAGGTAAGCGTATAAAATATATATTACATGGTAATACCTAGATAGTAATGTGCATAATATATAACGGTTAATGTTTAATCCACACTAACAATAATGTTATACTTTTAATTTTTATGTATTCTAAATTTCTAATTTCTAAATGATTCTAAAAATAATAAAATTCATACTTCAAAAGTTAATATTTTTTTTCTTTATTAATAATAATAATTAATACGTTCTAATCAATGACTATACAACGACTAATGTGAAGTACCTACCCATACGATTTATTTTAAATTAAATTATTTATTATTATGATAATGCATTTGATGGTTTACAAACAAATCATGTCATATAGGTACCTAAAACTTTGTCGAAATATTGTTTGAAAATGTTGACTTTTGGTTAATTTGGAAAAGTACCCGTTATTTGCTTGGAATATTTTATAAAATAAATCTCATACAAATATATTGTAAACAGACGTATACCTTTAGTTTTAATATTAAGTTATATCGATTTAAAAAATATAATTTTATTCAAAGTTTAATTATTACTAACTACATAAAGTGAAATGGAACCGAACACGATCTTTAGTTTTGTTCAGTGGAACGGAAACAATTCACTTGGGTCGCTACTTATAATTTATTTACACAGTTAGTAGCTTAGTACTCAAACATAGAATAATAGTGTTGCCCGTGGAAACGGACCATTTAATTTTAAACATTCGTTTTAAGACCAAAAACAATGGGGTTTTGGGTAGATACGTATTGTACCGTACTTGGAGGATATTAATTTTATTACACACATACTATTATATATTCACCCACTTCTGTCAGCGCACAAAAACGGATTAGATGTTTATCTTTGCATATCGTATTATATTCTGTATAGTTGTAATGTAATAATAATAATAATAATAATAATAGTATATTGATTTGATATTCCTGTGGTTTATAAGGGTAGCATTGAAACCACGACGAAAATGTCACCAAATGTAATTCGTCAAATGAACTGAACGGGATAAGACAGAAAAATTCCGGAGGCATTTATTATTATTAAATATCAGTTTGAATTTTATAAAACCCTAAAAATGCTGTTATTTTTTGGACCACCCGGAGAAGTAATGGTATTAAAAAAAAATATTGCATCTCAACTTCATATACAAACGAATATTTTTCATTCTCATAATAAAAAATGTATAAAGAAAACGTGACGAGAATGTGGTAGTTTTATTATATATATAATATATATAATGGCGTATTTGGTATTATAAGACGTAAAAGTATTGGCTCTACGCTTGAACAATAAATGCTATTGGGAATTTTTTTTTTTTTTTGTGGGTGGACTAAGTCATAAATATTTTTTTACTAAACCATTTGCGTTCATTGAAATTATATAAAATGATTATTCGTGTTTGTTTTGAAAATTTGATAGGTAGAAAAAAAATTATTTTTTATGAACAAATTCAAAATGTTATGATGAAATTATCTGAGTTTCGATATATTGGTACATAATATAATGAGACTATATTAAATTAAATTTTATGCTTATGGTAAAAAATAATATAATATCTTGTTCTAATAGTTGCAAACGTAAATTTATTAAATTGTAACTCATATAATTATATTATATTTGTATTTCAAAATTATTCAATATTATTTTAGAATATCAAATACAATGAGAATATTGGCGCATGGATCATTTTTGCATAGTGGGCGACTGTATATTATGCAAAATCTTGTGGGATGCGTTGAAACTATGAATATCCAATGACTTCAAACAACAATGAGTATGCAAATTGAAGTTTATATTATTAATGGCGCATGATATTGTAAAAACATGTTTGTGTGATATAATTATACATATTTACAAACAAAAAAAAAAATATTCGTAAAAACATGATTATTTGTGTGATATAATTATACATTTATGAAAAGTATACTATGAAAAACAACAATTACTACTAATTTTCAAATCTAGTAATAAAGGGCAATTAAACGCCTACATATCCAAAATTGATGTAGAAAAAAAAATAGAATATTTCAAATTTGCTTACGAATGTCTGTTATACTCGTATTATTATTCAATTATTCATTATTATTCATGTGTAAGAAATATACTTTTGTGAAATGCTATAATAATAACTATTGTTTATTCATGTTATATTTTTTGCACATTGACATTTTTAACTATAAAACGTGTAGGAAATTATTGAATAAAACAGTCTTAAAAAAATGAAAAAGTATTCAAACTTATACAGTTACAGGCCAACTTGATTTATATCAAATCGTCATTTTGATATGTAACCAATAGCGATCACGCGTCTATCAAAACAACGCATTCTATTGTGAGGATAAAATGTCGAAAAATGTAACACATTTACAAAATTAGAAGGACATCAGGAATTAAATAAAAAAAAATTAAAATAGTTTTGGACAAAAAATCGGATTCATAATTTGTAAAATTTCAAAGTTTTACTACAAAGAAGACAATATTACAAATTTATAGCTGAAAATAAAACTATTTATTGTACTTTAAATATGATTGCTTACTTCTCGGATGTTGAAAGAAAATTTCCATTAAAAAATTATTTAGACAATGATATGTTAAGTGGAAAATATAAAAAAAACACTAATCATAGTTGTAATTTCTAAATTAAATATCTTTTTATAAATATTTACTAAAATCCTATCTCAAAATGAAATTCCTAATATTTATTTTAAATATTTTCATTGCAGGGCGGATAAATAAACGTAGATTAATTAAAGTATATGCAAACTTTAAACGAGCACAATAATTAAGATTCTTTTTTTTATAAAATGTATAAAAATTAAAAATAATAAAATACTTTTAAAATGAATGGATTTATTCTAAATTATTTTAAAATTTGCTCAAATTTTTTATACACAATGATATTTTGATCATGAATTTAAAAATGTTAGGGATTAAATGCAATTTTCGAATTTTTCTCAATTTTAATGCATATTTTATATTTAAAAAAAGCATATAATATGCTTTTTTATTATAATTATTTTTAACCTTAGATTTTCGAAGGCTAAGCCGGTTATATGGATGGTAATTTAAGTACTTCAGTTTTTTTTTTAAATTTTAAGTTGTTTTCACAGAAATAATTACCGTTTTTGTGATGTATTTATCACGTCATATTATACTTATTATTTTATAAACTTTTTGTTACGGGATAATATTATCTGGATGAAAACTTAACCAAAATTATATTCTATGGTTTAAAGTGACATTAGTAAAACAAACAACAACGAGATGTTGGTAAAAAAATAAAAACAAAACATCGCTCTCCTCTCCGTATCTAAAATTGTATAATAATATTTATTTATTTTATTGGATTACCCTAACAACCGTTTCAAAATATATTATTGATACCCATTTAAAGTAGTTCTGGACATATTTTATATTTTTGGGTTTATGGATCCACTACCGGTAATAGTACATCTTTTAATACATATTCGATTATTAATTTGCATATAATAATGTCCAGGTGACAGCATAACTTTTTAGTTATATGTTATCTTTAATTATTTTTACACATTACGGGATGCAATATTTTCCCGTAAATTACAATTTCAACGCTGGGTGTTTTGTTTTTATAATTTAAATTGTCATATTTTACTGCCGCATATAAAGTAATATGTACAATAAATACATATTTTATATTAATAAAAAATGACCACGGGCTAATACAACAAAATGTTAATCAATATTTATAATTAATGTTGCTATAATGTATTTATTAAAATGTATAAAAAAAAAACCAAAGTTATAATGTTATTAAATATAATACTTATAACTGAAAAACAAAATATTGTAACGTAGGTAACTTCCATACTTATTAATTAAAATTATAAAAAAACCCAAATTATATAATATTACTTTAATGAAAAACGAAATATTGACTTAAGTATGTGCACTTCCATACTTATTTATTAAAATTATAAAAAAAACTATTAATAACAGGAATTTAACAATTAATCTGAACATGATTCATCACCATGTTCAGAGCCACATTCAGTCATCATTACTTCTAAATCTTTATCATTATGTCTCGTCAGTTCATTTCTATATCATTCAGAAGCCCGGCGTATCCAGTTATGTATTTCTTTGATCACCTTATGATTAGTTGCTTTTTCAGAACTGTTTCTTATCACATCTTTTAAAAATTAAAAAAAATTTTTTTAAATACATAAATTAATAAGGACTCTGTATAGAACTTACCAATAACTATATTATGAAGTTGAAGTGTTTTGAAACCTCGTTTATTCTTTTTTATCCCAGCATATGTCATGCAAGAAGCAAGTTTATTAGTTATCAAAAATTTTAATGTATTAAAGGTTTTTTGTTTTACAGATTCACCTCCAATTTTTGATAACTCATACATCTGAAAACAATAAAAATTTAAAAAAATATTGAAGTGTAAAATAGAGAAATACAATTATATTTTATTACCAGCTGTTTTTTAAAGTCATCGTCATTTACTAATTTAACTTCAATAGATAAAAGTGCATCTTCAGTATCAATAGGAAAGTAAACATGCATGTTTAAATCAGTATTTTTGTTTGAGTTTACAGATGTATTCTTGAGTTCTCTTATAATATCATTGATATTTTTTAATACAAGTAACATTTGGTTAATTTTGAAGTGCATTTTACAAACACTTTCAATTAAATGATTTTGATTTGTTACATCCATCAATGGACCTTACATAACAATAATAATAAAAATATATAAATATGTATGATATATTTTGGTATTATTACAAATCTTATGCGTATAGTAGTATGAACAATTTATTAATTTAATAGTTCAATAAAATTTAATGAATCAATCACAGGCTACTAATTCATGTTTAAGGGACCATTGGCTCACTATTGATTCGTTAAATGTTAAATGACTATTCATGCAACTCGGCATTAAAGTTATAAAAAGGCAAAAAAGAAAAATTACCATTTGTAATGAGTTAAAAATATGAAGTGAAGTTATTACATGAAAAGGTATTTTAATTATTATTATTTGTTGGATATTCTTAACTCATCACTTTATAAAATATATTATTGCGGGGGACAGGTACGAGAGTTTCTTTTTTTTTTAGATAAATAAATATATTGAAATATTTGTTGTGAATAATGTTTACTTACCTTTTGAAGTACCCACTGGCGAAAATGATTCGATGTACTAATGAAGTTTACTGACCAGAATGGGGAGAGGTATGTTAAAATATTGTAATTGGATAAGTCGGCAAAAATAGTTAAAGTAAAACGAATTTATTTCTATAAAAAAAAATACACACATATATGTAATTTACAGTATAATATTTGGTGAGCTGCTGGATGACTGAGCGCCGTTTTGTGTGTCGTGTGGACTTATATAGACTATGGTAATAGATGCCGCCTTTGATCTAATTGAACTATAGATTGCGGCATTACTCTTTCATGTGTGTGTGTGGGATTATTATTATAATATGATAAAGATAACTATAGTGAAATAATTACATATTTGATAATTTTTATGAGTAAAACTAATTGTTAGTGTACTAGGTATAATGTATTATTTAATTTATTATTTTAAATCTAAAATATAGTCTAAATATAAAATAAAATATGATGATATACATAATGTGTATATCATTACATCCACCCCGGTTTTTTTTTTTTTTTTTTTTATATATATATATAGCTTAGCTTATTACATAATATTAATAATTATTACAATGACAGAAAAAGAAAAAAAAAATGTTTTAAGCTAATACATCTATTTAACACCATGTTATGCTGAAATATAATTATTGAATTTATAACTAATAATAACATAGTGTTTTAAAAACTAAATGCATACGTTTTTTTTTTTGTTAGCAATTGGATTTGCATCCTGAAGTTTGTGTGTGAGTGTATCGCGTGGATGATTTAATCAAATTGATAATCTTCTTTTGTTTGGATGTGGTTTAATGATTGTTTTGGGATTTTTATTTTTGTTGTTGGTGTCGAATATCTGTCTATTTTGGTTTTCTTCTTGGTTTAAAATCAGCAGTGATTGCAATTGTTCTTCGTTTTGTTGTTTTTGTTGTATTTTGTGCATGTTATGCATTATATAATGCGTGATGCTACTAAATATACCAGCTACTAATTTCAAGCTCCATCCAAAAGTTTGATATAACAAAGATATGTTTAAACCCGTATTGATACACGTCAGGATTATTCGCCAAATAAAAAATATTCCTAGGAGGCCGGAAATAAATTCTCCAAATACTGTGAACCATCCCCACATATTTTTTAGTTTGTTATCTACTAATTTACTAATGATGTTTTCATCAATTAAATTATTTAATTTTAATGTCTTTTCCATGGTTGAGAAACCCATGGTTTGTCTGGCCAGATTTTTTTGCGATGCTTCTATTTCTTGGGGAAGTACTAGGTATTGTTGAAAAGCTCTCATAGTGTCGTAAGTGTATATTCCCGCCGTCATAAGGTGTTCAGGGCTTTTATAGGTCCATGTCCACTCTGTAGATGGTTTTAAAGTTTGAGGTGTTTTTATTTCGCTCACTTTTGATGTTATTGCGAACCAATCTCCGTCAAGGTAAAAGGCAGATGGGAGTAGATGGTTACAGTCTATTTCCGTGCCATATTTTTGTAATGTTCTAGTTTTGGGGGCCATGAAATATGATTGGTTATTATATGTCACTGGTAGTTCGTTGTAGCATGTATCTTTATATAATATTTCAACTTCGACTGCTTTACATTTTATTAAATAAATTATTTCGCCGGCCTTGATGGCTGTGTAACCTGGACCTTCGCCTATTATATATGCAAATTCAGAGAGACTGTAAGTTGCTAGGCTTAGTTTTTGTATTAGTACTTTCCTTTCTATTTCACATTGTTTCTGTAATATATCTGTGTATAGAGATGTAATTGATGATTTGAAACGATTTTCTATGTAAACTAATTTTGTGTTAATGTACGCCATTAAATCTATATTTTGTGGGGAGATATTTTTTGTTTTGAAATGATTGAAAAATAGTGGATCTATTAGTATGTTCAATTGTGAGTGTTCTGTTTGAACTACCGGTATGTGACATGCATATGTTTGTTTTATGTTTTTGAGAGCAAAGACTATTTTGTCGGATTCGACTAGATATGTGTGTTGATTTTTGTTGTCAATTGATGTAACAATAGATGCTGGTCCGTCATATAAAATTGTGAAATCATGGGTGTCGCAATCATAAGTATTGAGGTCCCATATTACTTCGCCCTTATATGCGTCTATTCCATATTGATCCGATAATTTAAATGAAGTACCAGTTGGAAGTATTATAGTGTTTTCTTTATTGTTAACTATTGCCATTCCTGTGGTTAATATGATTTTGAAACTTGCTTGTACAATTACGTCTTGCCAAGTGCCTTTTTCCGATGTGTATGTGGTGCCTTTGCAATTTCCATTTCTGTCTATGAAACCGGCTATGGTGGTCGAAAAAAGTTTTGTTTCGTTTATTTTTATTCCTGTTATTACTCCTCCAAGTGGAAGGTAATAAGTTAACCTTTGGTGCATTTCTGAGCAGCGTGCGCTGCCAATTTCTGAAATTTCTGTAAACAAACCATTTTCTACCATTTGTGCATCTTCCAAAATTGAGCACCGTGATATAAAATAATTTGTTATGATTGAGCATGATTTATATGGAATTGAGTGAGTTTCTGTTTTTTGTAATAATTGAATTCTTGAAATAGGTTGAACGTTGATTGTGGTTGGAATATCACAAAAATCTACTTTGAGACTATTAAAAGCCGTTATGTTTATCCTTGGTGCGTTACAGTCATATGCAATGAATCCTAGGGTCCGTTGTATCAGTGTGAAAGTGATTATTGGTGTAAGGTACATCTTGTTGTTGCTATATTTTTTTTTTTATTAACGTGTAACATAATATTGTGTTAGATAAATATTGTATATAATTGTAAATATTTTCAAGATGTTACACATTTTAAAATTAAATTAATTTGTTAATTATTGTCTTACCTAATCTATTCATATATTAGTTATATTTTAATGTACATATTTTTATTGTTGGAAATTTACATAAGATATTTATGATAATAATAATAGTTAAAATAAATGTGACAATTCATTTATGATTAAATTGGATGATGATTATATAGTGTACAAAAGGGAATTTACCTACAATTGTAAAAGGGTATTATTTGGTTACCTTATATGTTAATATATGTATTCTAAAAGTAGTTGTGTAATTTATATATAATATTAATGTAGTCAAACATGATGTGTGTAATAATATAATGTGTGTTAGTAGAATAAATTATAATTTTTAATATGTTGTATAATATTAGTGATTTATCTATAATAGTACAATGTGAACATAATTAGTACAAATTTATATAAAACTTATGATTACACAAATACCTGTGCATTTGAACATAATGTAAATACGTACATTTACCTGCCCTTACATATCATACATACACATATGTATATAAACACCATACACATACACATACAAATATATATATATATTTACATTTTTTTTTTTTTTTTTTTTTTTTTTTATCGATGGGTGTATGGTTTCATTCTTCTAACATGAATTACATCGATAGTTGTTTTGTTGTTTAGTTCTAGTTGCACTTGGTAATTTAGGTCATTTATTTTTTTAATTATCTTATATGGACCTCTATATTTGGGTGCGAGTTTTGGAGATTTCCCTGATTCATTAAATGGAAATTGAATTAATACAGAGTCTCCTGGTTTGAATGTGATTAATTGATGAGATTTGTCGTGATATTTTTTTTGTTTGTTTTGTATTGTTTTTATCGTTAGAGGGATTTTATTTCTTATTTTGTTTAATTCAGTTAATGATTTTTTAATGTCATATGGTAAGTTATTTGAAATAATTTTATTATCTATAGGAAAGTAGGGCTCAAAGCCATGCATCAAATAAAAAGGGCTGTATTTAGTACTGGATTGTGGTGTAGCATTATAACTTAAAGTAATATATGGTAGATAATAAGACCATCTATGTTGATTATCATTGTCGATATAATTTTTTATTGAATTGCAAAGAACGTCATTAATTTTTTCTACAAACCCTTGTGTTTGAGGAGAGTAGGCTGTTGATAATATTTGTTTAATGCCTAAATTGTCACATACGTCTGATACTAACGCATTTTTGAAATGAGTACCTCTATCTGATGAAAATTGTCTAAAACAGCCCCATTGGGAAATAATTTGAATAATAAAGTTTACAGTTGATTGAGCTGTAGCTGATTGCACTGCTCTTGTAAATATGTACTTTGTATTGTTACATGCAGCTACTAATATATATTTTTTATTGTTACTTGTTGTTAATGGTCCTAAATAATCAAATGTTAGTCTGTCCAGAGGTCTTTCAGATAATGGAATTGGGTTTAATTGACCTATTGGTTTACCATTTAATTTCTTGTTTATTTGACAACTGTGACATGATTTAATGAAGTTCATAGTGTCTTTGTTCAGCGTGGGCCAATAATATTTATTTTTAATTTTATGTATTGTACGAGATATACCCGTATGTCCACCTGTTGGTGAGTCATGATATGATTTCATTATTTCTCTTGTTAAAGATTTTGGTATTACTAAGATTGGGGTGTATCCTTTAGGTGGAATGAATTGTTTGTAATATAGTAAATCGTTATTTATTGTAAATTGCCTAGATTTTCTTTGTATGTTAGTTGATACTTCTATGTTTTTTAATGCTCTAATTATGTTTGCACAAAAAATATCATTTTGTTGTTCCCGTTTAATATCGTATGTATTTATGAGGGGGTTGGTATAGTTTTCGTTTGTATTTTTTAAAATCGATATGTTATTTATATTGTTGATTGCATTTCTAGACAATGCATCGGCTACTTTGTTTTCTTTTCCTTTTTTATATATTATTTGAAAGTCATAGTCTAATAATTTCAGTGTTAATCTAGCAATTCTTGCTGATGGTATTTTCAGATTATTATAATATTGAAGGCTTATGTTATCGCAAAATACTGTGAATTTTCGTCCCCATAAGTATTCCCGGAAATATGTGATTCCAAAGCATAAACCTAATAATTCGAGGGTGGTTGATGAGTAAGTTTTTTCAGAGTTTAAAAGTTTTCTTGATGCGTATCCTACCGGGTGTAATATGTTATATTCGTCATATTGTTCGATATATGCACCTAGTCCCATGATAGATGCATCTATAGTGAGAAATACGTGTTTTTCATTGTTGAAGTGTGCAATGAGTGGTTCTGATGTTAAATATTTTTTTAACAAATTAAATGATTTTTCATGCTCGTCTAACCATATTATTTTATTTGATCCTTTTTTGATTAGTTCCATTAAAGGGTTTGCTATTTTTGCAAAATCTTTTATGTGTTTTCGATAGTAAGAGCACATGCCGATGAATGACCTGACATCTTTAATATTTTTGGGTGTATTAAATTCTTTTATTGCTTTAGTGTTTGTGTCGAGTGGTTGTATCCCATTTATTGATATTTTGTGACCTAGTAGTTCAATTTTGTTATAAAAGAAATTACATTTTTTTGTTTTAAGTGAGAAATTTGTTTTATCGATAGTTTTGAAAGTTTCACGTAAATTAATTAATGCTTGATCGAAATTTTTTCCATATGAAGCCAGATCATCTATATAAATTATGAGTGACTTGTAGAGTAAGTGTGAAAATGCATTATTAAGTTCCCTTTGGAATATAGCACTGCTATTTTTGAAACCTTGTGGTAATCTAGTGAATGTCATTAATCCTAATGCAGATGTAAATGCTAATTTAAATTGATCTTCTTCCTTGACACGAATTTGAAAAAAACCACTATTAAGGTCAAGACTAGAAAAAAATTGTGAACCTTCCAATGCTCTTAATAAGTCTGTTGTTCGAGGGATCGGGTATTGGTCACATTCTACCCTGTCGTTTAATTCCTTATATGAGACTACTAGACGAAAATTACCTTTGTCCTTTTTTTTTACTAGAAAGGCCGGTGCTGCAAATTTAGATATTATTGGTTTTACTATTCCTGCTTGTAAAAGTTTGTCAATTTGAATTTTTAGTTCTTCCCTTTGCTGTGGTGATACCCTATGAGGTGCATTAAATTTTGGTTCACTATAATTGTTTTTCATATTTATAGCACATGGTGTTATATTTGCTGGTTTTAATTTGGATATGTCTGTGATAAATATATGTTTGAATTCTGTCAGTAGTTCTACAACTTGGTTATGCTGTGTTATATTTAAATCAGGTGATATTGAAAATGGTGTACCTTCATTATCAGTTATTTGTTGTTTGATATTACTTTCTTGCTTTTTGTCGATTGTGTTTAATGTGTACGGATCATTTTTATCTAGGTGTATTATATTATTGTCATATTTATTTATGTTTAAATTGTTTTGTAATGTATTATTTATTTTATCATTTGAATGTAATTTATTTATAATGTTTTTGATAGGCAATATGTTTTCAGTGTGAATATATTCTTTGGGTATTTTATTCGTTGTTTTTGATGTTTTTGTTCCTGGTATCCAGTGCGAGTTGTTGACATAATATAACATTATCGGTTGTCTTTTTTTTGTCCCGTAAATTATACCCGTTTTGTTTGTTTCATTGTATATATATGTGTCATGATTATAATGATCTGCTATTGACGCTAGTTCGTCATCAGACCACCAATAGTTTGGGAGCACTGATAAGTTAAGTAATTCTAATAAATCAGCTATAGTCGTAATGTTATTTATTTTGTTATCATTTAATGCGTTACATAAAGCATATATGCCGCAATTGCCGTCACTCGGAACATTTTCCCCGGGCTTATAATGGTAGAATTGATTATTTAAATGTTCAATATTTGATTTAATTTCCGTTTCATTATTGATTTTATTATTTTTATCATTAATGATATTAGATATATCTTTTTTTATAGGAATTGTGTTATAGCTGTTTGATAATCGAGGGTCATTATAATTACAAATAATTAGTTCAATGTTGGTATTTGAAAATTTAGAAACTAAGAGTTGTTTAATAATTGACCAATTATATTTATCTAGACCCGTGGCTAATTTGGGTATGGCTAATTTATAATGTTTTAATTTATATAGTTCTTTGATTAAATTTTTTATTGCTGTTTGTATATCATTATATAGGGGTTTTTGATAATAATGTTGTTTAGTAATAAGATATAAAATTAATCTATTGTCGGTTTTTATGGGTATAGCGTCGCCTACGTTTATAATCATTTTAGAAAGATTGTGAGGTCTGCCGTATTTTTTACAAATTTCTGCTGCTAAACCTTTATTCATTTTTAAATCGGCTGAAATGCAATGTGCGATAGCGTATTCCTGGGGGGTTTCCAAAATATTTTTATTTATTTCTAAGATATTTTGTGGGTGTATTTCATTAATGTTATTTATATTTATATTTGAAAAATATAGCTTTGTTTTTATAATGTTATTTAAAGTCATTATTTTATTTCCATAATCTATATGAGCATTGTTTTTGATTAAGAAATTGTTTCCTAATATTAATGTACTTGAAAGGTTTTTTACTATATATACTAAAATATAAAATGTGTAATTTTCAATATTTAGTTCGATATGTGTTGAGCCACAAACTATAAGTGGCTGATTATCCGGTCCTACTAAATTAATTGTTTGATTTAAAATTGTTTGCTCCTTCGGTAAAGTGTCATGTTTTATACAACATATATTTGCTCCGGTATCTATAACTATTGGAATTTCTTTTTGGTTTAATTGTGCATATATGTGTAGAGTGTTCGGGTTATTAGAGATTTTTAATATGTTATTTTTATTTGGGAGTTTGGCTGACTCAAAAGGTGATTCGTTATCAGCCCTACAGTTTAACCTCAGTTCAAGTTTTTTGAATCGAAATTTATTTTGAAACATGTTTTTGCTGTATGGCCTATTTTTTCACATAATTGACACTTAATAATATTTCCGTCTTTGTAATAACAGTCCTTAGTATCATGATTTTTTAAATTGCATATTGAACATTGTTTTTTATTTTCATTTGTTTTTTTACAATTTATTGCTGTATGTCCTGGTGTGTTACATAGTTGGCATTTAATGTAACCGTAATTTGGTTTTTTAAAACAGTTGTTTGTGTTATGATTATTTAAACCACATATATCACATTTTTTGTTTGTATGATTGATATTATTTTGTTTTTGTTTTTCCGACATAAATAGTGATTTTTGAATTATTTGTTTTAGTTCTTTAATTTCATTACTTATTTTATTTTCTTCCACAATTGGATTATCAATTTGATTTAATTGATTTTGTATTATATCGTTTTTAAATTGTGATGGGGTTTGAACTGTGTGACCTGTGATCATAAATTCTATCATTTCGTATTTTCTTACGTTTTCTTTTAATTCATTTAAATTTTTGTTACCTAGAATACCGATATATCTAGCAATATTTGGTCTAAGCCCCTTCATGATATTACGAACGATTTCCTCTTGTGACATATTTTTATCTATTCTCCTACACAGAGATTCCGCTTCATTAATGTATGCGACCGTAGGTTCATCTTCTAACTGTTTTCTTTTTTCTAAAATTAGTCTAATCATTTCGGTTTGAGCGATTGGTTCAAATTCTTTGCGTAAATTTTCCTCAAGGTTCACCCATTTAATATCGGAAATTTCGTCTTGTATATTATCAAAAAAAATTAATGCAGGTCCCTCAAGAAATGCTGCGATGAATAATGTTTTGTCTTCGTCTGACCAACCGTTTATTAAAGCGGCTCTATTATATTGTTTTAAAAATGAATCTATATTGTCTGATATTGAACCCGAAAATTTATTTGGTTTAAAATACGGTCTTTTATTGTTGTCATTCATTTCTATTTTTTTGTTATTATTTATAGGATTGCCGAAAAATGTTAGAGAGTTTATTGTCAAAAAGTCGCTTTCTAAGGATTCTCCTTTTAAATAATTTAATAATCTATTTTTCAATTCAACTACTGTACCAGTTGATATTAAGTTTCTTCTACTAAGTTCTAAAATTAGTCCGTCTTTATTTAATTTATGAACCCAGGATGTTTTAACCTCAGAGAAATTTATTTCGGGAAAAATTAAGTTATTAAATTTAGTTGTGTTATTAGGCATAAAAGTGATGTTTTATAATGAAATTCGATTTAATAGTGAATGAAAGTATAAGACGTACCTATAATGATTATTGATTAATGTTAGAATAAATTTATGTTTATTAATATATTTTATTAATTTGTTTATCATTAAATATAAAAATATATAATTATTTTATTTTATTTTATTTTTTTTTTTTTGATTAACAAGACATATAATTTTATTAGTTTGTTAGCAAAAATTATATACTCTTTATAATTGTATTTGACTTGTTTCTTAGCAAGTTATTTTATAAAATTGTGAATATTTGTTTATTAGCGAATATTATATAATTTTTTTATTATTTTATTTAACTTGTTTGTAATTAAGTGATATTATAATATTTAGTTGTATATTTTATTATTCTTTATTTAAACCTGTTAATTAGCTAGTCATTTTATTATAAAATTATATTTATTAATTAAGAAGGTAGCTTTTATTATTTTAATTAATTTGTTTATTAACAGATTATTTTATTTATTTATTAGCAAATGTAGCTTTTTAATATTTAATTTAACTTGTTTATTAGCAAGTGATTTTATTATAAAATTATATTTATTTATTAGCAAATGTAGCTTTTGTTATATTAATTAATTTGTTTATTAACAGATTATTTTATTATTTTATTATATTTATTTATTAGCAAATGTAGCTTTTTATTATTTCATTTAACTTGCTTATTAGCAAGTGATTTTATTATAAAAAAATTATATTTATTTATTAGCAAATGTAGCTTTATTATTTTAATTAATTTGTTTATTAACAGATTATTTTATTATAAAATTATATTTATTTATTAGCAAATGTAGCTTTTTATTATTTCATTTAACTTGCTTATTAGCAAGTGATTTTATTATAAAATTATATTTATTTATTAGCAAATGTAGCTTTTTATTATTTAATTTAATTTAATTTATTAATATTGTTGTTATTATTTTTATTTGCTGCAGTCCGTTAATTTAAAGAAATTTTGTTAATATTCGGTTAAGTTAAGAAAAGAGAGAAGAGAAAAAAAAAACTCTCAGTTTACGAAAACTGAACTTGTGTTGGGCGCCACTTTGTAATGAGTTAAAAATATGAAGTGAAGTTATTACATGAAAAGGTATTTTAATTATTATTATTTGTTGGATATTCTTAACTCATCACTTTATAAAATATATTATTGCGGGGGACAGGTACGAGAGTTTCTTTTTTTTTTAGATAAATAAATATATTGAAATATTTGTTGTGAATAATGTTTACTTACCTTTTGAAGTACCCACTGGCGAAAATGATTCGATGTACTAATGAAGTTTACTGACCAGAATGGGGAGAGGTATGTTAAAATATTGTAATTGGATAAGTCGGCAAAAATAGTTAAAGTAAAACGAATTTATTTCTATAAAAAAAAATACACACATATATGTAATTTACAGTATAATATTTGGTGAGCTGCTGGATGACTGAGCGCCGTTTTGTGTGTCGTGTGGACTTATATAGACTATGGTAATAGATGCCGCCTTTGATCTAATTGAACTATAGATTGCGGCATTACTCTTTCATGTGTGTGTGTGGGATTATTATTATAATATGATAAAGATAACTATAGTTAAATAATTACATATTTGATAATTTTTATGAGTAAAACTAATTGTTAGTGTACTAGGTATAATGTATTATTTAATTTATTATTTTAAATCTAAAATATAGTCTAAATATAAAATAAAATATGATGATATACATAATGTGTATATCATTACAATTGCGAACTATAAGTTTGGTTCTGCGAACAGATTAGGTAGTGGTAAATAATAATTTGGATTTCATTTGAAAAATAACTTTTCAAAACCGTACGTATAATTCAACAAAGAAAACTTTGAGTATTTGCTAACTAATTTATTTATATTGTTTTAATTTTTGTATGACATAATAATATTTACAAAAAATTTAATTAAACACTGACTTATAAATGTACACTGTAACATGTTTGAAAATACGAACTCGCAAGTTTTTTTTTGTATTAAATTTAGAGTACCTACTATCCAGATTTTAGGCTATGAATAAATAGCCTTTTATATTAATTTTTAATTTTCCCTGACTTAGTCATCTGAACGTAGTGATAATAATAATATATTTTTATTATTATATTATATTATATTATATTAGGTACTATGTTTATTTTACTGTTTGTTATTATTATTATAAATTGGCATGTTTTACTCCTACTGTTAAAAATTAATGTAAGTGTATATATTGTAAATCATAATACATAGGAACACTATACAATGTAAAGAATTTATACACTTACATTAAGTTATATATCTTTGAAGTTGTCTCAAAATCACTATAATACTTCACAGAATAAATAAAGGGTTAAATATATAAAACAAATCTATAGTAGGTATAAGACGTATTCGATAAAGATATTTTTTTTTATCGTGACAATAATTGATGATGCTGTACCAATTAAATGATTATCATCGTAAATGTATGTACATAATGCCCTCGTGTCTTAAAATGCGTGTTCCTGTCATAAATCCTTTTTAAAATCTTGCACATTCGGACGTATGAGTGCACCGGATGCGCTCGCAATCGCAATCGCACGGAATAAATAATATATTTCAACTTTCAAGTACAAAGACGTAGCAGACGACTATTATATTATTATATTACGAGTAGCAATCGTAAAAACGCGATTAAACCGTTTGTCCGGATCAGGGACGACGGCGTGTCCGTACGTCTATGCGCATCGTCATTTGATAAGTTTTTTTTTTCAAGTCGTAATCGCACCGAAAAACGCAAGCTCCGCGTACATCTCGTTTATGACGGAATAGTTATTAAAAAATAGTATTCCTAGCGCGGCCATAAAATATAATCTGAGGTTTCGAAGGTGAAAAAATAATATAATATACATATTATAATAGATACCCACCTAATATGAAACTGGATAATAACTTAACGTGTCCCCTCTTCGTCTCGTATATTTTCGTTCACACGGGATCCGGATTAATAATAATTAGCCCTACAGGCCACGGTCTAATATGGTTGCCTTCTTGTAATATGTTAATATTATATAAAACATCATACACAACGGCGAGGGCGGTGGCGGTGGCGGTCCCCATGCAACAATGACTGTAATCTGAAAATTCCAACCTTGGATCAAGTAGCTGTAAGGCTATTAGATATAATATTATTAACGTGCGTGCGTGTGTGTGTGTGGATATATATTACTCGGCTTTGCCCGTTATAATACGTATGTACCTATATTATACGAAGACGACGACGACGACGACGACGACGATAAATACAAGCGCCCGGCCTATGGATAATAATAATAATAATAATAATTTTTTGTTCGAGAAAGACGTACGTGTTCGACACAACCTCTCTACATATTTTTTTCTACGTTTCACCGTGTTATTACGCATATTTGTATAATATTTTTATTTTTTCGTCGGTGACAAGAAATGTTTATATCATGTGCGTACGCGCGCGTGCGTGTTAGTGCGTATACCGCTGCTACGCGGCGCATAATATAACAATATTATTATAATACAATACATAATAATATCATGTGTTGTTTAATGCTGTGATGATTAAGTCGAAAAGAGGACAAGGGAAAAAAAATATAAGACAAAAAAAAAAAATCGAGATCTCAGCTGATAAGTGCGGGCGCGAGAGACCTCGCGATCACGACCGTTTCTGATTTTCTCGCAAAGAAAATAATACGCACACACAAAAACACACACATATATATATATATATATATATATATATATGATATACACGTATCTGGGGCCGCGATCTCGGGCACTATTCGTTTCAAGTAGCCATTTAATCGCTGCAGATGTGTACGCGCCGTTAGCGAAACGAGTTTTCACAGACAAACGCAATAATATGTGATATTATTATATTGCTGTACGTACATACGTAGGTTTATATATATATATATACATATACCAAGGTATATAGACCCGGTTGCAGTGCGACGGACGTATATAACGTTGGCTGCAACCCGTTACAACCCCGACATCGTCGGCGAATCGCTCGTAAACGAGAAGATATCGCTCGTATATTATACAATATAATAATAAAAAAAAAAATCGTCCTCGGTCATAATAATATAGTTTGGTGGTGTTGGCGTTGTCGTTGTCGTTTTTTTTTTTTTTTATCCCCCCCTATCCTTTTTTCCGTTTTCCGAATTTTTGTTTATCCGTCATCTCGAACACGTCAACGCGCATCATCGTCCTTTTGATTTCCATTTAACAGAATTTCCATCCACACATCCGCGTACACCGACGACGTGCCGATGAAAATCCGAGTCCGCACGAGACACACATGAATTCCGTGGAATTTACCATCCAAGTTTCGGTAATATGTTATTATTATCTGTCCACGAGCGACCCCGCGAGCGGTTTTGTTGTTGCCAGCCGTGCCAGTGCGCTGCTGTATACGATTATGTCATTCGATCATCAATTAGGTCAAAATACGTACGCATAAATGTACATTATCTACCTACTCAAAATTTAAATATAGAAAACCGTGTAATTAAATGATTTTTACAACTACCGCTGGTTCTCTACCGTCATATTTTATGATAATAGGAGTATAAATTATTTGACTCTATACACAGCGTTTAACAAATTAATGGCTTTTATTTACAAGACGTATATTATATAATATGACGTGTTGTATTTACGCACACCGTATTTTCTATAGGTACCTATACAAACCTACACATAAAAAAAATGTACATAATTTACTTGTGCACATTACAATTATTCAGGTATTCATTTCAAGTTTGTTGAGGATGAACATAATATATTAAACGATATTAACCAGGAGAATATTATTAATTGAAATCTCTCGAAAGATTGCTTAAACATCTTAATTAAGTCAACTGAAGTATGAAATCCACTTGAGATGTTTAATGAGATTGACATATAGAGATGCTGAAATGCGAACCTTCATCATTTAACGTACTTCAACTGTAATACAAATCCAATTGAATACAGTTAACCATTATAGATGAAGCAAATTCAATATAATATTATACATATTACACGACGGTTTCAAGTTGAGTCTAGCAATAAGTAGAGTTAAATTAATATTTAATTAAACAGGTGAATTATTGGTATAAAGAGTTATAGTGAAACAATTTACACTATACAATTTATTTATCACAATGTATGATATTTTTCCAAAGTCTTATGACTATCCATTTTATTTATAACTGATGAAGAATCAAACTGGTTGTCTGTAATTTTTTATTTTGACGTCACGGAAAATAATGATTTGAGTTTAAAGACCTACAGTAAAAAAATTTCTCATAAAACATTATTGTAAGACTTGTTAAGCATAATATTTAATTTCAAATTTGAACTGTAATAAAAAGTTATAAAACTATAGTAGACTCTCAAAAGTGAATACGATGTAAAAACTTCACTAACGTGAGAACAATTTTTTATAAATGTTCATAATGGCGATAGTTGATTATGAAATTCACCTGTAGTGGTGCGATGAAGTTATAAGAGTATATTATAATAGATCGACGACTCCTTAATAATGTGTATAAAACTACGAAGGTTCAAAAAAAAAGAAAGAAAAGTATCTGTTAACCTCGTTGGTAACGAGAAACATAGAATGACAATAATATTATTATGTTTACTTTGTAACATGAGGAGGCTCGATGGATTTTTCTTTAATAAATAGGTTTTGTTTTAACATTGTTATGGAAAAATCTTTACGTGGGTCGACAGAGTATAATATATTTATTTATATATGTATATACGACACTTTCGTATCATACGTCAGTATATAACCTCTCCCACTCTAGTAGATAAATAAGTTATTTTCCAATTTTGTATAACCCAATATTCAGAGTCAGACACAAAGCCAAGACACATGACACAGGAAAAACATTATTTTGTACGCGTTACGTATAAACACTTCCTTTTTCATTTTTGTTTATACAATTTAATTTTAACACTCACTGTTACCTATCTCCTTTGATATATATTTTTATTCTGGTTGTTTGATTAACTGTCATTTTTGAGCTATTATATTATTAAGTTGTTCTTTATACACAAATACACCACTTAACTCATTTAATGTGCTTTTATACAAATTATTTTTGTGAATAATAATTACACAATTTATTATTAGGTATGTAGGTTTAATAATTTGTACCACATATAAAAATCAAAGTCTTCAATTATGATTTTCATTATTAAATATTAAGTGCCTAATTTAAATAAAATAATAATTGCAACATACAGATTTTTGAATACCATATAAACTATATCATATACATATTATAATAGTATCGAGTATGTACGATAATGAACAATATACATGTGTATAAAGTATAAACACAAGTTTGAAATTAAAGTTAGAAAAATTATTATTTTAACGGCAATTATTTTTGTTTGTAAAGTCTACAATATAAACTTCAACGCTTTAGCGTATGCGGTCAATTAGGGAAAAACTACTTAAATTGACTTCGTGAACTATTTCTCTCTACACCAATCGATATCGGTCAAAACGTTGAAACCAAAATATTATCTTTAAGGACGAGATTCAAATAAAATAATGAAAATACTTCGAAGATAAAAGATGAAAAAAGTTTTAGTAGGTATTGAAGACGGTTCAAAACAGTTTGCTGTAAGTTATTCTGACTTATTCGTCAACAACAGGCACTTGTAAGTTGTAGCTGATTCGTCAGTCAACTTTTTTTTTTAAAACTGTAGATATGCACAAATACATATCATATCATATAATTTAATATTTCATATATAAAAAAAAATTTCTTATGTATACATAAATAGGATGTATATAGCCCGATAGAGGTGCACTATGTTTAAAATAACGAGGCGCCAATTGATTTAATATACGCCGTACGATAGTCATACAAAATATTAATCAATATAATATGTTATATTATTGTGTGCGTATATGTGTGGTCTATTCATGATATTATACTGTATTATATGACAACGCGTGTATCGAACAAAAACTACTTTGGATTTACCATGCAATTTTCTGTTTCGGAGTACCCACCTATACATTTAGGTATACGTATTTAATAATATACTACATATTGTAACTACAATAATAATATATACCTCTACGTGGACACGGGTATAATCAAAATACGGGTGACAATAATACACCATAATAATAATATGTACTGCAGCACCATAAAATCGGACAACGCAAAGTAGAAATGTGAATATATGCGAAGAAAAGGAATATGAAAAAATTATCTAAAAGCACGTGTGAAATAGGTTCGTTGAATAGTGTTGTCGTTTAGAGTGTTTCATTGTGGAACACAAAAACGACATAAATTGTGATGTCATCGTATATGTTTTTTATTCAACTATGGTCGTAGTCGTAGCACGCAGTAAAAAAAAAAAAAATAAAGAAATAAAGAAAAATGTATATATGCACGTGTGTATTCGAGAAAAAAACTAGAAAACATAACTATTTCGACGGAGAAAAAAGAATATTCTAAAATCAACTGACATCAGAGCAAACGAATGTGTGCGTTTGGTAAAGTGTGCATATTATAATATATGTTGGTAGGTACTACTAGAAAATATTGTTAATAATGTTGATATTATTATGGGCTTTCCTTAACAATGCCACTCCTGAATATAATATATTATTATATTCAGCAAAGCCGTTTCAGAAGAATCGTTTAAATTGATATGTAAAACGTAAAACAATGCCGCACAAAAATATAGACGAGACAATTGAATTCCAGACGCAGTGAAAAAAAATGTACGAAATACAAATATACGAAAGACTATGGAAAATTAACGCGATGATAAATGGTGTCTATAAATTATTATATTTATTTCAACCCGAGGAGACGATTGAAATGTATATTATATGTTGTAGGTTGTATTTTTCTTTGTATACCTACAACTGTTCAGTGTTGTGCATAAAAAAACTGTATATGATTAACCGACGATTTAAATTCACGAGGATTACATCAATAATAATTTAAAATGTATAAACTGCAATGAATACACATTAAATATTCAATTTATACTTATACCTAGGTCGATAACTATTATAATTATATTATAAAAATAAAGCTGAAATTTGATTTCAGACATATGATTCAATTTTTAATCATTGACTATAATTAAATTCACTTACTTGCTTTTTCAAAATCGCCATTTTTTTTACATCTATAAATAATGATACAATACATATTATCTTGATCCTTGACAAATTCGACAAATGTATAGTTATTGAAATGTATAAGTATTACATTTTAGATATAGTTTATCATGTATATAAACTTAAACCAGAAAGATTTTTGACCCAATCCTGGAATAATGCTCAAAATTAATGTGCGCCAGACAATCATGTTATATTTTCGGTTTGAAATAATATCTACGAACACTTAATCAATTTTACAAAAATGAAAAAATTAGCAATATTTGATATTTTTGCTTCGAACCATCAGTTGCAGTAATTTCTATTTTAATCTCTTGAATATTATTGGTGCCCACAAATGTTTGCTAAAAGTACAATGACCGACGTTTATATATTTTATGGGTCTTCAATGTTGGGAAAAAGACTTGGAAAACTGGAATTTTCCATATTTTTCAGCGGACGACTGCGGCGTATGCGGTCTCCGTGTGTGATTTATACATATACAGCTTGTGATTGAATTTTGCTGGTAAAACAACAACGGCGACAACAGTTTGCCATTTGTTTCTGTTTATTTATACGATATTTTAAGGACGCGAAACGATCGGGACCGTGTTTCCTTGGCGCGCGACCGCATATGCAATTACACGTACGCGCGTGCCACGTAAGATGCGTATCGGAGAAAATCGTTCGCTCGCCGACAACACTACAAGAACAGTAAAAAACAATACAACATTATCATAGAGTGTTGCGGCATCATAGTCTGTATGATCGCACGTGAATATTATCCGAAACAAATCGAGAAACCTTGGAGTACGCGTATATAATATTATAGGTACACCTGTGCGGAGAAAAAAATGCATATAAAACATAAAATACACAAAATATTATGTAACATCGCGCTTCGGTTGGTTTGCGATCGACGAGGAAAAATATTACGATCCGTCAAAAGTCGAAACAGAAATTCGAGGAAATGAGAAACACACACACACACACACACACTGGAAAATGTACGCTGACCATTTATTTTTTGGTATCTGACAGTTTCTTTCGACGCATTTCCAAACGTTGTCTTCGTCGTCGTCGTCGTCGTCGTGTTTTTAAACATATTTTTTTTACTGTCCCATAGTCTTTTCGGAATACGATTACGTTTTATACCGTACTGAACATCATAATATTATTATAACTCTTCTCCACGTCGACCCATCAGATAACACGGAGACCAATGTCTTAGAAGTCGGCGACCTTATTTTCGATTCGGAGTGAAATGAGAAATGTATTGGTTTTACAATATTGTGAGTTTTATTATTATTATTTCTTTTTAAAACCACTATTTCGGGATTGCTCTAAAACGTTCGTACCATTCTATCAACTGATTGAGAATTTACCACTGATCGTACTTTAAAAAGGTCGTTTTTGGAATTCTCCAGAAGCTTTTTAGTAAATTGCGAACAAATAATCGTAATGTACCTATACGTCACGTTTTGAAAATAAAATGCTCTTATGTTTTTGTAATTTTGGTGATAATAATCTCATAGACTTAAAAATGTTCATCAATTTTAAACTTAAGTATTTCTCAGAAGTGAAGCAATTTTCAAGAGATATTATCTATTTATAACCATATAGTATTATTATATTGGTCTTTTGCAGTTATTTTTAATTTCTGGCCTAACATTTTATTTGACATCGTATTAGAACAATCTAATTAGACATACTAAACAGTCGTTTTAGTATTTTCCAGATAGTTACATACTTACATAAGAGTTTTACATAGTATTATCTTCAGTCAATTTGGTATCCCTGCAAAAAATATTACACTATAAATAAATTGTTAAATAAAAAAATAATTACTATAATTATTAGTTAATTCCATCCATAATTCCATGTTTGATCATTAAAGTTGGTCTTAACGAAATGTGTATAGATACCTGCTATGTTATGACGTCTTATAAAATACTGAAACTATTTTTTTAAATAAAAGATGGCTTTTAAATGATAAAATATACATTAATTAAAACTAAAATAACATTTAAAATGTATACTATCAAAAGTGATTTATTTTACTGTTGCATTGAGTTGTAACAAGAAGTCAACATTTTTTTTTATACTCTGAAAAGAGTGAAGTTAAATTATATAGACATATTATTATACTACACGCATGCAAGCGTATAAACGCTTTTATTGTCAACGGTTTATATTATAGTAGATTTATTGGAACTATTAAAGACATAATATCATCTATTATACTACTTGAAAACGAAATTGTACAATATTTTCCATAAAATTCGGGCGGTTAACGTTCTTAATTAAAACTATACTAGTCGGACGTTAAACGTAAATACATCGTAATATTTCGACCGAAGATATCGACGACACAGGAGGTGAACTCACTGTTGTTTTACGACACGCCGCGGAGCTCGCGAAAGAATGCGTTATTTTATACATCGCACACAATATTTTGGCGGCCTGGTTTCGATTTCCGATGTACCTACTCGAGATTCGCGGAGATCGCACTGTGTACGCAGTTATAATGTACACGGAATATAATATAATATTAATGTACACCGTTTAACTTGCGTATACTTTTCGTTGGGGTGTTTTGAATACCATCGCCACCGCGGCCGTATAATATCGTCCTATAGTCGCAACCCGGTGGTGTCTGCAGCAGTGTCGGTGGCTGTGTTTGATGGAGTGAAATGATAGTTGCGACGAGCCGACATTAATGGCCGTCGAGTTATTGAAGAAGAGTATAATAATAATAATAATAATAATAATAATGAATATATATGGGGTGTTCGATTCCCATAAATATTAGTGGTGGTGAGTCATTTCCCGGGTTTGAGGGCGGTGAGAGGGGGGGGGTGCGGTGAGAGACGGAATCCCCGCGGTTTCGTCGAGTTGTGCCGACTCGTGCCCATATTATTATTACTGTCTGGTGCGTATATATTATAATGTACGACGGGCATCATATATTCATATTAAACTATTATTTTATCGCACCGGGTGTACGCGATTCTCCTCCGCTCGTCGACGCGACGTCTTCAGATACCCAAAGTCGCCGCCGCAGTATTTTCAAAAACGCTCTCCCACCTCCCCCCAACCACGAAGTACCGAAATCGAACCCCGCATTCCGATAATATTATCATAGCGTAATATTTTGGGCTCGGATCGCGAGTGTCATATAGGTACAAAATAATAACAATATATAAATATCATAAGGTGGCGCCCGGCCGTTGTATAATAATAATAATAATAATAATATTATACACGCGAAACGGTTGTCGTCGAGTATTATTTTTATTATTATTATGTACCTACTACCATACAACTACAGCCGTGTCCCGTTCGAATGTCTGTAATATTATTATGTGCTGCCGCGCGGCATCGGTGACGACCGGCCATTTGTATATCATATTATTATTATTATATTATATTATATACTATGCGTCTGTATGTATGTATAGGTATATATTAATAATAATATAATATATACGAAAACTACACTCGGCTGCGGAGAACACGTTCTCGAACACACGTTTTTTTGACCGTGACCATCGTACACACACACACACACCGACCGTAACAAGTGGGACCATTAGAAAGAGTATAGTAATTTTTCATCATCAGCACCCATCCATACCACCACCGCAGACACACGACTTTATACGCCGCCGCGCTCATATTATTATGGTCGCCGTCGTCTCCGTCACATTCTATCTCCGTCTCACACCGACTCGCCGTCCGTCTCTGTCTTCATGGGTATAGGTATAGCCGACCGATAACCGGGTAATAATATCGGCTCGAGGCGATACCGCGCAGGTCCAGGCTGCAGCAGTACACGTCGCTCCGCAGTCGTAGGTACCTAAATAATAATATTATAATATAATGTGCTATGGAAGTTCTCCGTCGGCAGTACCTATATTAATGTTATAAACGCCGCACCGACTGTCGTACATATTATATACCCCACGACTGCGACGATGACCGTACTACAAGACAAATCTCATCTGTGCATGTTATAAATAGGCGAGACGTACACGACCGCGGTTATTAAGAAAAATTACCGACGCTTCGAATCAATTAGAATTTTTGGTCGCATTTGTTCTTACCATATTAACGTTAACGGGCAACGGCATACTCGATACCTAATAACATAAATGTATAATTATTATGTAGTACCTACCATTGCACTCGGAGGCGCGCTACTGACCGCGACGACCACTTTTCTATATTATTATACATTTATATATACTGTATACGACCATAACGTACTCACCGATATTATAATGACAGGCTGCGCCGGCCGGCTTGTTGTATATAACACGATAATTAAAATAATTGCTATTTCTCTAATTTACGGCCGCGTATCGTATCAACAGAACAATCGGCTCTACATAGTCATGATATTATTATTTAAGCTTAAGAATATTATAAAACATGATTGTACTATATTATAGTATCCCGCCGCAAAGGTATAATAATATAATATAAAATCGTACGCATACGATATTATATTATATAGTCGGGATTCAATTAAAAACGCGATGTGGTCTCGCCAGTTTCAAACGCGTCGTCGTATTCGACATGAATATATTTTTTTTCTAGAAACGTCTCTATTGTTCTCTATTATATAGATTTACATAAACGCTATAATTTCCATTTATATATATATATATATTATGCATACTGTATAGAAATGTATCGTTTATCATTTTGGAATGTTCTGTAAACAGACCATAGGTACCTATATATAATGTAATATTGTAGTAGAATATAAAATATTTCAGTAACTCGCCGCGGTGCACAGGACGAATATTGAATTTTTCTGGACGAAGGTATAATACATTTAAATAAATAGTACATTATTACGCTATAATAGACACGGCCGGGCATCACAGTAATTATTATGCACAATCTCCGTTTAAAATATGGTAAAGAACTGTGTTGAGTATTTACAAGACAAAGGGTGTTAACTAGAATGTGGTTTAAGTACGCCCGGTGGATACGTTGAGTGATAATTTGACATACCAAACATTAACGAACGGATCGTACCTATATTATATATATAGCCGTTGTCTTTTTCGTTTGTTTCGCTATTATAATATATTATTCATGCGTACCCGTCGAAATCTCCACGTCAAACACTATTTCAATTGTTTATGCAAACGCGCGTATAATATAATATATTATTATAATATATAGAGAAGACTGGAGAGAGATGATGAGGTGCCTACCTATAAACAGTCGTCTCTCGGTTCTACTCGCGTGCCAGGACGTGCTGCGTTCGTGCAGGTGGACAAGTATAATAATATATAATATGGCTGTTATAATATTATATTATCTACATAGCATAGCTGCGCACGGTATACTTACGCACACTAGACGATTATGATACGTATTATAATACATATTTATTTTTTTTTCTGAACTCGAATAATATAATATACCTACGTCCGGACGACGCGAAACCGAAATGCGTATTATGCGTTGTTGCCTTGCATTCGTATTATTATTATTGTTATATAGGTATTGCTGCAGTAAGCCTGCCGTATATTATATTATATAGGTACGACGCCGCCGCCGCCGCTGCTCTTCGACATAAAAGATTTTTTTTCTATTTTTGTTTTTTTTTTTTGATATTCACGTTTTGAGAAAAACGCCCATCATTCCTCGGGGCGGGCGGATGGAACTCCCGAACGGCGGCGACGGTTTATTAGGCAGGTAGGTAGACGAGTGCGTATTATACATTAGACGTATATTATACGGCATGTTCCATAATATTATATACGTACCTATATACATATTATAACGTAATAAATGCAGTACTTACGTTCGTCGTGTGCAACGGCCGTACCATAGACGCTGCACAAAATGAGTCTATAATAATAATATTATATAGTATTATTTATCCTCCTCCCCCCTAAGACCGGTGCGATGTTCGATTCGTCTGCATACTATAAACCGTACACGCGTCCACAGGTGGGGTCGTCGGGATGACCGCGAGCGCGTGCTTCGCAAATCGCGGCCTATATAATATACAGTACAATATTATTATATTGTTGTCGTGTAGTACAAAAAAAAAAAAAAATGGCGAGTAAAAAATCTTCGGGAGCGTGCGAGCGGGAGTGTTCTACACCTAAATATTGTATATTTTGTTATTATTGTTATTACCATTACTGTAGTAGTTGTCCGACACGCGCGCGAGCGCTATAGTCTTGACAGGACGTGCGTACGCTATATTATAATACATATATATATTGTATAGATAGGTATGTACCTACAATGATTTATGGGCAAAGGTTCGACAGGATCACATCTTCAGATTTATCGGTCGCGGGTTCAAAAGGGGTCCACACACACACACACACACTTATAGAGATGGTGCTCTTTCTCTTAAACTCTTCCCCCTGCCCCGCATGGTCATCACAGTACTACCATATACTACCAGGTATATAATATAATATCTATACATAAATATTTTACACACTACCACCGGCACTTTGGCCTCCTCCCACGTACACCTATACTAGGCAGGCAGGTACCTACATATATATAAACATATATGATAGTAACACATATTATATTATTAATACACACAGTCGCCTTGTAATTCCATCGCGCGGCGGCGGAACAAGAGACGCACGAGCAACCCAAAACTCTCTCCGTGTGTCCATCTCTGTGCGCGCGCGCGCTCGTCTTTATAGACTTCATTAGCCGGCGGCCACGAAAACTCGTTCCCCCTCCTCGCAAGCATTCTTTCTCTCCCCCCCCCATCACCGCCATCGACCACAACACACAGCGACAACCTCTCGTTACACACACACACACGCACGCACACATGTAAGATGAGGTTTTTAAACGATTGTAAAGATTTCGGACCAGATAGCCGCCGCCGCCACATGTGACACGGTCGATGCGGATAAAACCGCAGGCCCTCGTCCTCGGTGACCCCCATATTTTCAGTAAAGATTTCGTACGTAAAATTCCTTTTCTCCGGCTCGTAAAACGTTTTTAATTTTTGACATTCGTTTCGCCGGACAACAATAAAATAACGACGTACGTGTACGCCTAAATACATGCTATAAGGTATATCTACATATATATATATATATATATATAATATATATTATATAGGTATAAAATAATAATGTATATACATACGTGCGCACCGCGTGGGTTCCACCGGTGTATTATGTCGAAACTGTCCCTGCGGTTCGGTCGACCGGAAAAAAAATTTATATACAATAATAATAATAATAATAATAATAATAATAATGATAATATAAAAATAAAAACCGGTCCCTTTCGATTTCCAATGTTTTCATTGTGCGCTTATATTATATACTTGTATTATAGGTATGTATATATACGAACGCGTTCGACCCATACACACATTCACATATTATCAAAGGTATATAGGTTTAGGTGTATAATATTATATATATCATATGATTCATATTATATACGTATGTGTGTACACAATACGCTACAGTAATGTGCGCCGTTAACGGTACACGGCCGAAATCGTTCTCGCCGTTCGGTTTTTACCGCAAAACACAATATAATATATTATATTATATAATATTATAAATCATTTTAACCCAACGCCAGAGATATACACCCCGAAAATTCTTTCACCCGTCACAGGGTCTCTATAATAACACTTAATAATATATAGGTATTGGTATACATATAATATAAATTGTGAGCGTATAGAAATATCGAACAATCATACTTTTATTGTCGACACTTGAAATATATTGCTTTACTTTGGAGTGTTTTCTTTTTTTTTCTTTTGTTTCCCAAACGTTTAAGTATGTAATATTTAAAAAAAAAATTATTTGTTTGTGCATTTGAGTAATATTCTGTGGTCTAACGCAACCAAAAGGCATTACCTATACTATGCAATTGACATAACATTATATATTAATTAATATTATAATAAATGGGTATACCTATAATATGCTCGCGGTATAAACAGGTATACCGAACTGCATCGCGGTGTAATATCAATTACCTATACCTATTTATCGTTAAAATGATTTATCATTTATATTATGGTTATTTCAGTGTTTAATAAAATCAGTTTATTTATGTTGTTCCGTGTTCGTATAATACAGTGGGAATTATTCTTTTTAGTATCTGAAAAATCGCATTCCGATTTTTAAACAACTAATAAGATTCCCGTTAGCGATGAATATATTGACTGCGAGGCGTTTTAAATGACATGATATATTGACCGTTCGTCGGTATTGAGCATAAAATATTTACAAATTATCGGCATGGTAATTTAATAATTACGGACACATCTATACTTATCCTGGTATACCGTATACCGATTGGAAAAATTGCACGAGGAATTCGCAAGGGCTGTCACCTACGCAATAGGATATCGTCAGACACGTAGGCGGTAACCGCTTAACGTTTAGTTTTTAAAAAAATGTATGAATTTTTTACTGTCTAATTTATTTTATTCGGGTTCATTCAATTTTATAAACTACAATATTATTTTTAATAAAATGTATGAAGTGAACTAAAAGACAGAGAAAATATTACCATACAATTAAATACTAAACATTAAACGTGGCAGTTAAATATTATAATACTATTTGTGTATTAAGCAATTAAATATCATCATCCACACGAAATATAGAGCATTTTTTTTTAAATAAACGTGAGAATAATTATGTGTAAATATAAATATCTACAACATATTTTTTCATGTAATATACAGTTACTCATAAATCATAATATATTCTAATAATACATAATAAAATCGCAGGTAATGTGTTATTAGACAATAAAGACTGATGATAATAATAATATACAGTACTCTTAGTCTATTGCTTAAACATTATTGTAGATGCTTCAATTTATAATCTAATAACTATTGGCTAAAAAATAACTAATCGCTATTATGCTAAAAATAAATGTATCAATCAATCTGAAAACATTAAAATTAAAAAACACATTTATTTATTAGTCTAACTAGACGATTGACTCACCACCGAACTGATCGGTTTTTATTGTTCAAAAAATATCCTCGAGATTCAATGTGTTATACAAATAGTCCGATAGATTGCGCTTCACGTATTATCGAGCGTTAATATTTTACTAAACTCAACTTGTGAAGCGACTTCAATAATAATAATCGAAATGATTCAATTTGTATTTACGGGCATCTCTTCTGTATCAATTAAAATAATTAATATCGACTGTCATATACTCTCATATGTTTAAGTGTACACTTAACTGTCAACTGAACAAATTATTGTGTACCTACTATAATATGTCATTATAACGGAAGGTCGTTCAATTGTTATCATCCACTCCGGTGTGTCAAATGCAGTGGTCAGCATCGCGATAGTAATAATAATAATATACTGATGACTGCACTAAAATGCCCACTCAAGCAAAATGTGGTCTTTGTTCGAGATAATTTGGCCAATTATAAAGGATGCTCTTTGCTCGACCTATAAATGGGTCAGACTCACAATAAGACGTCCGAGTACAACACCACAATCACCGAAGAAAACTTGATATAGTTTTATTTACGAGTCCTTTGAAACTCTTTTAGAATGTAATCCTTCTTCGTGTAAAGTCGCTTCAACCGCCGTGGGTCTTAAAAACGACGGCAACATGAACCTATTAACATTTTGATGACGAATGTTTAACATAGGTATTTCTATTTATTTATTTATTTTCGAATCACAAACAAAATATAGAGATGGTATAAAAAATAATTTATAAATCATAATCATAACAACAATATTAAAATATGATAACGTTCACTGTGTAAAGCAATGTTAAGAATAATCGACGACCGTAAACCGTATATAATATTATAATAATGCTGAAAACCTAACGTACCATATTATACAGGTATACATTATTTATAATATTATTCATATCTCGGGGCAAAGATTATTGGCGTGTTTGGTGAAAAAAATTATCTCTTGATATATTATTTAATTTTTTTGACGTCGTCGCGTGCGCGAAAAACGATAAAAAAAATTATCTATCAGGTAGGTATGTGGCCGTACCAGTTAGGTTAAGTATGTATGTATTATACAATTATGAAAACATTTTTAAAATAAAACAACGTACGTTTTGAACATACTGGTCAACTATTATTCGTGACTGCATACGACGTCTATAAATGCACGACAAAATAATTTTATAACATTATATTACAACTTATAAATAACACCTCTGCAATGCTATACATTTAAATTGTATTTGAAGAAATAGTATAATATCGAACAGCATCGAACAAAATATATTGTCACACTTCACAAATAAGTATATAATAGATATAATAACATATAGCTGTTAGACCCACATAATATTATATAAAATTCAATTAATTCTCTTACGGGGAAAACTTTATTAATTGTACGATTCAAGTATAATTGTACCGGAATAAATTAAAATTTTATTCTAAAAAAAAAGAATAAAATCGACTTTGGAAATAGTTTAAAATGTTTATCAAAAATATCGGCCTGCACTATAGGGTACATAATATTATTATCGTAATTGATATAACTTTTATGTAAGAAGAGGAAAAAAGACTTCCTACACGAAATACCTACAAGTGCGTTCGAAGTCTTGTTGCTATCGAGAAAAAAAAAACATTTGAAAAGCGCAGAAAAATCGTTAAAACAAAAAATCACTTTCGACTTTTGACGCTCGGCATAACGACGTCGGAAAAAAAAGCCGGAAAAACGAGACAGCACGATGATTTCGTTATGAAAAACATTAGAATATGACGTGAAAAAAAACCAAAAAAAACCAAAAAAATTATTATTATTATTATTATTATAATATAGGTACCTCAAAATCGGGTGGCGTAGGAATACGTCGGTCCGACTACCGTACGGCGTGCGGCGGCGGCGTCGGTGGCGGATAATCACAGGGTAACCGTAACCGGGCGCGGCGGCCGCGGCCGGGGAGGGGACCGCAGCCGCCGCCGCCGCCGGTGGACGGTCGCCGTCACGTGGCGGCCCCTAACGGCCGGCCGGCACAACTAGCGGACCACTCTGAGCGCGGGCCAGTGCGGCCGTGCCCGTGTCGCGTTCAGTCTCCGCCGTGAACCCGTTGCCGACAGTTCGACCGCGCACCGTGTTTCGGATTACGAGTCCGTTTATTATGTGAAAGTGTTCGCGCGCGCGGACGTCCTGCTCTCGAGTGTTGCGATTTTTTTTTCGGTTTATCGTTAATATATATTTTATTTTTTTTCATCGTCGACGACTTTGGACGATAATAATTTTTTTTTTTTTTTACATTTCGCTTTACGTATGCAATCGGTACTCCGGCCCGACTACTGGCGGTAACCGTAGTGTTTTAAAATAATAATAATTAATTTTTTTCGTCGCGAGTGCGCGCCTGTGCGTCCCGCGAGGCGAACAACGACCACAGTCGCACTGTGATTCGCGATTATGTCGAACGCCCGACCGACGGCGTCGTACGCGAAACGTTCGGTTTTCTGACGAACGCCCGACGTGATTTTTTTTTTTAAATAAAATATCTAATTTCGAAAAAAAAAATTTTCCCGTCGGTTTTTGAAAATTTACTAAATAAAAAAAAAAAAAAAATGAAACTGTTCATTAAAATGAAACTATTTTTGGTGGCCGCGATGTGCGCCGCGGCGGTCGCCAAACTCGACGGTGGTGTCGCGGCCGAACCGTGTACGTGGTCGTCGTACAACAACGACACTGCCAAGACGTCCGTACAGTGCCGGGTCCGGGCGTTGGCGATGGACAGCCCGAACTTCTCGTCCGTGCAGCCCGAGGGCACTGTTCGGCTGACGGTCGACTGCACCGACAAGCTGTTCTTGCAGAGCACGCTGGCGCCCCGCATGTTCCGGCCGCTGCACCAGCTCGAGGAGCTGGTGTTGGTCCGGTGCAAGTTGTTGGACGTACCGGCGGACGCATTCGACGGCCTGGGCGGGCTAAAGAAGCTCACCGTGCACACGTCCAACCTAGAATGGGGAGCCACCAAGACCATGGAACTGGCGCAGGGCAGCCTGGACCGGCTCACCGAGCTCCAGTCGCTCGACCTGTCCGAGTCGAACGTGCACACCATGCCCGCCGACGCGTTCTGCGCCCTCAAGAACATCCAGCAGCTCAATGTGTCGCACAACGGTATCGAAGACCTCACCACGCTCGGGTTCTCCGGGCCCGACTGTCCCGGCGGCACAGACCTCAAAGTGCTCAACTTGTCGTGGAACAACTTACAATCGGTGCCTGCCCGTACCGCCATATCAGCCATGAAACGGTTGCAGACGCTCGGCCTGCAGCACAACAGCATCACCGAGATCGCCGCGGACAGCCTGTCCACGCTGGCGTCGCTCAAAGTGTTCAACGCGTCCTATAACAAACTGGAGGCACTGCCGGAGACGTTGTTCGCAAAAAACCGTGACTTACGCGAGGTGTACCTGCAAAACAACGGACTGTACGAGCTGCCCCGCGGTCTCTTCCACCGGCTCGAACAGATGGTTATTATAAATCTGAGCAACAACAAGATCAATCAGATCGACGAGGGACCGTTTGTCGGCCTCCTCAGGTTGGTCGTCCTGGACCTGTCCCGAAACGGACTGACCAGGATTAAGTCGAACGTCTTCAAGGACCTGGTGTTCTTGCAGATTTTGGACTTGAGCAACAACAGCATTAGCAGTATCGAGGAAAACGCATTTCTTCCACTGTACAACTTGCACACGCTCAACTTGGCTGAAAACCGGCTGCACACGATCGGATCGCGGCTTTTTAACGGCTTGTACGTGCTGTCCAAACTCACCATTAACAACAACTTGTTGATTACTATCGACGATCAAGCGTTTAAAAATTGTTCCGCTCTTAAAGAACTCGACCTCAGTTCAAATGCTATTCAACAGGTGCCAGCGGCGTTGAACGAATTATCATTCTTAAAAACGTTGGACTTGGGCGAAAATCAAATCAGTGTGTTCCACAACAACTCGTTTAAAAATATGGAATTACTGACTGGATTGCGACTTGTAGATAATTTTATCGGAAACTTGACTCAAGGCATGTTCTCTAATTTGCCCAACCTGCAGGTGTTGAATTTATCGAAAAATAAAATCTACACCATCGAACGAGGCACGTTCACCCAAAATAGTCAAATCCAAGCGATCAGACTGGACGCAAATTATTTAACGGACGTTAACGGAGTGTTCGAATCGCTGTCCAGTTTGCAGTGGATAAATTTGTCTAAAAATAATTTAATTTGGTTCGATTACGCTATGGTGCCGGCCAATCTCAAATGGCTGGACTTGCACGATAATTACGTACAAGAACTGGGAGACTATTATAACCTGAAAGACCGATTGAACATAAACACAATTGATGCCAGTCACAATCACATAACCGAAATTTCGGAACGTTCGATACCGAACAGCGTAGAAGTACTATTCCTCAACAACAATTTCCTTTCGAACATCAGACCCAACACGTTTTTGAAAAAGAGAAACTTGGTGCGCGTGGACTTGTACGCCAACGAGTTAACGCGATTGGACGTGAACGCCCTGCGGTTGGGCGTTGTGCCCATCAACCGTTCGCTGCCGGAATTCTACATCGGCGGCAATCCGTTTGAGTGCGACTGTTCCATGGACTGGTTGCCCGCCGTCAACAATATGACGCAACTTAGGCAGAATCCCAAGGTCATGGACCTCGATAACGTGGTGTGCAAAACGACAGATTCCAGAGGCTCGGAGGTGGTGCCCATTTTGTCCGCCGGGCCGTCGCAGTTTTTGTGCAAGTACGAGACCCACTGCTTTACCGTGTGCAAGTGCTGTGAATACGACGCGTGCGACTGCGAGATGACGTGCCCCAGCAACTGTACGTGCTACCACGATCAGACGTGGCATACGAACATCGTGGACTGTTCGTACCAGCTCAACAACCAGGTGCCGCCGAAACTACCGATGGACGCGACACACGTGTACCTGGACGGCAACAATTTCAATCAGTTGCAGGGCCACATATTTATCGGCCGCAAAAACATGGTGCACCTGTACCTGAACAACTCGAAAATCGAATCGCTACAGAACCACACGTTCAACCGGCTCAGCTCGCTGCAGGTACTCCATCTGGAGGACAACATGCTCACCGAGTTGAAGGGTTACGAGTTCGAGCAGCTCTACCAGCTCAGGCAGCTGCACTTGCACAACAACCGTTTGTCGTACGTGAACAACATGACTTTCGCTCCGCTCCGGAACCTCGAGGTGCTCAAGCTGCACGGTAATTTGCTGAGCAACTTCAACGTGTGGCAGCTATCCGTCAACCCGTACCTGGTACAGTTGTCGGTCGGCAAGAACCCGTGGTCGTGCCGCTGCAAGTTCCTCCAACCGTTCCGGAACTGGGTGTACGAGAACGGGCCGAAAATCAGCGACATGACTGACGTGACTTGTGTGCCGGACGAGTCGGACCCCGGCCAGAGGCGCGAGATCGACTTCAACGAAACGACGTGCAGCGACTTCTATACCGGCGGTTGGGCCCTGCGCAACATGATGACGTCCAGTTACGTGCCGTTACTCACGTTCCTGTTGGTCGTGTTCGTCGTGGCCCTGGTGCTCTTCGCCGTCCGGGACAACATCAAGGTGTGGTTGTACACAAAGTACGGCATACGAGTGTTCAGCTGCAAGAACTCTGGAAACAAGCATTTTTACGAGGATCGCGAGAAGCTGTACGACGGTTACGTGCTGTACAGCCCTAAGGACGAGGAGTTCGTCCTGCAGTCGGTGGTTGCCGAGCTCGAGCACGGAAACCCGTCGTACCAGCTGTGCCTGCACTACAGGGACCTGCCCATCACGTCCATGTACCACGCAGGTTCGTCGCCCGTGGTGATCGAGGCCGCGGAGGCGAGCCGCCGGGTGATCGTCGTCCTGTCCCGGAACTTCATACAGACCGAGTGGTCGCGATACGAGTTCCGGTCGGCGCTACACGAGGCCCTCAAGGGAAAAGTGTATAAGCTGGTGCTGATCGAGGAGAACAGTATCGCGGCCGAGGCGGACGCCGACCCCGAGATCAGGCCGTACCTGAAGACGGCGTCCAAGGTGCGGTGGGGCGAGAAACGATTCTGGGAACGGCTCCGTTACCTTATGCCCAGCAACAACCACCACAACAACAACCATCACCACCACAAGGTTTGCAACTACCGGAACAACATAAACAACTATACCATCGACACCCGGACACCGGTGGTGCCCGCACACCGACGGCAACCGCCGCCGTCGCCTCAGGACAAGACGCTGCACCACCGGCCACACGGCCACCATCATCACCACCATCAACACCACCAGCAGCAGCAGCACAGCCCCGGATCACTGCCCCGACCACAGCACCGGCACGAGGACTCCAACTATTCGACGGCCACGACGGCCACACCGTCCCCGAAACTCGGGGGCGGCTGCGAAGACCGGCCGGCGTCCACCGAGCACATCTACTCGGCCATCGACACGCCGCCGCCGTCGGTGCACCAGTCGCCGAGCAGGATGATGCCGCCCGCACACCAGTTCGAGCGCACCAACAGCCGGAGGTCCGCCAAGCACCATCAGCACCAGAACGCCGTGCAGGCTTACCTCGTCTAATGTGAAAACTTCCCTTTGCAAGTCGTCGTTACCCCTAATACTTCCACAGCGCTGCTTACACCGCGAACCTATAATATATTATTGCATGTCGTGGGTAATAATCTCGCGCAAAAACAGGTCAGTGTCACCGACGTACTGTACAATAATTATTATTATTTTATTATTATCATATTATTATTATATTTGTATTTTTCGTTTGGTTTTGTTTCGTTTATCCGTAAACCGAACAAAGCATATTATATGTACGTATGTGCTCATCAATATGTGATAATGTTGTTTAAATAAGCACGACTTGTATGATTCATAGATTAATTGAGTTCCTAAGTGTACGTTCTCCGGAACACGCTGCGGTTAATTCCCTTTGAAACTTTCTTGTATTTTTTTTTTTTAATTATTATTTTTTTTTTACTTTATATGTTCGTAATAATTATTTTACGACGGGCTGTGTCCGCCGTTTATATTGTAAATGTGATTTTAGGCGGGTTTTTAAATATTATATTATTATTGAATATTATCATTATTATTGTGAAAAAAACGGTTCGTACTAACTATTGAGAATCTAACGCCATTTTTCTAGTCAGCTCAAAAAAAAAAAAAAAAAATTGTTTTTGAGCAACCAAATTTTGTGTGTTAAATTCATAAAAAAATGTATTATCCTCGATTTGAGGCCCAGACTGATTAAGTCTTCGTATCACTGTTGTTTGCTCCCCTCACCTCTTAACAATTTTCAATCGAAATGACATGCATTGCCAGCGTTATTATTCTATTTCATTTTTCACGTGACGCAGAGCAATAATAATAAAATATTATTTTAAATTTATGACACATGATGTGGGATAATTAAAAACCTCCGTGGGTGTTGGTGTTTTTTTTTCTCTTCATACATCGTAATAATAATAATAATAATAATCATAATACCGGTTCTAGGCTCTCATGTATTTTATTATATCTCTCCTTATTACTACACTCTCCTAGAGCGTTTATTCTGTTATTATTCCGACGTGTCCGAGTACGCTTTCGTACGAAACACAGAGAATGAAAAAAAAATATATATTTATATACTTATATATTATATATAAATGTATATTTTTTTATTCAGTACACGGATTACCACTTAGTACTGCCGCTGCGTTATCTGAAATGGATTCGGCTTTTTATTTGGAGAGACAATATAAAACTATTATTTTTTTTTATCTTTTAAACACAAAACAAGGATAATAAAAATAAGATAAATAATAAATACACACCTTCTTATCCTCGAAAACAATAATTCCATTTCCATGTAAATGTATCGGCTTAATGTATGAAATTAACTATAAAAGATTAACAGAGACTCCGACGCGTTTCATTCCTTGAACGTAAATATTACAAAATTATTAAGAATATTTTTACGAATTTTATACTCAACATACGGTTTTTAATTGTTTTGGGGTGAGTGTAGTAACAGGGTAAGACAAACTGATAACAACTTGGTTGGATGTTAAAAAAAAAATTAAAAAAAAAAATATAATAATATGGGGAATTTACATTTTGTTTCACTACTTGAACGAAGACTGTATGATATTTTTAATTAACCACAATTTTTTTTTTAATTTAAATATTGTTAACTTCGATTCTATTTTATTATTATTTGATTAAGAAATTATTTGTATATATTCGTGTACATCCCATTTTATTATGTAATGATATTAATATGTATAGACGTGTATTGTACTACGTTGAAAATAAATAATTTATTTTTTATTTTGAAAAAAAAAAACACTTGTTATTTTTTATTTTCGTTTCTATCATCGCAGGTATACCACAACACGGTACTGCCGCGTATTACACCACCTACACCTGCCTATCTACATTTTTCCTTAACGCCATAGCACAGTGGAACCTCGGTATCTCGAAGTCTTAAGGATAAAAAAAAGAAAAAATTCGCCATATCGAAACTTCTCAGGTGACGAGAAAACGGACGATCGGGACAGAAAAAAATATTCGGTGTACAAAAAAGTTCGAGATACCGATGTTCCGCCGTATATATATATTTATAATGTAATATGTGACGTGTAATGTATATACATTATATTACGTTATTCGCACATTGTACATATAATGTCATATTATTATCGTATATGATATTTTACAGTTGTGCACTCGCGTTTGTGTACCACTTTTTGTGTACGAATCAAACGATATCGTCGTAGGTACATATATATTTTTATACATGTATAAGCTGACCGGCCGAGAGAGAGAGAGAGAGAGAGAGTCAAACGTACATAGGAAAGCGAAAACATGAATAATACATGGGTTTTTTTTTCCAGCCCTTTGCAAAGGCCGTCTGTCAGTCATGCAGTCAACAGAATGTGCGTGTTCGGCGGACTAGACGGAATATTATTGTTCTGTCCCGTTTGCCGTTTGTGTGTGTCACGTACATAAATAGATGACGGGGATCTACCCCCCTGCAGCATATATATATAATATATATATATATATATATACACGTATGCGTAGGTACGACGACATTATATACCCACACATCGTCCAGAAAGTGAAAACCGAAAGAGAGGGTCTCAACCCTTTTTTTTTTATCCTAGTCTCGTCGACCGCCTGCAGGAAGAGCTCTCCGCCGTTATTGGTGTGCTGCACGACTATATATATTGTTGTATAAAATGGTTCACTCGCGTATATTATAATAATAATTATATACCGACGGCGGCGCTGGGCCGTTTTTCTCGCAATACGTATTTTATTATTTTATGCGTGTCGTCCCGATTGAATAAAATCGCGGTGCAACGCGACAAGTGCTGCGGTGAGTATAATAATATTATTTTAATGAAAAGATAGAGAAAAAAATGAAATAATATAATAAAAAACCGCCCCCCCCCCGTCGTCCGACGGCCGCCTCGATGGTTTTCGTCGTTTCTTTTCTTTTTATTCGCGCCGATCATTCGGTTTCGCGGTGTACCGTACTAATCGGTGGTACACGCAGAGTGTATAATATGCAAATTGAAATGCGTCCCACGCAAATATAGGACACACATCACTGTAATACCTATCTGCAGACGCGACTTTGAAACGATCTCCGGTGCAATAAGCTGACAAATTTGTAGGCCGACCTTCGCCAGCGCGTCCTGCGAAACGGATTTAATACTGCTGCGACAGGTGCAGTACGTCGTATAGGTTCAAGTCATTATGATATCGTGATAAAATATTCGAATTTTCAATTTCCAACACTATTAGGTAAGTATAAGTTATATATTACATTGTACGCGTTCTCTCCACCTATTATAATATTAATATTATTTTCAAGAAAATAATGTACAAACGCGTCGTGTACGTATGGATTCATTTAATTGTAAAACCGTTTTTTTATGGCTTTAAAAGTATATTTTACTTCGTATAGTCATTTTCTTCGAGAGGATTTAATTTTAATACAACAAAAATGTATACGAATAGTTTAAATATTATCAAAAGCATTTATATAGTTTGAAGTAGAAAAGTTCTTTTGAAATCGTAAAAACAAATTATATTGATGAATAAATATTTAAAAAAATTATAATACGTATTGTATTACAATATCGAAGCAATAACATAATATTAAAAACTCTGTAGTTTTTTCACAAATGTTTTTAATATTTTTAAATGTGTATAAAGTATTGTCTATAGTAACTTGTGGCTTATATAAGTACTTACTTTGAACAAAACACTGACAAACATAATATTATATATACAGGTAAATACAAGATTATTTCCTTGGAAATATACAATAACATACCTAGGTAGGGAATAACGTTTTTTTTTTTTTTAAATTTTAGAAACCATCTCTTGCCGCAGGCCGTATACCTACACGACTGATGTACGACACATTTTGTTTAATTCATTCGATTCGCCTATGTTTTTTAATTGTCTGAAACTCTGAAATAGACCCAAAAATTGAATTTGAAAGTAGTTCCGAGATTAATCATTTTTTGTACGTTTTCCACGCTAATTTATTACTCTACGGGAGGCCCTGCATCAAATAGAATTGTTAAATTACTTTTACTGAATTCCATTAGTAGGTATACAAAGATTATACGCGTAACCGTTAAAAATAAAATGAAAACATAAAAATAGAAATAAAAATAATAATAATAATAATAATATTAGTGTATGATTTTGTCGTTCGTGAGACAAGTCAATTTACTATATTACCTGCCTATACGACGAATAATAATAAAAATATAATAATATACAACTCTCGATCGGTTCGATTGCACGCAGATCGTATAGATGCCTACAGGAACGAGTCTCATTCGCCGACGACGACGACGACAAAATATCGTGAAAATTACACGTTCATTACTTCGTTTTTCTAACTAATTGCAGCGTTCTGTTGGTTAGATATTACAGTCACCGCGCTTGATGACGTCGATTTTTTTCCAACCACTCGTATATGATACATTTAAGCACGACCGTTAAACGTCTTTACGGCGTGTTTTCGGTGGTTTTTTTTTCGTTTTATCATTTAATATAACAACAACAATAATAATAATAATAATAATAATATATTGTAACGGAAGATTGACTGAAGTTGTGGACCGATTTCGTGCGTAAAAATGTCACCGCGGGTCGTCCTACACGCGCGACCAGGTCTCCGTATCGAGTTACTTATTATTAAACTCGTTAGAGACCGTCGGCGGCGGCGTTGATAATACACTCTGCGGCGGCGGCGGCGGCGACCCAGTGCGATTTATGGACGAGTTTTGTGCGTTTAACGAGCTCGTCATGTGCCGGCCATGTGGACATCGTAAAAAAAAAATTGGGTCGGCGGGGGGGGGGGAGGGGGTGATGGAGTAGTATGGCGACGGAGAAAAAAAAACATCACCGAATATATATATACATATACATATACACGATGTCTTCGAAGACTTATCTGCGAGACGTTTTTGGTTTATTATTATTATTAATATTTTTTTAAACGCCAAAAAGAATAATAATAATAATGATAGTAACGATAACGAAAAAGCGCGTTGGTTTAAATTTACGATCGACCGCCGTTGTTTTCTGCAGTCTAATTTGGACGAAGGGACCTTGTTAACGCGGCGGCAAACATATTTCAAATCCTCTTTGGACTCCAACCCCCTTGTCCACTCTGCAGACACTGTGCGCTCCGTCTTTTTATCCGGTTTAGGGTCTAACGTCGAGTTGCAATTTATATATATATATATATATTATCCCCAAGATTGCATTTGGCTTTTGATCTTCTCGTCATGTATATAGTGACGCTTTCATAAATCAAACACGAGGGACGAAATAAAAATTGTCTGTATATGTGTGTGTGTGTGTATGTGTGTATTATGTAGGTTTTCGGCCGAAATATTTATTTCGTTTTAAGACCCGCGTGATCATCGGGTCGTGAGAACATCTGCTCGCGCTTCCTCCTCCTGCTCCTCCTACCCTTCTCTCTCGTATCAAGTCGGTTTATGCAAAGTGCGAGTCGGTGATTTCGGTGTGTTTTTAAACGTTCCTATTGTCGACGATCATGCAGGAGGCGAACACGGCGCGCGATGATCACTGTTATTGGCGTCTGCAGGGTATACCCGTAACAGGTGTTCGCGCGCGATGAATGGAGACGTCTAAATAAAGGTAAACAAAATAAAGCAAAGTGAAAAAAAATAACCAACGAAAAAACAAATAGAATAAAAGGGTTGTATAAACCGCACGAACAAGAGGAAGAAGAAGAAGAAAAAGTAGATGTATAATATAGAGGCAGAAGGCGTGGAAATGAAACAGGAAGCCGGGGGATCGTTTCGAAATCATTCGGGAAAACTTGCGCGTGTAGTTTTCGCAGACGGAAAAGTAGAGGTTGCTTCCCAGATGGGCCAAAAGTTTGTCCCGAAGTGCACGCTCGGGGGTCTCCTGCACCGTTGTGTCTCAACGCGTTTATCGATTCGAAACAATACAACAATAATGGACTGATGGGATTTTAAACGCCGAGACAATAATATAATGTGTGTGCACACACACACACACACTTTTATAATATGTAGTTTACAATATCAGGTAATGTTATCTGGTATTTAAATATCCATCTGAGAAGAAGATGGAAAAAAAAATACAAAGAACCTCTTTAATTTACATAAGAAATATAAACGATATGTTAAATATGATCCTGTTGCTTCTGTCCGCCGGGGACCTATACACTCTCGGCCGCAACGCTATACTAATATATACATATATAATATATATATATAATGTATAAAGTGGCCGTCCGTTTCGAGTTATTATGTTGTGTTGACTGTAGACATGTTTTCGAAACAATTGCGTTACATCAAAAGCTGTATTCGTTTGTTTATTTTTAGACATTCTATTATTTATGAATTATTTAAAAAAAAAAAATAATGTCAAATTCAGTTCTGAATTATTATAGAACAGAAAGAATTCCGAATTGATTATAACACCCATTATTATAATTTATAGCACCGATGATGGTAAACGTGGCACGATAAAATATACATTTAATCGACCCTATATTATATAGACACTGTATAGCCGCGGATATGACACGCACACATCGTACATTATAGTCGCTGTCGTTTGATCGTTAATTATTTAAATCGGATCGAATCTCAAATTTAAAACACCACGTCGCAAAATGGATTGTTAAAAACACGCGAGTCAATTTTTATTTTTTTCGATTTCCACCCAAAGCGTCAGTGCGACAGCCGTGCGTGACTTCCGTAATCCGACGGCAGGTATACCTATATATGTATATATATATACATAGACGACCTATATAGACTACCCTTGTATAAAAGACTCTATATCATTATACTGCACTATGTGATATTGTATTGTAATTTATTATAAAGGCGATGGTGGCTATTAGTAATAATAAATCGCGCTGTGGCTATGAAAATATTATATGCGATGTCGTTGTGCAAAAGCTGTATTCGGCATTTTCGACATAATTAAACTGATACGATAATAATAATAATATATAATATGCGTATGCGTTATTGTGCAGTGGCGTAGGGTTGGGGGGGGGGGAGGGAGTTGGGTGTACACTAACCCCCCACGCTAGGATTTTTTTTTCGCTATACAAAAACCTGAAAATATTTTTCATAAAGCACAATATAGTTTATGTATATATGATAAACACCCTCACCCCTCGACCGCCCCTTTGGAAATTTCTGCGGTGGTATTGTGCACAGCACGTTCGTCGGGGTTGCAGTGCAGCGACGGACGTTGCCCATAATATTACATAATCCTTCGTAATTATTACTGCGAGGGGTCACGCGTATTGCCAGCGGACTGGAGCAATGGTATGTGGCCTATATAAGAGAAAAAAATAAAACTTTAGAAAACCGAAAACCCGTCACCACCCCGAAGACGAATCGCATGTATTATAATATTATGTTTTATTATATTCTCGCTAACCTATACGGGAATTTAAATCCGCAGCTCGTGGTATATGATATATACTATGTAACGCGTATATATATATAATTCACTTAAAAGTAAAGCGAAGGAGGCGGCGGCGGTGTAGGTCGTTATCGGAATTACGAGTTCGAGTGGAGGGAAAAAAAAAATAAAAAACAATAACCTTTTAACGATTCGGTTTTAATGCCACAAAGAGACGGTTTATAATATACATATTACGTTATAATATAGTCGTCCGGGGCGGTGTCGTTTAGTTCGGTCTTTTGTTCCCGATGCGCCTATACCGTATATATTTGCAATGCGTATCAAATAATATTGTAATCTCTTGTTATAAAAGGCGAGAACCCGCTGATCGAGGTACTCACTCGTCTGGTGGTCGCGGGAGACGAGCGAATACGGTAGCGTATACGCATATACATATATATAGGACATAGGTATTGTACGCGATGGCTGCACTTGTAGCGAAACACACTCGAACATTAGAACACTAAACAATAGGACCCGTAATATAATACCTAACCCGATAGTATAACTAATTAATTATTAGTCGCATACCTCATCTACGCCTATCGCACCTTCAGTATATTATTATGGTGACGTTTGCACCGTTTGCAGCGCTCGTTCTCCGCGGTTTACTCGGCGACACTGTTCGTTATATATTGATATCGTTATAATTATTATTACTTAGGGTTCGTCATTAATAAATCGTACCTGGGTTACCATTCCGGATTGCAGATCAAACGACCACCGCCGATGTGCGAGAGTGGCGCGTTCTGCGATATTTTTGACCTGCAGGGCGGCGCTGCAATTAAATCTCTTCCGGTCGGGCACGAACACGCGCGCAATTAAACGTAAATCCGAATATCGCGTAAAGGCTTAGGATGCAGGTATGTACATATTATATATGGTGCATATCATTACGTATATATAATTTAAAGTACCCACACACACACGCGCTCGCGGTTTATTCGTTTATTTTGTTTTACGACGTCGTTGTCGAGCCATTTTCTAGTCTTATATTATTATTATTATATACGCGTATAATATTATAATATAATAATATTACGAGTGTTTAGATACGCGTATTTTCATTGCCGTGTAGGTGTGTGGAACGACTCTCGAAAACGACATACATAAACGTATATTATACAAACACGTAAATGTGTACAGGTACATGTGCAGTATATATATATGTATACCGTCTTGCTGCGGAACTCGTCCGTAGCCGTCCTAATGAGACGATAGGGCGGTAGGAGGTGGGCGGGGGTAGTAGAAACTAGAGAGCAACCACCACCGGATCTGTGTGTGTGTGTTCATGAACAATATAACGATCGACACATTAGGGTTTTTTATTTTTATTTTTAAGTACAACAACGTAATCTTTCGCTCAGAGTGCCTATACCTACATGATATAGTGTTAAAGGTATACGGCTCCACGCCGCGAGATCATTCTCGCCTCTTCTCCTAAATAATGTGCCCGGGGCACAACACTCACGGGGTCCTGCAGCAGTTAAATCAAACGATGTATATCTTCGCAGATTCCCAAAGTGCGCCGCCGCCAATAATAGTATAATATTGTTGGGTGAATTCGGAAGTTCCGTTCCTTTTTTTTCGCGGGTCGTTTTAAACGGTGCCTATACCTATGCCTAACGCGATGTGCTCTACGTAACGATTATTATTATACAGTCACTCTATATAATATTATATATTATTATGTTATATCGAACGCGGTAATAATATACACGTGTATAATTAGGTATATAAAATATATAATAATATATTAATAATAATTATTGTATATAATCCTTTGTCCGGTGCCGACGAGCCGTCGCCGCCATCGCATCGGCGCAATAATATTTTAATAGCACTTCTTCCGGTGGCGGCAGCGATAACGACGTGTTTTATGATAATTAAACAAATTACACGTTAATTAGTCGGACACGGTTTCTTGGGTTACATTGGCCGATAATGCTAATTCCATCATTTTTTTTTTCCCCGACCAAACAATGGACGAAAGCAAATATGCCAGATGTTTTTTTAAACACTTTTTCAGACCATGACACTCCAATTGGTCGAATGCACACACCACGCACGACGTGTTTTCTCCCCCCCCCCATTTTTCCTCTTAAATCCCGACCTGTCAATCGGAAAACGTTACTAAAATTAAAAAAATCCAAAGTCTAAACGCGACGCGTACAATGCATCGTCTAAAACACATCCGCAGCACGACCATATTATACAATATTGTTATATATACATGTATATTATATTACACGCAATGTAATTTGTGTTTTTAAGCTCTTTGTACGACGGTAGTATATTTACGAGTTTACGACTATGCTGCAGCGTTTTACTCGAGTGCAAGCCCATAACAATATATACTGGACTTGCGCGGAGTCATTCTCTGTGCGAAATCACAACGACAATGGGAAACCATTAAACGTAAAAGTTTGCATAGTAAAATGTTCGTTACGAGTACACCTACCTACCTTCGAGCATTTGACCTTTTTATTAACTAAATTCCTTTTGTCTCCGCGGTAAATGTCAATATCCGAATAATTGTATTTATACGTATACACTCATATTAGCGTTTGGTCCCCTTATTCTACACAATGTATGACGGTATATATATGCGTTTAAAAGGTTGACCAAAGCTGGATATTAAATTAAACTCGTATGGTATTAGTCTTAACTATAATTGGAATTATTTTTACGATTTTACTCTTAACAGTTCCACGTACAATAATTCTGGTTGACCGTCGCTTACAATATATATATATACCTATACCTTATAATATAAGTAATATACAATATGTTTGCATGATAAGGTTAACACGTGTGTTATAACATCATAATACAATATATTATAGAGTTTAGATACGTCTACGCGATTAAAAAACAATGATATATTATAATATAGCCCGCACTTAAGGATTGAAATCGATTATTTTATACTCCATTATTGAAAAATACGCCCGAAACGTTTTCCACAAACGGAAGTTGAACAACGACGGGGGAAAAACAATCGCGAATTTTACCGGCCGAAGACACCGCTACGATTACCGGAAAAATCAGACCGATACCATATCGACGCATATAACGTGCATTTCGACGTGACCATACCATACCTACGTACAATGTGCAACATATTTCACCTATTTCGCGTGGTCAGGTTTTTATTTTTCCAATACAATATATTATAATATATATATTTGTACACATTATTTGTGATATGCAGGCTCATTTCCGTCTGGCGTATCAGTTGTGTGTGCATTGCGGGCGCATTATACACATTGTGTGCAAGCGGGGCGGGTCGGGCAGCCGGTCCAATTACGCCTGTGGTTCTATAATAATTCGTAAGGGCCGAGAGCAGACGAGTAGAAGGTAAAAAAAAAACAAAAAAATAACAAAATTAAAGAATTTCAATTAAAAACCGCGCCTTTTCCACGGTCCGCTGTGCAGAACACCTGGAATTAATCACACACACACACACACACGTATATAATATATTTATTATTATTATTTTTAACTAAAAATAATAATGTGTGCGCGTCAAACGCGAGGACCAGTGCGCAGGTAAAAATGATTTTATAAAAGCGATTTTTTTTCTCCTTTATTCGCCCAGCCCCGTATAGGTATTATTCACCATTTTACACACACACACACACACACACTAACACGCGTGTATACGTATATATGTGTATACATATATTAAGGTAACTGTATGCGATCGTCTCTGCAGTGCGCGTGCGTGCGTGAGTGAGTGTAGGTAGTTTATGGGTCGACGGCGATGGCGGCGGCGAAGCATTAGCTGACGGTCGGCAGCAGCTGGAACTCTACCTGCTGGACCCCTCAAAACCCACGAGGACGCACAACTGCAGACGCACACTAACGCACAAACACACCACTCGGTATGCCACAAGCCCACATTGCATTACGGGTTTTCATCTTTTTTTTTTTGTCTCTCTACCCCCCCCCCCCCCGGGAACACAACCCCCCAGCGTAGACCCGCCGCCGCCGGAATATTATTCCCTCCCGCATAACAATATACACGCGGACACACGAATATTATCAGGATTACTATATAATGCCGTAGTGCCTACTATTTTTTTTAGCCCCCACCCCCTCGCCCGTATAGACTTCGCTCGTCGTCGTCCCCCTCACGCGCCCTCCCCCTCCAGCCGCGGTGATGATATTTTTTTTTCCATTTTCTCTTTCTCGCCGGTCGCCGAGTCTATAAGTTGAAGTGCGCCCCGGAAAAGTTTTTTAATGGTCCCTTTAGTTTTCAATTTATGAGTTTCTCTTGTTATTATTATCTCTTCCAGACGTGATGTTTTTCGGGATATTAATATTTTATAACACTACTCGTCGTATGAAAGTGTAGGAAATTACATTTTCCTCCGGCCGGGTTTACCTCTTTCGTACAAATTTCTATACTTTTTTTTATTTTTTACTGTCAAGTACTACGAAATGATTCAAGTGTCGAGTTTTAATATTTTTTTGGAATCATCAAAGCGAAAAAATGTTTATGGTTTTATAATTTATATCGAACGGTGCGTAAGTCTTGGCTATACATTGTATATGAGTTTTTAAGTCCATGAAATGTTTGAAGGCAAACAGAGAACTCCTTAATGCGATTCAACTGTCATTGTCCGCGTTGTTTGACGCTGAAAAATGACCACTTGAAAATAATATAAGCTTGACTGTAGTTCAAACCGATAGTGCAGTGTAGGTAAATGGCAGTTCTAGAACTTCCGGAATCGCGGTTCTATCACCCTGTAAAAATATATTATAGCATACAGTCATTACAGGGAAACACATAAACAATAAATACGATTTTTAAATAAAACTCAAATTTATTTTAATAACTAATAATACATAGGTACATTAATATTATTTAAATGTATAAAATGTTTGAAATCGGTTCGTAGAAAATAAATAAAAAGTAAGACTTTTATTACCGTGCTGACGTATATAATATTATAATTTAATAATTTTAATACGGTTCGGTGTATATAATACGCGTATGGTATACCAATGCATATATTATGTATATATATATTGTTCAAAAGGGTATAAACAAAATACTGACTCTTCTGTGTAGATTGAATATTATAACGTGACAGGTATGTTTTTAAACAAGATGATCTATCACATATTTTACGCGCCACGTTATTAATGTGGATTTCGAAAAATTTTCCATTTCATATTACAACCAGGTGGTTAGAGTGATCTGAGTGGCAGCAATAAACTCGTGAAAATCACCTCGAGCTAAACGTAGGTAACAAAAGGGATTAACGATTATTATTATTATATATTATTATTATTATTATTACAGTCCTCATAATATATACCTATATATTGTATACGAGTACAGTTTAAGGTTTTTTATACCTAATTAATTTCGACGATTGTATACATTATATATTAGTATCGTGTACGAACTGAAATCAATGTTGAATGTTGTCTTATAGTAGGTATATAAGTAATGTGTACTAATACAAATATTATAATATTTATTCATATATGTGTATGTTATTAAGTATACCTATACATGTTTTCTAGTGCTCCGCGCACGGTACCTATATTTATCTACATGTAATTTACATACATATTTTATAATAAGAGCATATATTATTATGATTTAATATTCATATAAACTATTATAATATTATCATTATGTACCATATGCTCGGTATGGCGAAAGCATGTACATAATATTTTCTCTCTAATAACATTATACGGATTTCGATCATTTAAATAATATTATTTCCTCCTTACATTATTTAATGTGTATCGTGTATTTTACTCTTTCAGATTGCGTGAGGTTGAGTTTGACTTTTTTGTGCCACAGCCGCGATAGTTGTATTTTTGAAAATAATTGTTTATTGTTACTGTACGAATGAACTGAAACCTCAAAAAGCCGTACAACAGTGTAAGAGTTTTTTTTTTCATTTAGTAAACGCGTCAGTGAAATAATTGTATTATTTCTTACTTATTTTTTCCACACCCGGAGACTTCGAGTACGTTCTACCCCGGTATACGCTCATCGCGGACAAAATGCAGGTTATCCACCTTCAGGTTATAGGCGTTCGGTAGCTAAAACGATTTGAAACGTGGCTTTTAAAATACAATACGACTGTGAAATCTGTGTAAAGCAGGTTTTCAATAAGAATAGACCTTTTTTTTCGTGGATTTTTTTACGGCTTCGTGAGATTTTGTATTTTAGATGGATTGGGCGCACACAATATAATATGGGTCGTATTTTTTTTGAATCGAAGAATAAAAAAATACAAGTGAAAAATGTTAGTGCTACCTTTGTATTATATTTATAATTCTCGTTATGTTATTTATCCGTTAGGGCTACCAAAGAAATATATTGTGTTAAAACAGCGTTTAAACATAATGTCACTATTGTGCTGCAGTGCTGCAGGAGTGTAACCTAAATATTCGCAAACGAAATTATTATAGTTGTGTACAAATAATTTTCTTCTACGCGTTTTAAATGACATCAAATGTTAACGATTAGATTAGATAATAATTTATTATTTTGCATGCGTTTTACTGAGACTATATCTTTCGTTTGTCTTTCAAATCATCTTGTATCTTTGTGCGTTTTTATGATAACAATATGATGGCGCCTAGTGCATTTCCTTAACATATTCATTTCAATAATCATTTCACTAAAAGCTCTTGTACAATAGAACCTTTCGCGCATGTTTACATTTATCGAAAAATCAAAATGTCATTCCTCCGGTTGGTTTTCACTATTGAAAAAACCAAATAGTTTTCTCGTTCAGACGAAAACCTAAAATAAAGCCGATTCCTCGAACAGTATTTTGCGCTCCGGGTTTATGTAAATATTTTCGGATTATATATGAATATAATAATATATAATATCTATACACACGGAAATGTTTATACCGAAGTTATTTTTTTGTTTTGTTTTGTTTCATACACACCGCCTTTAGCATTTAGGAACTATAAACAAATTGGAAAAGTTCCTAGTCAACATACTGTGAACTAGAGTCCCTGAACAGTTTTTTTTTTGAAAATAGTTACATCATATACATATTATAAGGGAAAAATATTTCCATATATCTGTTAGATAAGTCATGATTTAAAATTGAAAACAGCGATGAGCGAGCTGTGTATATAATGTATTTTTAGTACTTTCTAAAAATACTGATCGAAAAACAATGGCATAGGGTGTAATCAAAACTTTGATACTCAAAATGCGTGGGACTTTGCGTACTTTTTAAAAATTTGATTATAATATTATACTATATCAGACAGTATAGACACCACGAAGAACACCACATCATAATCTGAGATTTAAATAGATTTTACTGTTTTTATTTAGCGTGTTCAAAATTATAACATTTATCGCAGATTATGTACAGATGAAAACATAAACGCATGAATCGTAATGGTTTGTATAGATATATTATAAAAGGTAGTAGGCTTAACTAAATCCAAGTAAATCTCAGAAAACCATACATGTTGTTATTACTGTACCTACACTGTACAATAACTGTGTTCGGAAGGAATGGATTCCTGGAACGAGTTCGCCACGAATTCATTTTTATATAATAGGTATAAAGACCGAGGGACGAAACGAAATGTATATGTATACTATTAGTCCAAAGAAAAATTACTTACAATTTTAAGATCCTTGAAAATTTTAGATCATCCCACGAGTAGAGACAGTAGAGTGTATAATGTACTCTACAGATAAACACAATTTTAAAAGTCATGTTATATTTTTTAATTGTCGTAGATATCATGCCAGTAAATAAAAACATGTGATATAAAATAAGAAATTGAAAGTTCAAACATTCAAAATCAAACATTTTTCCGAAAACTAAATTACAGTCATTAAAAAATTTGTATATTTAACTCATTTTATTCAATTTCATTTTTTCACTCCGAGTAACTAAGAAAGGAACTCGGTTTCCTCTAAAGAAACAGCAAAAGGACGTATTCCTTTTTTTTTCTTTTTAAAAAACAACAAGGAACGGAACGAATTCTTTTTATTTTAAAAAGAACGAAGAACGGAACGAATTCTTATATTTTACATGGAACGTGCCAAACATTGGGACTACCAGTTTATATTGTAATAATATGAACGCAGTCAATTCGAATCGGCCGTGTGTAAAGTATAAGTACGCGGAATGTACAAAACTGCAGTACTGATGGTCGTTTCGTATATTATTATTATATTGTGCTATCAAACATTCCGCGCACTCGTACTGCGACCCGTCCGAAAATCGAATAAAAAAAAAGAAAAAAGGAAAATTACGAAATATTTTTTTCTCTCGCGGCGATGATCGATGGGGGGACAAAAAAAAGTCCTCAGTTTTGACATACATAATAATATACATCGTTTATAGTAGAGTCAACCGCACACGACAAACGACTGTACAGGTCTACACCTATAATATATAGGTACGTTATAATATTATTATCATAGCGTTACGATTCGTATTTTGTAATATCGTTTACGCCGCGGTGCGTCCGACTATAAACGTGGTCGATACGACTATTATACGCCACATGTACCAATATACAGAGCGTTCCCCGGACGAGAGCCGCGTACATAATATATGTTAGTATACTATTTTACGGGGACCCCGTCGTCTGGTAATCCGTCTTCTGGAAAAAAAAAAAATAATAAAAACCTTCTGTACAAATGACGTGGCACTATATTATAATATACAGTAATAATACGTAATAGCTGCCGCCGTATAGGTATAATATTATTATTATACCGTCGTCGTGCACGCGATTGTGATCGCCGCCGATAAGTGGCGGTGCGGTTATATATTATTATTTACCGTCTGTGGAGGCACCCCCCCCCCTGGGTCGCGGGCCGACTTTGCGGGTCTCACCAAACGAAATCCGTTTGTTTTGTTTTTCGATAGAGGATTAACGCGCCATCGCAGGTGCAGCTAGGCCATATCAGATGACGGCGGCGGTGACGGCATAATATGGGACGGTCATGCATATTGCGTATATATTGTACACGTTTTGTATCCCAAATCTGCTAGATGGGGTAGGAGAGGGAGATGAGTTCTCTCTCTCTGTTTTCTCTTGTCTTTCGATCGAATGACGGACTTTTCACACTCTCGCGATGGATATACGCTCGACAGAGTTATATATACTTACCCAAATGCGTAGACTTTGTTTGAATTTTAAATATTTCATCGAATTGTAAACTTTGCTGCAGCCGTGGCAGAATAAATTCGTTTTTCCGAAATACAAGATGAACAAATTCGACGATAGAATAAACAACTTTGTCGTTTGACTGCACGCAATAGACTGAAAAAAAAAAAAAATTAAGTAGTCTGAAAATCTATAGCAGTAAGCAGTCGGTGGCAGGAAAACGGAAAAATTGAGAATACACGACGGAACAAAAAAGTTTCCAACACCGTGGTTAAGCCCTAACCTGCAGAAATTATGACCCTGCAATTACGCTACATCACCTTATTTTTTCTCTTATTTAAACTTCAAGGCGGACGATCAAACATATAACCTTAGCCCTTCCACCCACTGCGGTATTATTGGCTCTACAGCTGAATTACAGATTAGATGTTGATCAGTTTTAAATATATTATCGTACTGAAAGATGTGTCGCCTTTACACTGCAATCGTCCCATCGGATTGCTGCGTATTAGTCTTGTTGGGAAATTGTCCACCAAATCTTACACGTTTTACATATTAAGGGTTATATATAGGTAAGTGAATAATACATATATGCATAGAGAACGGAAGGAAGAATGCAGAGAGGAGTATCGAGAGAGATAGAGAGATATAATAATATGTAACTCGGCGTCATAAATAATAAGAGCGGTCGACTATAATAGAAACCTGTACTACGCGTCCTTGGATATTAAAATTCGGTAGAAAAAAACTACTCGGCGAGGAAGAAGCAGTAAATCGTCTACGACGTTGCGTGCCGTTTGCCGTTGTTGACCCCCCCCCCCCCCCACGAGGCATGTGTACTATTATAGCTATATTATATTGTATATAATAGTATATAGTATACTTACCTATTATATTATATCCTATACAGTACATGCAATATATACATTGTACGTGTATACCTACGCAATACGTTTAGGCTAATCAAACTGTGTGTGTAAATGGCTATAATGTTTGCCGTATATTTTCATTAGTCTCGTTTTTCAATGATTAGACTATATATTATCATAATATTATATCACCTATATTATAACTACAAATATTCTCACAGAAAGAGACCGACACCTTTTTTTTTGAAAATACATTTACCGATCTCTGCAGTTCAAGAGCCATTAATGTTACTTCAACTCACAGGTGGGCGGGAGTTGCCGTTATAGGTGGTGAACATACGTTTTTTGACATTTTAAGGGGACACCTGCAGCGGAATTAATTCAAGTAAAAAAAACATGTAGGTACATAATATATAAATAAATAAAAACTAATTTAATTAATATTGGTCAACCTATATAAAACCCATAGACAAAATTATATTTTTTCTTGACATTGAGTTTTTAATAGGTTCCGCATAATATTATTTGATGTATTATACGTCCTGGAGTGTACAATTCGTAAGACATACATTATATGGGCTCACGTCTTTATAAAATTAATATATTGGTACGAACCAACAATTCCACAAAGGGAGGTTTTTAATCGATGTTCTAGCACCCGTGCATGTTATATTATATAATGACAACAATATTTATTCGAATTCGTTATAGTGGACTTTTCGTGAGGGGGAAAAAAGAAGGAATATTATCCACCGCGGGTACCTACTTAATAGGTATACTCGTATACATTCGTATTATGAATATATTGAATTTACATTATTGAAAAAATAATATTATGATAATATATTATTGTAAATGACAGGTTTAAAATTATTATTAAAAGTTTATACTTTATTATGACCTAGTCTGAAAGAATATCGTATAATAAATTTATAAAATGCGTAGGATTGGGGGATCATCGCATTTGGAATAGTGAAACCGATTTAACCCATTGAGAATCCGACGTGATGCTCTTAGCATAGCTTTTGTACCAGACTTATTAATAGTAAATATGTGTTGTAGCCGTAGAATATACGTAAAGATTAAACATAAAAAAATTAGTTTTATTTTCGTCGCTGTCATTTTCAATTATTTATTTCTAAAACGTATAAATCTAGCAGTAACCATTGGAGATTTTCACTTATCCCACACTGTTCATATGAAAGGCATAATCTATTATAATTCTAGTCCACATAATTTCTTGTTCACTCTGTAACATATCATATTATATCATAAACTAAATAGGTAGGTAGTCGTATTTTTATAATATGTTGTCATGTGTTTTTTAATTTAAGTATCCTAAGCTTTACTGTACTAAAAATTTAAATTTATCGCGTTTCACATTAACGTAAATTAACTGTTAAATGTTATAATGTTCGCGTGATGAAACATCATATGAAAAACAAATTAGGTAAATACTATGCGCGTTTAAATAGAAAAAATAGAAAAACACCGAACACCATAATATTATTATGTAGGTATGGACAAAAATATGCATACGGATTAAATAGGTATATGTTGGTATAACATATAAGACTATAAACCAATTGATTAACCGTGGTAACATTGACAAAAAATACAAACTATACGCTTAGGTATGCGGCGCGCATACAGACTGTAATATTATTGGAACCGCCGTGTCCAAGAACTTAACTGTATAAGTTAAGATGTTATATTTTAATCGTATATACCCACATAATAATTATATATAATAGATATAAATTCACGTCTCATTGGATGTATTTACGCGTTATGCTAAGGGGAAAAAAATGGAAAACGTCAACGTGCGCGCAGGCGACTATAAAGTTTTTCGTGTACCTAATATTATTATATATCTATGTACATATATTATATGATGTCTACATAATGGGACTCTGAGGGAAAACGATGGAATGGAGTAAAAAAATCTGTTGTATCTTTTTCAGGCCGAGACGTTGAAGTATTATTAAATAAAATTCAATATATTAAAAATGTGTGGTTGTATATATATGTATATATACAGCACACACACACACACACACATATATATAATGTAACACTGTCAGCCCAGCGGTGGATAAATAATCAATCAATTAGGATTACCAGTGGCGGCTGCGGCGGCGGCCCCGCTGGATTGGCAACTGGATCTCCCACAGGCCACACTTCACCGGATTAGTGGCTCTATTATTCATTGCCTCTCCTCCTCGCCGTATACCATCGCTCGCGTATACCTCCGTCGTTTCTTTTAAACGGCAGTGTGAGGGAGAGAGAGAGAGAGAGAAACGAGCGAGCGCGAGGGATCGAGAGGAGACGGTAGTGTTTTTTTTTTTTTTTTAAAGACATTTCGGAAGCCGGCCCACGAATTATCTCGTCCGCATAAAATAAAACATAATATTATTATATCCGTGTGTGAATGCGCATTATATAGGTATAGAGAAAAAATAAAATACGTTTATATGTATATATATACCACGGTAATATACGGACGACATTCCTCATAGTCAAACGCACCACGCTGAGAGCATTTGTTTCGCTATAACATAATATTATACGAAACCGAATCGCGTCGGTGCACCTACATACGTATATGATATAACAGTATGACGAACGGTCGTTTCGGGTATCCTGCGCCGATATATTATATGATATGGTTCTTATAGTTCTTACCGATCATTACGGCGGCGTTCGCGGACGGTCAGATGTCCCGCACAGCGGCGGCGGCGGCGGCGGCGTGGTATTTAATAATAATGTGATATAGCCACCGATGAATGTTATTTTATAATGGCTGGTAGGTAGGTACCGCACCGGTCGTGTTTATTCCTTATTCGTTTGTTCGCTTTTTTATAATCTCCCGCCGCGGGATTTGTATAATATAACACAGTCTTTGCGTTTTTTACCCCCGCGGCGGGATAACTGCGCCGAGCGTCCGAAAAACAGGAAGCCAAAAATATTTCTATGCAACTATATGATATGTCCTACACTACAACTGCGGCAAGCTATATAGTGCATGCGAATAGATACAGTCGTCCCGCGCCTACAGACCATATAAAAGCGTCGAATTATATTATTATTGTACGCGACACGACACGGTACGACTCTCTTATCGGGTCTCAGAGACGACCGGAAACGTCCGACGGATCCGCGGTCGATTTATTAACCGGCCGGATTGTCGACGAGTGTTGCAGCTGACGACGACATATCACAATGATATAGAATTTTCGTTGGACTGCGGTTTATGGTACCAATTGTTATCATTTTTTTATTTTTTTGTATAGTTCCAGTGCCCGACCTGTGGCCGTTGGCTATTTTAGGAGTTACGGTTGTAGCGGTTGTTAGGGTATTAGAACGATTGGCATGGTTCGTACGGTTGGTTAGCAACACGTGTATGTGTGGCAACGTTTTTGGCACTGTGGATCCGGGTGGTCACCCATCCGGGAACTAGCAGTGGCCGTTGCTTACGCTAAATCACGTCGCGTGATTGATTTCAGCCACTGCGCCGCGCGGTGCCACTTATTGTATTATTATTACAATAATTACTATTATTACTATTATGTCACTCGTCGCGAAATGATTTCTGCAGACTTGGTGCATCGTTCACTATATAATATGATGATAATATTACAATATACGCGGAATTCTGTAGTCTTCCTTAATCGTTGCGGTTTTCGTTGAGATGGGAAAAAAAATCGTCTTGCCACATTAATCGATAAAAAGCAAAACGCAAACGCAACCGACATAATAAATTACTATCGTAGGTAACAGCCTTATTTTGTTTTTTTTTTTTTATACACACAGCAGTATAAGTATATAATATATAAAGGTACGGAAATGTGTAATTAATTCTTTAATTAACCGTGTTCAAGTGTACTGCAGTACAGTGTAACTCCGGATCTCCCCACTTCAGCGGAAAATTAATTATTATGTTTTTCCGACGTCGATCGAAGGCATTGAGAAAAAACAAATTGTTATAGGAATCAATGACGTAGGCGTATGATGCATATATACCTACACATTATAATATAATATATATACATTCGGCCGGTGTAGAAATGTAAATACACGTGTTGAATCCCGAGTGTTCATTGAATTCGGTTTTAAAAGCTTTGAGACTTTAATTCCGGTAATATATAATATACATAAATATAAATATACATATAGGTGCGCGTTAGTCGAAATCGCCGGAGTAATATTAAGTACAGCGATGATGTATATGGTGTTGGATGAAAGGAGCGCACGGTAGGTATATAATGCGCAAACACACAAATGGTCGTATACACGAAACCGAATTTTGCCGACTCGCGTTTTCCATTAATCAAACCCGACGACTGGGCGGCCCCCCGGGGGGGGGGGAGCCGCGGCGGAAAACGAGCGTACACAAGTCGTCTACTTTATACGTCCGCGGTATATATACAACCCCATCCTCCCAGACCGCGCTAACTAGTAGCGGAGTAGGAGAATGAGAAGAAGAACGATAGCTGCAGAGCTACACCGGCCGTATTGTCGGTCGGTGGTCGCGGCGGCGAGGGGAAATGGGCTCTGGTTAAACGCGCGACAAACCGGACTCGAGACGTTATTTGACCGTAATTGTAGTAATATATTATAAGTCGAATTGATGAGCGGTCGATTACATTTTGAAACGTATAACCGATCAAATACTAAAAGGACCATACGACATGACGTTGTGTCCTACGCTATCGCACACGCATATTATATATTGTTATCATTATTTATTACTATTATACTTTGAGTATAACTATTGGTATTGTATGTATATTAAAATATTATGGATTTCGTTTACAATCGAGTCTTGGTATGGTTATTGGTTTGGACAGAAAACTTTATGGATATCTTCGTGGTGCAGGTCGACTATAACGCATGTCTAAACGTATTGTAGGTTAGGTTTATCAAATAGATTATAAATACAGAACGTTGTTGTACGGAAACAAAGTCTATACGAAACCGACGAATCTCGAACTGAAATCAGCACATAAGCCCGGTAACGATCGTCGTTGTGGTACGTTCATCGCCTGCACTCGTGGCAAAATATCATATTTTGAAACCATAAACGATATTCCGAAACGCCCGCCGCCGCCTAGTTCGGAAATTGAAATATCACATTAGGTCGTATTGTAGTTACAATAATATATAGGTACTTAATAGAAAATAATCGATCGGCATTCAACTCACGACGGCCTCTCCAATCGTCCGTAATGGGTATGTAAAATCAACAAGTACATTTATAAATGCATATATATATATATAATTATACATGTCCCCGGTACTGCAGTCCTAGTTATGACCATTTGAATTTGTAATAATTCTTTCGAGTTTGATTTACGTCAGTTATTCATATCGAGAATTGCGCACTTGTCAACCGCATCACGTATGGTCTTTATTTATTGCATGTGCGCGCGCGCGCAGTCTATGTACTTTGTCCATGTCCATATGTAGGTTAATGGGAAAATATTAGGTTGACTGAACCAAATAAATGTTCTTATTCGAGTTGTTAAGGTCTTGTTGGCGAATTAACAGCGTCACGAAAACGGACAATCACACACTAGCACACACACACACACACACACACCCTCGCATATTACATTAATATGAATTTATGATATAAAATATTATTATGTAAACGTTCGTAAAACATGTAAAATACAAAAGTTCTATTTGCGCGTAATAGAATAACAACACACCTACTCTGCGCATGTATGTGGATATTATTATATATTTATAGAGATATTTTTCTCGGCTGTATAAAGAAAGCGTGCTGCACTAGACGCTATAGCAACTATTATAATATACACACACTATACGGCACGTACCCCGTTCGGCGTATGTGCATAATATACATATTATTATTATTATTATTGTACGGTTTGTGTGCAAGAGAAGAAAGCAAAAAAAGTCCCTCCCGCTTGCGCGGGGCAACATCACACTGTGTAGGTCACAGCGAGCACTTTACAGTTCGTAAATACACATTATTTAATTTGCGGAGGATAATATATTTTATGTTATTGAAAGTCTCACTAGAAAATATTTCCGTATTGTGTTTTCGTCGCCCTAATGGCGATATACGATTCTTCGTGTACGACCATTTACACGCGTGTGGTATTATACTGTATATATTATATATGGACGGTGTGTGCTAGGTGTCGCGTAATTTATAACTCGGCTATTTTATCTCGACAGTATACACATTATTTTACACGTTTATTGCACTATTATGTTTCGTTTAGTTCGAATTTATATAACAGTAATACGCGTACGAGCACAATACTTCGATGTATTGCGTAATAACTAATATAAGTATACACAACTTATACTCTATTTACCCAGCTACGTTTTCACAAAAATATTAAACGATACGTACCGAATCTTCAACGGAGATTTTTATTATAATTTTTTTTATCTGAATTGGTATCATGATAAATTATGAGTCAATAATGTTATAACCACATATAGACGACGCGCCTATTGCAATGGTATGCTTTAACTATTTTTCAGTAACCATACACATACCTGCAACCCGATGGTATCCGATCTTCCTTCTCCCAACATCAGAATTATAGGTAGGTATATTATATTATGTCATTACCATGTCACATATTATTAATCGTTTTTATCTTTATAAAATATTATAGTACCTATACCTTTATACTTGCAGACATAGGAAAATGTCTCTTTTCAAAAGTCGACTTGCAAAACGTATTGAATCACATTATACATATCTACATTATTGATTATAAGGTACATTCTAAAATAAACGACACGTTTTTATAGCCATCAAACAATATGGTTGGGCTAATCGTACGGATGACGAGACATTTTAGGGTGGTAACCCACAACACCAGTACCTACCGGACACATTATGTTTACCGTTTAATACATTGATACATAATATTATAACGGTTCCGACGAGAACGTGGTATAGAAACGAAAACAATTAATATTGGCTACAATTAAGGCATTGAAAAAAGCTGGACAGGATACGGAGACCAGGTGTTTGGCATCACCCGTTTCGCTTCGATAATCTCGGTGCATAATGGACGATGGTAGTTGGGGTGGTGTATTGCAAATTTTTAAAACAACGATCAAACTATATCAAAGTACCTGCATTATTATTGCATTCAAGCGAAGGTTTGGTATATGGACATCATAAGCAATATTGTCATGAGACGCTATCATAGTTATTAAATATTAAATTATTTTGAGATACTTATTTAGGTATAATATTAAAACATCGTCAAATTATTAACAAATAATCTTATATAGTAAGCCGCTAATAAGCGAAGAAAAAATGATGACCTTGCAGTTGGGTCAGGTTAGACGTATGAAAACAATCGATTGTGTTAATAGGTAGTGGACTGTTAAGCTTATTGAATTACCGTCGTGATATCAATATATTATATTTTATTTGTAGGTTGACCAACTTATAACATAAATTATATAAGCATATCTTAAAATTAAAAATTTTAAATATTCCAACAAGCTTGGCAGTACATCTATAACATAGCCACGTATTGGTAGTCACCAAAAAAAAACAAAATCGTATCATGGTATAAAAAAAAAATCAAACAAAAAGAAAAATAGTAGTTTTATAAAAAGAACCAAACGGTATTTATAGATACACGGGTGGTGTACAATGCATACTATTATTTAGGTTTTGTGAAAAGGCGTTTTTTGTTTTTGGAGGGTCGGTGCCCTGATAGGGGGGTGGGGGAAGGAGCAGGTAGGTTAGGTACTTAGGTAAGTAATCTCGCCTTATAGGATCCGGTCAGAATCACTCACGTTCACTTCGCAGACATTCTAGATCTAAAATATTCACGGTCTTGATCCTCCACGGAAGTGTGAAAGGAAAAGAAAAAAAATAACCATTTCTACCGGCGGTAGGTGATTTTTTTTCCTGCGGCGCACGATACATCACGGCGATGAGGGACACCTATACATAATATAGATTACCCATAGAATAATGTCGTTCCGAGTACAAATTTCCCACGAAAATATATTATCGTGTTGCCTCCGAAAAGAAAGAAAAGTTTGCGTATAATTATTATCGCCGCCGACGATCCGCAGCGCGTTTTCGTCATGTCCGCGTCCCTCTGTATACACATACAATACCGTATTATAACGCCGTCACGAAAGTATAAGTGCGTAGGTACATTTAGTATACATTAATATATAATATACATATACATATACATATACATATAGCGCACAATAATAATATGCGCGCATATACTTCGGCAGCGGGCAATCATCGTTTCTCCGGCAAAGTGGTGTTTTCAATAAACGACAGCGTTATTAACGAGCGTACTTAAACCGTCGAACTGCACCGGTGTCCCGGGCGGCGGCGCTCCTCTGCTGCAGACTCTGTATATATATTATATTTGTGTATATTTATGTACATTATTATTATGCCGCCTCCACCGCCACGTCACCTCCACGGCGTGCCAAACGCTACGTCGTCGTCACCCCTCATATTAATATATGACACATTATTATATAACAACAGTCCGTATTGTTTGTCGCGTACGCATCGCGACGCAGTATACAACGTGTACCTGCAGAGTGTGTGGGTGGGTGTGTGTGTGTGTGTGTGCAATGCGCGACAATCGTCTTTGTTTTATATATTATTATTATTGTTTACGACGGTCCGCCCGGTTTGACGCGCAATTAATTGTCGAAATTAATCCGAGAGCCGGCGGTTCGGATTTTTTAATTGAGTTAATGGTTTTTTACGGGGGCTACCGTCTTAACGGAATGTTCGACGACTACGACGACGGCGACACCGCACTGATACGAGACCATTACGACCACACGAAAACGACTACTATATACACAATATTATTATTATTATTATCATTACTATTATTATTATTATTATTATTATTATCTACTCGGGTAACTTCTCTTGTGTGCCGCAGTGTACGATTTATATACAAACCTCCGGCGGTGGTGGTCGTCGCCGCCGCCGCCGCCCTGTAATAGAACTCGTCTCGTTACGATATCGACCGGTCGATTACGGCCGTTGTACTTGTATAATATTATTATTATTATTATTATTATTATTAACTCCGAAGCCTATACATATATATATATGTGTCTAAACATCACGGTCGGGTTATCGGCGAGCGGGGGAGGAGGGGGGGGCAAAAGTGTACGATAGCATAAGAAAACATAAATTCTCGGTATTATATATATTGCCTATATAATATATAAGTACTGCCGCGAGTAGCCCCTTTGATGTTTTCCTTTTTTAAAAATTCCGTTCGTCCACACCGGATCGCGCGTGTAGGTATAATATCATATACGTAAGTAAGTACATAATAGTAGAACCCACCGACCGCGGGGGCCACACCTCGATAATATAGCACAGGTATCGTCAGGTATACACTCGTAGGTATCATTTTACATTGATAATAATATTCCGTGTTCCGCTATTGTATACACAATATATGTTTTATAGTATACGCGTCTATTATCGGGGCCACTGTTATACACGCGAATAGTGTTATGATACGGTTTTTTTTTTTTCGCGCAAATTCTTCCCTTCGCGGTGGCTTCAAACACGGTCGCGTGATGATTTTTTTTCTCTTCTTTTTTTTATCGTATTTTGCGTGTGCGGGTTTGTATGGTACACCCCGATTCGGTGTGAAAAGAGTGCTCCAAAAGAGTCATGCTACAGTTTTTTGTACACCAAAAATCGGGTATACTTTACTTATTATGCCTACTTTAAGCCTCTCGAGGAGCAGGTCATTTTTCGTTTCTCCAAAGTATACTATGCCCGAACACAAAGAAATAATAAAATGACACTTAGGTCACACCCCTTTTAGAGAATATAAGATTTTTTTTTATTTTATAGTTAAAAAAAAAAAATTTGCCCAGATATTTCACACGTTCATCGAAAATATATATTCAAGTAATCTTTCAAGTCTATTTTTTTGCAAGTTATTAATTTATTATGTAAACTTGGACATTTAACAATAGCAAATGATTAATAATGTCATGTTAGTTTTTTATGTTACTTACCTCAATTTGTATTTTATGATAAGAAAATTCAATACTGCAACGTTAGGCATAACCACATTAGCATGTTCTTCTATATTCGGAACTCGTCTTGATAGGTTTACAAATTTAGACTGTGGACATATCGAGAATTTCAAGAATGATGAATGATTAATTATAATTATAATTTATTTTTTAATTTCGTCTGATAATTGTTGTCATGAAATTTGTCGACCGTGCTCATTAGAGAGTCGTTTTTTTTTTACAATATTTGTATCGTTTTATTATTCTACTTTATCAATACAAAATAGTATTAGCGTTGTTTGTTCACCGATCGGGAAATAATAATATTAGTATTACGTGGCGTGTGGGTAATTGTGTTTCGGCAGAACACGAAGGGTATTATACATTTATACTTAATATACAACCTAGAACATTTACATTGTGTAAATAGGTATAGGTATAGTATGTATACATGGTACAAGCTATGTATATAATATTATAACCGTCTGTCGGTCACGCCTCACGTGGCAAAATTTATATTACGTTATATCATATTTTTTCGCGATGTGGGTGGGCGCGGAAAACGTATTGGATTTCGGTCGGGTAGAAATTCAATTTTTTTCACCCACCGTTTTCCGTAACGCGAAATTTTCAACCGTGCGTGGGTTATTGTAATATGCGTAGGAGAAGAAAAACGAAGTCGCCTGCTCGTCGAGGGCTCTCCGTGTATTTAGGGTAAACTTTGTTCGCATTATTATACATAATAAATGTGTAACAACATAATATTATAATGATGTATAAAGGATGACTTTTACTCGTTCGTCAGCGCATTCCGTTCGGACTATGAATTTTCAACTCGGTCGTCAGTGCGTAATAATATAATAATATGAGCAATTTAAAGTACTCCCCCCGCACGTCTCGTGTTTTGACGGGGAGGTCAAAAAAACATTTTTGTTTTTATTTTCACACGAACGTCCGCCGCTCCATCATCGGCTGTTGAGTACCTATGTATATACAATATATATATAGTGCAAAGTTCGGAGGGTGCGTGTGGTATATAACAAAATTTACCGGCTAATATACCGGCCAACGGCGTTGTATATTATGATGGTGTTCGAGAAAGTGCGAACTCCTGTTACGGGGAAAAAAAGTTATCGTCCAAACAAATTCATTAAGTCCTCGGCGAAGACTCGTTTTTTCCATAAAAGGAGAAAAAAAACCCATAAAAGTGATGCGATTGGCGCCACGCAGATAATAATAAATATGTGTGCCAATTACATATATTATAATGTAATATTATGATGGAACTTTATTTTTCCTGCAGATTCCTAGTTGAGTTTGTTGTGCTGCTCAGACTTTTTCCCAAATAATTAAATAATTGGTGGACGTTAACAAGACAAATTATTATTACACACGCGCATAAACATAATACCTATATATATATATATATATGTATATATAAAATGTACAAACTTAACTAGTTAGTACTTCGACGATAGTAATCGTAAAGTAACGTATAAGACGATCAAAGTATTATAAACACATGTACCGCAAAGTTTTGTTCGGATACGAAATTCAAAGAAGAATTTCATTGTGCATTACGCGAGCTTAAGTATATTTATGTAGAAATTGGCACTGTTTCGGAAAATGCACATATCTCCTTATGAAGTACCTACACATAAAACGTCAGTGTAAGACTATTTTACTACATAGCTTCAAGTTGTATAGTAATAATAATAATAATAATAACAATAACAATATATTAAGTAACATTAAACCCGGGACTGTCGTTATTTTATGAGGACAAGTACATTTTTAGTGGCTTTTTCGAAGTAAGTCACATTTTGACGCTTTATTATAATCATTTACTGCGATCCATCTACCTATAGTAAATAATATTATATCTTACGCATACCTATATTATATTAATGTTTACATTCACATTTGATGCACTCATGTGATGCTTGGCATTCGCACAATATCGTAACATCTTCTTACAACACAATGATGTCCATTTTTTTTCTTTTACTGTAAAAATTTGTTGTACATTATAGAACGTTGGAAGACAGCGTTGAATTTAATAAACATTAAGTATACAATACTAATTGGTATGACATTAGATGGCTGTTTGAAAGTGTTCATTAAATATTCCGAAATTGAACGAGGGAAAGAGAGACGAATAAACAAATAAATTATCACACAATTAACTAAATTATATATACTCGTATATTAAAAAAAAAAAATACACTCTATACCGACAACCGACCCATACCATTTAGACGAACGATTTAATTAATAATAATAATAATAATAATAATAAAAAAAAAAATATAGTATATTCACTTTGTTTTAATTGCATTAATTATACAACTTTATCCCTAAATTATCGTATATATTAACCCACGAGATCCTCAGAAACGCGAAACAAATTTTTAATGCCGTAAGTAAAACCATATATGCATTAGGCGTGTGTGTGTGTGTGTGTTTATATATGATAAAACATACATGTTAATATTATCTTCATATAAGTTTCGAATTTTCAATGCAAAGGCTATAAAGGATCTACATAATATTGGGGAACGTGATACACTTCAGCAACTAGCAAACCTAATTTTTTTTTATGAAATTCAACACGATGTAACACGCTCTTCAGCATATCGAATATCAATATTTACACGAGTACTTTTACAGTCCTCTCTCCATGAAAAATGCTTAATATTAACATAGTATAATACAACTACTCTCGTTCCACAACATCATAATATACTTTATTTTTTTTTTTTTATGATAACGTTTTTCTTTTAAAAAATCAAACAAACTATATTAGGTATTCAGGTATGACTCAAAGTTTAAAAACGAAAAGCTGAATGTTTGAAAGACAATTATTATAATTATAAAGGTATCGCAGTTTTTTCATTTTGACAAACATTACGGCAATTTATGATGGGATTTATTTTAACTAGGTACTTGTTATTTGTATCGGATTGTGACACATTTTGTTTATACCTAATTAAGCTAGTGGATAGTTCCTAATTCCTATTTATATTTTTAAACAATAACCACAATTATTGTTCAGAACATTCTTAAAATGTATTAAATATATTATATCGTAGGTAATTTGATGAAAAAAAAAACAGTTTAATGGTATAAAGATATGTATAATAATATAAGGCTTATACATAAAGTAATTTCACGTAGCAACTTAACACTTGTCTCGGCGTTTACCGTATATGTGTCGTAGCCACTTCGCTAAATAGTTCTTTTCATGAAAAAATGACCATTTCATGGAATGGAAACCGATTTTTTACACTTCATGAAATTCTAAAATATTTTAAAAAATGGTCACTTTTTCATGAAGTGGTCACTCTGATTTAACATTGCGTAATTTTGTTCACAATGTGGTCGTTTACTCTGTGGACTTACTAAAATACACCATTTATCGCACGTGTCAAGTTTGATTTTAAATTTTAATCACTATTATTTATTTAAAGTATTTATTAAGTACTTCCCGGCTAAACAAAATATTATGTATTTATTAAATTCAAAAATAAATACAGTTAATAGTATGAAAATTAAATATAGTTATTAAAATCCGTTTAAATTTCATGAATGGTCATTTTTTCATGAAAAGATCGGTATAATAATGCGCGTCCTAGCACGTAAGTATAATAATATTATTACGCGTGTATTTGTACCTACTGTTAACAAATTACCTGCTGCACAGTAATAATTCAATGTGTAATATATTGTTATAGCCGTCCGTTTATAGGAGTCCAATACGTTGACACTCATACACATATTATATTATTTATACAAAAACGCTGGGATCGTTTATGAAACTTTAACGAGACTTTCGAGAAAAATCTTAAAGAGGCACTAGGTAAGAGGCAGTCCTCGCATGGTAGAATATTATAATAAATAAAGTCTTGATGGGTATTTAGGAGTGGCTGAATAATGCAAGGGCGAGGATCCTATGTCCAGGCATGAGGTATGTATAGCAACCAGAGAGTACCAGCTACAAAACGTGTGCAACACACACGCCACACAAAACATAATATTATCATTTTTTTTTTTCGTCCATTTAAAATAAAATTCAGCCGCAAAGGTCACTTTAGTTATGTACGATTTTATGATTTAAACTGGTTTTTTTTTTAAATTAAAGAAGTGTCTACCTATATTGTTTGACTTTTCTTATAAATAAAAATAAGTTTAGGTTTGTTTTCAAGATTAGGTACGAGTGCAGCGTCCAAGGCGTTGGCTATTTCACACTCTTCGAGATATTTTTTGTACTTGTGGCGACATTCCGTCAGTAGGTGTTTGACCGTTGGTGTTACTCCGCAGGTATATACACCTCCTATAAGTGGATCTCCCTTTGACATCCGAAAACCCTGTGTTCTGATTTCTAGTGTCCCCATTTTTATAGTCTATTAAGTATAGTGTCTATAAAGCATTGCAACTTAAGTTATTTTTATTTTAATTCAGGGGTTTGCCGATTGTGTATTGTTTTTGATTTACCTTAGTTTGGATTTATTTTGATGCCAGTTTGTTTGCCGTTTGATTCCAATCATTTCTTGAATCTGATTTTTATATTCATATAAGTTGTGATCTGGAGATATGGATCATTCGAATGCTTCTGTAATTCCTTTATATACTGCTGTGTCCCTGTATCCAAATTAATGCTATGTTTATTCCTTCGTTGCGAGATTGAATTATTTTTTCTTGTACCTATGTGTTTGGCAATTAATGTTGTGTTTATTGTGTTATCTATGTGTTCTCAGTTTGCTGAGGAATCTGTGAGGATGGTGTACTATTCTTGTGGATATTTCTTTAGTAACTTATAAATTCAACTGTTCAAAGAATTGTTGTGGCTTCTATGGTATAAACGGAACATTATTCCGATAGTATAGGTACCTGATTACGAGATTTTCATGGATAATAAATTGCGATCCACACTCTTTTTTCTGACTTGGAGGCGTTAGTGTAGTAATTATTGTTGTTTCTGTGTTTTTATGGTCTCCTGTACTTATATAAGTAAAGAGAACCATATGGTTCTTATGTTATATAGTCGGATTAGTGTCGTATTTTTGAAATATTTTTAGTTAAACATTGATTTAAAATTTGTTGTTTTATGAGGGTAATTACAGCATAATATATTATAATATAGTATACACTATAAACATTAAACATGTATTCACACTCACGTTAGGACATTTCCTCCTAAGCACAATATTCCGCAGACCAGTTAATTATTGTATTAATTTCTGACGACAAAAATGACTCTCGGTATATCTGCGTCATTAACCCCTCTCGTCTTGGTTTAAATTGTTTGTTATTTTATTTTCATAGTGCACACACGAGATAGCGCATAACATAATAAAACATCAATTGTGCATATATGTGTATGTACGTATTTTATATATATACATGTGTGTACTTTTATACTATTGTGCACACAGTAGATATATAGGGAGGCTGCAGGTTACCAGGTATATAGTATAGGTATACATAAAAATGCGTCTCAACCACGGTAGCCGCCACCGCAGCTTGCGTGCTTCTGTTGTCGTGGTCTTTTTTTATGGAACGCGCAGAGCATAATATAATAAAAAAAGTATACGACGATGAAGAAGAAGAGGACGAGGAGGAGGAAGAGGAAGACGACGAAACTGGTTTGCATTCTCTCCACGCAGGACTCTCTTATTTATATCTCTCTCTCTCTCATAACACACTCGATATCTCTCTCTTGCGCGGCGGCGGTCGTTTTTAATTGGTGTCGTTTATATTATATACATACATTGTACTTCGTGTATGATATAGGCACTGTAACGGGTATATGTATATAATATATACCACAACCACCGTCACCAATAATCGCCATTTCTTTTTACCGATTATTATTATATCATCATCATAATGATTTGTACATGTAGTAAAGAAACGGGATGTACGCGTGAACTCGACATTTTTTTCCCGGATTATCATAATTTGTTAGGTATGATATATTAGGCATCATAATTTATACCCGCACGTTAATAGTTAATCGCGTTATCTATTGGCGATGATCCGACGGCGGTTGTCGTCCTCAAATCGAATATATTATATTATATTATACCTAGCACTGTAATATTATGTTCCATCCCGCATACCCACGGAACATGGAAATAATGTCTAGTGAAAAACGTCAAAGTATTAAGAGACCACGATAATAATTTAAGCATTAGTTATTATGAGAATATTTATATACAAATATCGTGATTGTTTAACAAAACAGAATTATTGTTCAACTGCGCTCAGCTGAAGTGTGCTGATAATAACAATCGTATAATGTATCGTGTACAAAACGAAAACCGCAATGACTCCACCACCGACCAAGAACAAGTAAAAATTACAAAATGTCTAGAAATACAATTTATTTTTAAAATAAAACAAGATAATGGTAATTTTGATATTTATTTATATACCATCACAACATTATTATTGTGAATATAATTTTTATAATATTTCGATTGCTCGCGTATAATTAAAATGTTTTTTCGCTTCACTGAGAAGTTACTTTGTTGCTCTATTACACTACTTAGACCCGCCAAGCCCTATAATACGTCCATTATACGTATAATATAATTGTGCAGTGTATAGGTATATTATACATGGGTAGGTGGTCGCACACGGCGGGTGTATAAGCGCGCCAAGTCGATGTGATGTAATAATTCAACGGCCGATTTTGCAGTAGGTACCTACACGCCCGTCGTCATGCGAAATACGTTTTTTCAATGTTATAAACGTACCGCCGCGGCTGTAAAGTACGCGGTCGAGTACATAAAGTATGATATAATATAATATATATATATATATACATAGCAGGTAGGTACATATTTTATACACAGCATATAATACACATATAGAGGTACACACGTGGGCATGGCCCCGGCGGCGGCCGACAAGACTAAACGATGTAGAACGCCGTTTGCCAAACCAGAACACCGGTTAATACGGCTAATAAACCGACCGGGTGATTCATTGCCGACGACCGTTTTGTGAAACGTTCCCCGTAAAATATTATTATCATTACGCACTATATACATACCTATAATATACGTCCATGTATTATATATATATATATATATATTATTTTGTGCTTTTTGTTTATTTATTTATTCTCCAAACCCGTCCCACGCACCCCCTTCTCCCCCAACCGCGCGATCGCCTCGCCCAACTGGATCACCGATTTTGGGGCCGTGACGACACTGTGCAGGGTACGTATAGAGAGGAGTTCTGCGGCAGTGTTCTCGGGGCTTTCCCCTGGGTTGTGGTTGGGGAGAGTAACAGTGGGGAAAATATCGCCAACAGCCCAAACCCCTGGAATAAATAATTTAAGAAATAAACACTGTCTCTGAAAAGAGTTGAAATAAAAACATGGTAGTAGAAAATGTCAGATCAATGGTCTTCCAGTAGCTGAGTGTTCATCACAGGGTTCGGAGACGACGACCTGTGGTCATATAATAATATAATATACGCACATCACCACCATATCGTTGTAATAATAATTGTTGTACAATATTATAGTATAGGTACATAATATTAGGTATATCGAATGAGAGGTGTAGAGCCGGACCTGATGTATTTAATTAAAATAGGCATTCTCTATTGTTAAGAAGAAAAACGTAATTTACTTTTCCGTACTTACCTATAACATCAAAGTCCGGCTTTTAACGATCGTTGTTATTTTTTTTTTTAACATTGTTCGTATATGTATTCGTTGTGCGTGGACCTAGTTCCGAGAAGATGCTTTTGTGAGCACTATTCAAAAAAAAGCTTCTTATTCGCGCTTGAAAAATTGATCTCGAGCCCTGACGTTAAAATTGAAAATCATAAAAAACCATTGTGTGTTATAATAGACCAATTTTGTATATTATTATATATTTATAACGCTTAATTATTGTATTAATTGTACCTTTATCGCATTATAATGTTAATATTCCAAACATGGCGTTATTCACACTGCAATAATAATAGTAATAATAATAATTGTTACCGTGCATTATAATATTATTATGTTAAGCCATAGTTTATATAATATAATATATGTATAAAACGTAAGTAATATGTGCTTTTAATGCACCAAGTACCGACTTAATTAGGAAAACGACGATTGTTTTTAATTACAGTAATATACTAATTGTCACGTACCTACGTTTCTCCAGAGTCGTATAGATATGTATATCATTACAAAATTGATCCAATTCCGGGACACAGCGATGTACATAATCCTACTTTTGACTTTTACCTTACTTTTAGCCATTTACCTTCAATATTACTTCGTCATATCATAGATAATTATATTGAAAATATAGATTATGAATATTAAATTAGAGCTAAATTCCTTAGAGAAATGGTATTGAACAAATTCGCATTTTGTGTTTTCCGGTGACGTTATTAGTACAATATTCTCTGTCGAGCGAAATTCGCAGAATTTTTTACTCCGTTCAACGTTTGTCATCCAACGAGCGTATTATGTTAAGTCCCTTTAAGCGTTGCTTTTGTTTTACAATAAATTGACTTACATTCCTTTTGAACATAAAAGAACGAATATATGTCTTTTACTTTTCCGTATTGTTCTGGACATCTTCCTTGAATAATGAAATAAAATTATACTATCATATAATATTATAATAAAACGTATGTTTTTCTTTTTTTTTACAAAATAATTGTATTGTAATCTTATCCAACGAAAAATATTAAATTTATTTTAAACCTATCTTGCATAGGTATGTTTATTTCATTTCTGTTTCCATTGAATGCCCACGGAAATTTACATTTTCAACACACAAAACATATACCTGCATATACATAGTAATATTATATATATAAATAAGTAATCATCTCTTCAAAATCCTGTTATTTATTAACTGACTCTTTTTTGTTGCAACAGGAATATCGCTTAATATTTTATGTTGTTCGGTATATTTTATTACACGGTTTTAAGTATATTTCCTTCGAATGCTATTATGTATTAAATATATATGTAAATAATTAATTCTGAAATATCACTGTAATATAAAAATATATCTAATTTGAACGTACCCAAATATAGTATTTTTGTGCTTAGCGCGGCCATAATAATATCTATAAAATATAATAATAATGTGAACAATTTAAGAACGTGATTATAACGATAATAATTTAAAAAAATTAAATAAAACTCGATAGTATAATCGTATTATACTAATGTATATATTATATTATTTATATTTTGTCAATAAATTTCTATGGTATTTTCATATTATAATCGTCGCAATGATATAGTAGTAATACCTATATTCATTAATTAATTCGACCTTAAAAATACGTAATAATATAGGTAGGTACAGCTGTTGCGCTGAACGATCACTGCGCAGATATAAATAACGTACGCTATAATATAACAATGGATTTCGGTGGGCAATAATAATAATTATTATTTTGCGCCAGTGATGTATTTCGGTTTCTAACTTTACGAACACTCGCACGAGTTGCATCCGTCCCACGGATATTAGTGTATTATATATTGGTACATGTTTATGGATAGATACGAACTTTGCATACGATTATTATAAATATTAATATACCATGATCTGGCCGTAAGATACACGATCGCCAAAATAATGACTGTTCCTTCACATCAATTAAGTCCCTACGCCTATATAATATATTATTTGCGTGGTAATCTCAAGTGTACAGCAAACAGATGTGTGTGTGTGTGTGTGTGTGTGTGTGTGTGTGCCTAAAACGCTTAATGTGAAACACCAAAATGTGAACATTAGTAAAAACGGAAATCGCACTTAACCGTGACAAAAAAATACGCAACCCTAAGCCGTCGGCGCGGTCGGATATGTTTTTGTGAAAAAGGTTAGGTCAGGTTTTACGGAGACATTTACTTCGTTTTTAAATTAAAAAATAATTATATTATCAAATAGTTATCATTACCGATGAACATCGCGTACGTTATATATTATTATACACGGTGCATTATAACTGCATATTCAACTATTATGTTACCAAATAGAAACATAAATACTGATTATTTTTTTTTATTTATAATTTATTCAATTTTTAATAGTTTTATATTTATGTATATTTTAAACTCAACATTTATCGTTTATATTATACTCTACCGGACTACAATGCCTGCCGGCTACATCATAATTATTGTTGGAGAAACACAGAACCTAAATATTTTACGTTTTATACACAACCTAAATGTAAAACCAATTTATATAATATATTTTAAATTAAATGTGCTCCGGTAATAGGTTAACATAAAAATCGGTACACACATTCTTTGCATGTTCGAAATAAATCACTTGAACGAATAACGTGTACATTTTATAAACATTGTATCCAACTCTATCCATGAGACTGTTTTGAACGGGAAGTCTTACCAGGTATAAATCGATATCCATACATATTTTTTTAAAGCTTATACTAAATCGAATTTTTATAATACAACAAATACATTGTTCGAGATCAAACAATATGCTGTTCGGTATTTAAACAAACTTTGGTTTGAGAAGAAGTAAAATCTAATATACGGATATAAGGTCACAAATTAATTCAATTTTTATTTGCATATACTTGTTTAAGGGTAAATTTTTTTTATAAAAATACAATTAATTACGAATTCATCATTTCATCACTAATGTGATAATTGTGTAAGGTAGACGAATAGGTATTATAGTAATACTATGTCTATGAGGAAGATTTATTAACTACCTATGCATTCATTTTAAATGAAACACTTTTTGTATTGTAGTTAAAAAATACCATAATTAAATCGTAATAAATAACTTTAATTATAATAAATTCAACAATAATACATTTTTTAAATTCATAAAAAAAACATATAAAGGTTTATAAACAATGCATTTAAATTATACAGAGTGATATAATATTATTTAACGACCACGGTTCACAGATGTAAATAATATTAAAAAGAAGACATTTTATGTAAAAATATTATGAACCAGAATTTCTTACCTATCTGTATTCAGGTAACTACCACATAATTGAATAGGTTAATGATATTATTTATAAATTATTATTATTTACAATAGGTAATTGGCAAGACCGTAAACGTAACATATAATATTATATTAAAATACACAGAAAAAAAATGGACACTAGACGACTCGTTAAATATTTTAAACGTTATTGATTATCATAATTCATTTCTAAACTATGAACATTATATACCGCACATGTATTATACTGTGTACACTATATAACAGGTATAACTGTGCCTTCGTCGGAACGAGTGGGAGTCAATAATTGGCTAATTAACATTAATTAATTTTTCTTGTGTGGCCTCAATGAGGAGTGTTCAAATTAAAATCTACGTCGTTTATAATATATATAAAAAAAAATTTAACATATTATTAAATATTATATACATTCTCCTATACCATATATATATATATAAGGCATAATTATGCACTTCCGACTCTCTAGATCACGATGTCGCTAAAATACGTACTTTGAATAGAAAACTGCTGTTATCACTTATCTGCAATTATATACAGCGTTATCGCGGTTAAGTGGATTAAATGCGTCAGTGCAATATTTTTATTGGTTATATACCCTCAATATAATATTTATATTTAGCGTGTATAAAATTATGTACGCTTTGCCGGCATACGGCACCGTTGAGAGGATTTTTCATCATTCACCCGTTGTATGGCACGGCGGCCTTTCATTGAACATACGCCGTGGGCGGGGGAGGGGGCCGAGTCTGTTCGAATAAAAATAAAAAACTGAAACGAAACGAAAAAAAATAAAAAACGCCGTCTAAAAACCTTTGGGTATTATTAATATTCTTGGAGTTTTATTTATTTTTTTGTTTTGTTTTTCAAAGGTCTCTTTTTATATGGACTTGCCCTCTGGCGGCCGTCGAGCAATTCTACGCGGGGCAACGTTATTTTCCGTCTCGATGTATTCTTAAAGCTCGCGTTCGCTCCGCAAATCTTGCGCGTGTTAAGGAGGAAAAAAGACCAAAAGGATTTCTTTGGAGCAGAGGAACGATAATAATATCTGAGACCGTGGGAGATTGTATATATATGCGCGTACAAACACCGTCGTAGTTTGCTCTTGCTCTCTTATTTTTACTTGATTTTTTACACCCGCACTCTTTATTTATTGTTTATCTTTTCGTCTTGTGATCTCTTGTCTCCCCCCCCCCCCCCCCACCACCACATACCGGTATCGTTAGGACCTTTTAAACTGATAACGAGTAGGGTATCTCGAGTTGTTTCTTTGAATGTTCGACAGTCTTTTCGTTACGGATTTTCCTTGAACACACTGGGGATCAAAAACGCTATATGGTATAATATACAGAAAAAGGGAGTGCGCAAAAGTGAGTGGAGAGAGAGAGAGAGAAAGAGAGAGAGAGAGAGAGAGAGAGAGAGAGAGAGAGAGAATGTGTGCCGGAAAGATTGGGTGGTGGGGCAGAAGGGGAATTTTCCCGGATGACCGGACCTGAAATGCCAATAGGGAATAGGTTAAAAATGCAATCTACAATAAATGTTTTTTGTCCAACACAGATGTCTGTATGCCCGCCGTTAGCGTATTGATTCGAATCGGAAAAACGTTATTACGGCGAACGATAGAAACGCGCATAAGTCACGTGACTATATGTGAGTGAAAAATTACAGTTATTATTCGTCAAATGTAATTAAACCGAACGGAAAAAAATGTCACACTCATTCGCGATTCCCACCCATCTCGACGATAAAATGTATCGGTTTTTTTTTTCAATCCGTTCTACATAATGGAATACATTAATAAACTTAATAAAAAAACAAAATGAAATGCCACAAACGAGTGGGTTGATCAGCATTTACGTATAATTGAATCGTTGCCATACGTCTAATTTTCAAACGTTAAAAGAATATCAAAATTCAGATATATAATATATATTATATATGCACTTGTAGAAACCTCACGATACAACAATTTCAATAACATTCTGGTTTTAAACATGGCCTACCACTATCGTCAATAAACTGTTTTGATATTTCATTGTTATATTTCGGTCACAGGGTAAAACATGTAAGTATAGACAAATATTAATTTTTCGATTAAAAGTTATTTTCCCATAAAACAAAATAAACGAAAGAATAGTTTATCTACCTAATATTATAATCACTGATAATTAAATTGTATTCAGAAATAGGTTAATTGTTATAAGTATTAAATCAGGTGAATGTTTAAATGAAAAGTAGGTAAGTAAATTAATTTTTTTTTAATTGTAACATGTTTAAAACGTAAACCGAGTATAATATTATGATGATAATCTACATTACAAACTATTCGTGTAGTTTTATCCAGTTTTATGCGTAACATAATATTATAATTATTTTACTAAAACATTTTTTTGTTCAAAAACACAAACAATACATCAAATCGTTGCCGTCCGTTATGTATACGATTATATCAAAACCAAAATAATACGACCGACACGACTTGGCATTATCCTTAATATTACATATTTTAATAATCGGTAGTCAAATAGCGTAGGTTTAATAGAATATGCGACAGGACGATTATAGACAAAAATAATTCTATAATGTGCCATTAAAAATATAATGAAAATGTATCAACAATTCGTTGGTATTATAAAGTACAGCAGTGTTCTTTGAAGTATTATGTATATGACAAACAAAAAAAATGAATGAATTTCGAACAAAATAAAATAAAATATTGTGTACATTTTATTTTTAATTTGAGTGGAGACCTAAACACGATCAGGAGGTACATAATATAATTACAGTATAAGGGTTAGTTTTTTTTTTAAGAAAACCCGTTGGAGAAACTATATCCCCTTCGATCGGTGTTAATGTAATCAACAAGTTTCATGGGATGTATTTGTTTTTTATTTACGGACAATCGCACTAACCTGCAGATCAATATAGGTAGGTACTATAAAAATATTGTACTTTTAGCCGGAACCTGACAATAGCGAAAACGTGTGAATTATTTATTGTACTGCGGCGTGTTAATATAATAGTTATTGCAGTAAAAACGATATTTTCCGTTCACCCAAACCAAAACCCGATATCGTGTATAAGTCTTGTATAGGTACTACTTCAATGCAGTTCGCAGTATGATGTATTCTGCCCAAGTGGCAGGTATATGGGAGGTATATTGTAGTAATAAAATACACTGCAATAAGTTATGGGTGGCAAGTATTTTTAGCGGAACAGTTTTCGTCCTTCACAAAAAAAAAAAAAAAAAAAACAATGAAAAAGAAGAAATCATCACCACTCGAGTATTGGTATTTGGTACGTATATATACGAATTCATATGCAAGCCACAAAAAATAATAATATGTGTACAACAATAAAAAAAAAAAATAATAATAAAATACTAAGGAGGTGTTGTTATAAGATATACTATCGAATCGTTTAATGACGATTTTATTGTCAAGGACCGTCAGCTGTACCTACGCCACGTCTGTCCATCAGCGCTGCACATGGTTTTACCGTATGTCTTTTCATGTCGTTCTATTGTTTGCAACAATGTATATAGGTACTCCGGACAGTGATAACTTCTGATACGAATTAAAAAACTATTTTTTTTTTATTCCACTAAGAAAACCCGTCGAGTGTTGAACAATCGATGCACTCGAGTGAAAAAAAACTTAACCCTTCAAATAGATAGAAGTTTATTTCTTTAAGTTTTTTGTTATTTTTCTTGTTTTTTGCTCGAAGCGACGTCCTGCGGTTTCCTTAAAATATATAGAAAATAATAAGGAAACGGAGCAAGCTTCGTTTGAAAAAACTTAGTTTCAATTCAGTTACAATGCCTAACAGGTTGACTGTGGAGATTCGTAAAAATGTGCCACACCAAAAAACGTAATTTAGACCATTTTGGGGCGTAGCACATATATTATGTGTATGACAGCATGCTTTTGACATAAACACTTCTGAAGTCGAAAAAAAAAATAGTAGAATACTGCGAGGTAGAGAATTTGGTTATTTTTTTCGTGTATCAAACTTACCATTTAAATACCATGTTTAAAATGTACAGTAAACAATTTTTGAATTAATTATTTAAAAATAAAAAATAAATAATAACATCCTTACTGAGAACTAAAAAAAATAAAGTCAAAATTGTTATTTGATATAAAATTAATTCTAGACTTCTTAAATTTGATAAGTACCTAGTCATAAAAGTTAAAACTATGGTTATTAAAAACATACCATATTATATACGTTTGAAGTGGATCGTATTACACGTAAATATTAGCAATAGTACAATAATTGCTCTTTTTTTCTTCACATATCATCATCCACGGAAATTATTTTGTAAATAATTGTAGTTCGTGTTAATGTTAAATATTTACAAACACAATGTGTTTCTATATATAAAACCTTATGTTTATTTTTTAAGTTTTTCTTGTTAAAATACTTTTTTTCAAATAAAATAAAATAAAAGTAATAACATTTTACCAGCCACACGGACATTATACGCGTTCGTTTTAATTCGAGTATCAATTTTATTTTGGCAAAAACAAATAATCAGTTATTTCATTCTCATAACTCGTTTTTGACTTTAGGCGCACGTATTGAAGTATATATTCTTAAAACTGGTTGATAGTAATAATAATAATAATAATTTATCCTGGAAAACTAGAATTTTGAGATGTATACTCCCATGATATATTTTTTGAGAACATTTTCATCTACGCGCGAATTATTATTTATCATTAATTTATGCTAATACCCGGTAAGGTTTTGATGAGGGGCTCAGAATTAATAATAAGACCATTCAGAAGAGGGTAATAATTAGTGGTGCTCCTGCTTTTATTTCAATCATAATTGTCGATGACGCTAGGTCAGCAAACTCATTTTTATATCCTTATTGTACTATGACTTATTACTGTACTTAACTGCACCAATATTAAAAGTCATTTACATAATATTAGACATACCGTCTGTTAACAGTAAATTGTTTACATCGATCTACTTCTCTCGCCTTCCCTCCGACGTTCTTTCAATTTATTAAGTGCAACGTTACACGTGCAACATATTATATTCCTCTTATTATAATTACTACGTATGGAGTAAAATCCATTTTGAGTTTCGATAATACCACCGGTGAATGTAACCGGTGCGGCGTCTGTCCGTCCTTCGCGACTACCGTGGTCATGGTTACCTGCAGGCTGCAGCTGCAATATCAATGTTTATCTCACTATGGATACTATACTATGTGTACACGAACAAGTTGTAACGGTTGTGATGGCGACGGAATCATAAAAAAAATTTATATCTGTCAAAATGTGTAATGTGCTTTGTAGGAAAAAAAAGTAATAGGACGTACATAATATTATAATGATACACTTGAAAAATGCATTCAAATGATTGACTTAGAAACCTATATAAGTTATATAGCATAGCCTTATGTATATACGCGGTGTGGTATGTGTCTAATGACAACCTCAATGGTCCAAACCGGTAATTTGTAACACGTCATTGTAAAATAAATAATAAAATATTAATAATATTATTCACCTGCTTTTATTAGTGCATCAGCTGCAGATATAATAAATCGAGATGCCGTGCCGGTCTTCTAGGCCATTTGGCGTTTAAAAATATTGTGTTCTTCGTTTGTGAATTTCTGCATTAAACTAATTTAATTCGCCGTATCCAAAACATTTTAATCGAGCACAAAAACACGTTATTTCATTTTTTTTCTTATTATCGACTATATTGTGTTATTTAATACGTTCTTGGGACTATTTTTATAATAATAATATATTATGTTAAAACGAATAGGTAGGTAATAAAAAAAACGGTATTTTTGGTTGTCAAAATAACATTTCATAAATCTCGAGCATTTTTAATAAATTAATGTTTACAAGAAAACAACTCGTATTTTTACGATATCAATTTAAAATAAATTGAATTTCTCTTTTTTTTTTCCTTGCAGTCATGTCAAAAAGGAAACTTTTGTGATTTTTATGATGTATACAAGACATTTTTAAAGACCTACGTTTGACTGTGATTTATGTCTTCATAAAAAACGATTGTCGCGATTTAATATTTATACACAATCGGAGACTCAAATCGTTTATTATTGAAAAACCGAATTTAGACAACTGTAATTCGGATGCGTATTAGCTGACAGCTATATTCATAAACCCATAATACCAAATTTAAATCTAAAACTTAACCTTTCTAGATGCGCGGTGTAGGATAGAAATATTTCAGTAGAAATCTCGACGGAAGTACACCTGTACCCTATATTGCGCACTAATAACAGTATTATCCAATTGTTTTTGTTTAAAATTGAATAGACGTTACTGAAATACAATATTTTCGTTTTATACATTAACAGTAGTTAGGTAGATATAGACATCTTAAAGTTTAGCACCTACGATTTATATCAGCACATCTATAGACCAAGCGCCACCGACTATAGATGTACTAAACTTCACAGCACTCAGGTGTTGCTAGCAGATGACCGTTGAAATAAAAATTTAATTTCTGACCTCTTTGTGGTATAATATATAAATATACAATTATGGTATATAACGTATAATAATAGTATGGTCTGTCGTAGCCCGTGTAATATATATACGTATATAGGTGCTATGTATAGTCTCCTCTAAACGTGTAATATTAGGTTCGAGTTTCCGCCTAGGGCGAGAACAGGTTGTCGTGTCGTAAGTTTTTTTGATGTCCATGTAGGTACGCTGCATATATTTTACTCTCGCGTCTCTCGCGGCAGTTTTCCGGTGAGATTTTTGAAAGATGTGCCTCGGACGGACGATATTCTCTAGGACGGACCGGCGCGGACGGCGTCCATCCACGACTCGTCTCAGACGAGGATATTATAATCGTGTCGTACACCTCTGTGCACTGTCCCGTCGTGCGAATGCTGCTACGGTGGTGCAGCGATGTGCTCCAATATCGAGTCGGCGACACCCATGCAAAGGTTTCCGAGCAGCGGAGATCGCCGCACACACTCGAGCGCAGCTGCTGTATACAGAATGATAAAATAATAATAATAATAATATAATGCACGTACCCACGCCGCAAGAAGCTGAAAATAAAATAAAAACAAACCCGCGGGAGATTAATGACTCTGGTCGTGCGTTTACGCCATTAACGCTAATTTCTGTGCGCGGTAATTCAAAGTAGTGCGGCGGCGTCCTCGTGCAGTAGCTGCTGCTGCACACGTATTATACATACTTACCTATCTATATAACTTACACACTCTCACACATACGCACCCATATGTATACTTATAATAGGTACATATATTATAATAATAATAATATATACGCGTCTTGTCATCCGGCGGATAAGACGGCGGCAGAGCGCGTCGATGACGGGGGACAAATGTATGTATATATATATATATTATGCACACGGAATGAAAATAAAATCGCTAAAACACTGAACGTCCATTAGTCGGGGAACAGAAAAAAAAAATATATATATATATATACGTTTAAAAATATCATTATATTATATTATTATTATACATATACCTATCTATATGTATACGCCGGCGTCGTGGCGCGCTATTTTTTCACTAGTGATAATATAATAATAATATGTACACGCATATAATATTATGTATGTGTACATTTATAACATGTATGGGTACTGCACATAATATAATACACTGCAGACAGCCGCACCGCGCGTGCATACATTATATTAAATAATATCGTTATTGACATTATAATATATTGTTATTATTATTATTATTGAATGTACTAACCGATATTGTGTATATATATATTTAATATACTGCAGCTGCAGATATTATTGCGGTGCGAGGATGGGAGAGTCGGCGAGTAACTCGGAGTAAGTTGAAATCGGCGGTACGACTGCATATTTTGAGCTAAAAAAAAAGATGCAATCACATGAGAACGAGTCGAGAGTTTTATATGGCGTTGATTGCGTTTTATTGTTTTTCAAGCAACTCGCGGTTTGAGGTAAAAGTAAATGTCTTTTAAAAAATCTACTTATTATATAGATTGTGTGTCTAGACGATGATAATATTATTATGACATATTTGGTTGACGAAAATGGTACAATTAATCGGGTTTAAATTCGATATCAATTCATAATAATTATGCGTCAAATCGATGACGCGGTCAAAAAGTGGACGTTGCTATTGACTTAAACTATAATTAACTTCGTCAATGCCACCGGTTTAAGGCAAGGGAAATAATAATATGATACAAGTTCAATGGCCGCGAATAAGCAAATGAAATTCTTGAATTTTCTTGTCTTGTCTACATAAAGTTCAACAATGTATTTTCACTCCCGATAATTGCTTTCATTATGAAAGGTTTTATGTCACGTCACTGTAATATCGTGTTCACACGGGATAAAAAGGTCAAAAAGTTTCGATACGACATGACCGACGCGACGTATTCCTATATAACAAATGAACGACTGATTGAGAACCGTAAGATTTCTGATATCCTCGAATCATATATTATATTGTACGCATCATATAATCAAGTATATTCAATACGACTTCGGATTGTTCGGATTTAGGCTTCATACACCAAACTTGATTTAATCGAATCAATATTGGTCACATTGCAGCCAGATGTCTATCGTTTCTATACTATTATTCGATATTACCTGCAGTGCAGGTAATTTAAACAAGCCTGTAGAATATATTATTGATAACAAAATCGGTCGCGGCGATGGTTATAGCTTTCCATATTCGTACCATGCGACAACTTGCTCGCAAATTTTTTTAATTATACATTGTTTATATCCGCTTAATACGCGTTTTCGAGAGAACCTATTTTCGCCGTACCTATAACCTATACGACTGATGGAGAACGAATATGTACGGTCCACCACCGTAGCGACTAGCTGGTGCATCTATATTATTATACATTATATTTTGTATGGTTTTGCCGGTAACAAATACGTATTTTTCACGACCTATCGTGATAACCTATGTATAGTGTATATATATATACATTCTACACATAAAGGTAGGTACGCCTTATCGGCTCATTGAGCCACCGTTTCGGGCGGTTATCCTCTAAAAACTGGAACAGCTCCAAATCGTTATTATATGACGTTTATAAAATAGGTATAGCGTACAAGAGCGTATTATAGGTGTGTATAATATTATTATTTACCGTTCGCACGGCAGAGATCAGATCGAATAAACAATATTCGGACTAAAGACTTTCGGCTCGGTTCGATTGGAATAATCACACGCCCTTGATGTGCAATATGTGCAAACATGGGTCGATACCATATTATATGGTTGCGACTTGCGGGTGACGCGTGTCTCACAAAATCGTCGGTAAGTCCACTGAAATCGTTGGAAAAATAAGAAAATATAAAACACGAATATACACTTGCCGTTGTGCGCTTCGCGAATCACAGCTCGTTTCGCCCATCATATTAAAAAATTAACATATTTACAGGCGAGATGAGAAAATCAATTTATGAGAAGCTTTGCCCAAAATATTTATAAGTTCCGTGACTAAATGATTTTGAACATAGTGAAGAAGTTCAATGAAACGTCAACCCTCCATCACAATTTTAACGTTAAAGCTAACAGCGCAAAATTTGATATAATATACTCAAATTGACCGAATTTTACGCAGTATTTTAATTCGGTAGTGTTTTACCTAAGACCAGTCATACAGACCCTCGGGGTGAGGGATTCATCCTAATTTACATTATTTTTTGCTCGTTATTATTATTTCTTTTGCAGTCGACGAGACATGCAAACGCCGTCACACGAGACTTTTTGGCGAAATGTTTGTTATGAGTGTGCGTGCTAAGAAGTTTATAGGTAAACTCGCGGTCAATAATATAATATTACATAGGTACACGATAATGATATTATGATCATGCCGTTTCAACGCGGGACAGCGTGGTTTTAACCGGAGTTCAGGTACGTATATGGTATATACTATATAGGTACTACACGTATACAATATTATTATTATTATTATTATAATATGCCTGGCGAATGACTTATCAAACGCGCACGAAATGTGTTTGCGCAATGTCCGGGCGGCGGACGTCCGTCTACGTATAGACGTAATAAATACTACTAAATAGTATATAATATACTACTACCAAGGTATACCTATAGGTAATGCAGCCGTAACGAAACGCGCACAAACATTATTAGTCCACAACTAGTGTGCAAGGGCAGTGCAAGAGTGTGCGTGTGTGCATTTCCACATCGGATGGATATTTCGATGCTCTTTGACTGAGGCTCGTTCCCGGTAATTACAGATAATGGAATTCGGTCGCAGTCGTAAACCAGTAGCTAGCCATATATATATATATATATATATTTACCTATAAACTGCGCTTATACAACACACATATAAATATATATTATGTACTTAATACTTGTATGCGCTCTAAACGCGCGGTGCCTATTTATATATATATATATAAGTATAGGTATATAGGTACACATACGAGTTGAGTACGCGACCGATAAACGACATAGTATAATGGATTCTCGGGCGTGCGAAAATCTGCTACGATAATATTATATATATATATATATACATATAAGTATACCTATACTTACGCGTGTATCGTAACCTGATATTTTACGACGGCTAAACGAATCGGTGAAATAATTCTCGATCCGTTATCGAGCGTCTTGTTGATTACGACGACGACGGTCGAATCCGCGCATAATAATATTGAATATTATATATATACCTGCAGCTACCCAGTAAATTCTACATAGGCACTATACCGTGTATACGTATCATATATATTATTTCGAATCGATATGATATAATATTAAATGTAGTGTATAAACAGAATACCTAATACTATACGCTCGTGATTCGTATCGCGCATCGCCAATCGACGATTCTATCAAATTAGCAAGTGTACGAGGGAAACATTCGAAATTCGAGAATAGCTGGTTAATCGTATAGGTGGGTACGTATGGTTTTCGTTTTGGTCAGAAAAAAAACAATCGTTATCATACTGGATATCGAAAAAGAGACACCCACAAACGAGTTTAATGTATTAATATAATTATGTGCATTTAATATACAGTAGGCACCTATATCCAGTGGCGTAGCCAGTGGGAGGGGGCAGAGGGGCCGAGTTTAGGCCCCTGTATAGGCTATACCTACTTATGTAAAATTCGAAAAATGCTTTTTTTTGTATCCGACGGAATTCGATGATTTCATATTTTTTTTTCAAACAATTTTTGACGTATTTTTACCGTCGAAAGCCCGCCGGGCAATTGACGCTGCAAGAGATCATTTCTCTTTAATATCATATTTTGTGCGGTAATAGCCCGTTCGTATGTTCCGGATCACAAACTCGGCTCGCATCACACTAAATGTCATTTCTCTCATTATTATTATTATTATGCTGACGGTTAAAAAAAAAAAAAAACTATACATACATGTATACATAAATGGAAAAATACCCGAAGAAAAAATAAAAACAAAACGAAAATCAGTTGTCCGACAAAATTTGTTATTCGGAAGAGGAAAAAAACCAAAACAAAATAACTCGTTGCATGACTGCGCGCCCGTAATTACAGGCCGCGATGATATTGCAATTCAAATTTTAAACGGCGGTGTCCAGTGATTTTTTTTTTCTCCATTCCGATTACTATTCACTACAAAGCATAATAATATTATATTGTATACGCACTATTCTCCGTAGATTAAACGCGGGACGAGAGCTGAGATTGCGCTCGCCGCACGAACAGCACAGTATAATAATATTATACCTGCGCCGTCAATATGTCGGGCACACCGCGTTTTCGTACGTATAATATGATATAAAAATAATAATTTTATGCATGACGTACCAGTTTTCGTCGGGCATAACATAACCTAACCTAACCTTACCCAAGACCGGGTAAGTCCCGGCGAGATCGTCGTTCTCGACGTCGGTTTTGGATTCGACGTAAGTTCGCTGACCATCGACCGATGGGTACCGGTCGGCAAGGGGGTACTTATACTTTTTTTGAAACAGAGTTGAGTCGAAATCGATTTGAAAACGTATCGAGGTCACTACTATACAGCTGCCACCGCGGGTTGGGTTAATTTTTTACGTACGCGATCTCGCGTATAGTGCGGACTTCTGTGTTGGCGGCACGACTTCCGGATGGCAAACTAGTCAGGGAGATCAACTCGAACAGACGCAATTAACTAAAAAAAAAAATAAAAACAAGGTTATACCTATACCATAAAATTAACACGTAGCTTATTATTAATTATACCTAGCTAGGTATGTGTCATAAAGGTAACAAAAACCTGAAAGCACTACCGAATCGTTAACCCAAAATGTTGAAATAGACCTAACTTTAAGTAGTGCGCAATTTGTTAACTACGTGTACAGTCGATGGCCGGCCTTACGGTCCCACGGCAGTGGGAAACTATCGTTTGGGTTTTATACCTGAAAGATCGACACACGCGGTCATAGGTAACCTACCTGTTGTACTTTCCGTAATAATTGGCGACGGGAAACGCACGAAAACGGTATAATATCGGAGTGCGCGCATCTATTATACCATATTTATATCGTTTGTGTAATACACGTTTATACGTTTTTTTTATTAGTTTTATAAACCGCGGTAAGTATACCAAAACAAACGCGAAATCTACTCGCTGTCGGGTTAGAAACCCCGTCATCGCTGTAACATAAATTATTATATGATATTTGGTATACCGCGCGTGTCACTACGCGTAAATCGTCGTACAATGTTGTGCGGACTTATCGCCATGAATTATTCGAAAATTATTCGTTTTGATTGACGGGCAGCTCGACCGGAATCGATTCGAACGCTTTAATGTATAATATACGAGGTATATAATATAATATAGGTACCAGCTCCTCTTTGTTATTGGCTTTAAAACCAGTTTCGCGCGAACCCGCGGTCAGGCAAAATGTTATAATTACCCACATGTTATATATATATATATTATGCACACCGTGGCCAAATTAATTTTATGTCAAAATATATATATGTATTCTATTTAAAGTTATTACTCTCCCGGGGACGTGTGTGCAGAATATTTATACAATATTTTAATATTGGGTATATTAGATTCCGGTTTGAATTTGCACGCGATTGTGTTAATGGTGTATAGGTACATAATAATATGATAATCTAATAAAACTTGACGTCGTTATTATGTGTCTATAACGTATCGTACTATAACAATATATTATAATATAATAAAATAATAATTAAGTTCAACGAACTTGGTAAGCGAGCTTCGCTAATATGAATGCGTGATTGAAAACAATTTCGATCACTACGGTATAGTGCTATACCATGATACCATATGTACTTACTAAAACGGTAATTGTGGTTCTTACCAACGTCTGTCGAACAAATCACAAAATAACACGAAAGTTCGGAACGTGTGACGATAACATAGTAAACAGGCTACATAATATTACATTTATAGAAAATATTTTGCACAGATCAAATAGCACACCCTATAGCCGTTTCCATAGTCATCCTCCTCCACTGCCCTAAACGTAATTGTATTACTATTTACTACTAGTACATATTTAAACACAAAAAACAAAACTAGATATTTATGAGCTTAAGCCACCAGAACATATCGAGAAGCCATTAAGTCACTTATCAAATCAAAGAAATGTTCTACTTGAAACACCTCAAGAACCATTCGAACCATATTCGTACCCCAATTTCAGAAAATCGTCAAGCTATAGAAGTCAAATGGCAGCAAACCAAATATCCTTGTGACAAAAACCGTTACAATAATTTATACAAGCTTCTGAAAAAAACTCGAAAATCATAAAAATGACTTACAACAATGATCATAACCACTAAAACATCTATCACCGGCTGCTCGCTTTCAAAAATAATACACAAAATCTTAAATTACCAAATATCCTCATCCCGTAACCTTTAAAAAAACCAGATGTTACCTAGATAAAAGTGTCATTTATATATGAGGGACTACAACAAAAAAATTGCTTACTGTACAAAAAAACATTAAGTTGGAGATCGTATATTATGACAATTAAAAAACAAATAATAACAGGCCAACGGACGTCGGCTGTACACATACACTGTCATATTATATATTTAATGTCAAAGTCATATCGACCGTTCGGCCATCCAACGCGTAATGTGATTACGATGTCACGATACGATATTATTATATAAGTTTGATGCACGTCCAGGCGGTCGCGTGTAAAACGCCGTTCTTCGTGGAAGCGTCTCATACCATCATACAGGTAGTTACTGAAAATACCATCGAGAGCTTCGAAGTAGGTACAATAATTATATATTATGTACAAGTGCATGTAAAAGGAAAACGTTTCACGTGAGCCAATATTATTACACTATACTATGTATAATATTGCAATAATGATTTGAATGACGAATTAAACGACGAAGCCGCGATGGACACGGATTATCCGAACGATTTTTGGACGTCCGCCAAATAATTGAAGCCTGGTCAATAAAACGAAGACTGTGATATCACACATAGGAAAATATAATATCCGGATATAAAAACGATAATAATTATTATATTATATTATATCCTTCTCGGCCGGGAACATATTATTATTAGAATAATACGCGTACCGTATATTATATACGCTGTGCTTGTTATAATGTTGTAATATTATGTGCGGTCTCGTCCGCCGCAGCGTCAGCGCGTAAATAATATTAATACGCGCAAAATACGATAATATCGTATTATAATGATGACGATAGTTTATATAATATTATATCCTTTTTCTTCAAGTTATTGTCGAATAAATCGAGTGGCTGACGATGGTGGTGTGCGCGCCGCGGTCGTCGCTACCGGACGATCGTAAAATAATAATAAAAAAAAAAAACTAGAAGCTATATTATTATTATTATTACACTTTATACCTACGCCGGAAAAATAAAAAATAAATATTATTCGCCGCCGCCGTTCGTCATATCCTCATCCGCGGTACCCGACGACTATAATACGCGTCTCTCCGCGTGAATATCAACGAAAAAATATCAGTTACCCGACTCGCCCTACATCGGTGCCGCGTGTTGCGCATTGTACATTTGATATTATTATTAAATAATAATACCATTACCGTAATATATATATAATATGTGTATAATATTATTACAGACGCATTATGGGTACGCGACGCCCGCCGTTTTTTTTCCGACCAGTTTTGTTTGGATATCTTCGCCGTGCCCGGTCACCGGCGGTCGGCTCGCGCGAGCACACGTATAATATTATCATATTATGTGGAAGCGACGTAATTTTTGTGCCCAACTATTATAATACGACGTGTATGTGTAGGTTACCTATATAGACACACGTAATAATAATAATAATAATAATAATAATAATAATATAAAAATTAATAATCCCACAGCAGCGGCGCAGAAGCAGCCACTATAATTACCACCGTCTCCTCCGTGTTCGCCCCTCCGACCCCGCGCGCCTGCCCATCTATATGATATATATATAATATACACGTGTACATATACACAGAAGACGCGCTATAATATTATAATATTAATAATAATAATATTGTGTATTATGCGCGCGCTTTAGCGACGGAATCGTATGTATATATATAGGTCCTACCCGATGCCTATATATTATAGGTACCCCCCCCCCCCGGCCCGCCCCTCGCGCCCAAAGTATCGGTTGAGCGCATATATACGTATTTTTCATTATTAATCATTTATTTATTATTACACGTCGATCGGAAGGGCCTCCAGATACACGCCTTCGAAACGACGCGCATGTATGTATAGTATAGGTACGCGTATAATAATAATATGTGGAAAAAAAAATAAAAATAAATGTTTGTCGAACCGGACTCCGGCGTTACACGTTGATGATTTTTTTTTGTCCGTATCATATTATTTTTTACAGACCTTGCCCTACAGGTCGGCGATATTATTTTCGAAACGCTCCGGACATATTTTTTTAACGGATCCGAGGCGAAAAAACGCAACACGAAATCTGGAGCGTACATACAGCGCATAATGCGATAGACGATGGATTGTGGCCATGGATGTAATATAGCTCATTTCGCATACACAATAATAATTATATGTGCGCAGGCGCTATTGTCGTACCAGCTATATAATATATAGTCATATCTCTGGTGGCAATTATAATATTACATCGTATTATATACATATTATACGTCTGCAGTGCAACTTGCTATTCACTATAATAGGATGCATATATATATGTATATTGCATAATACCATAATATACAAATATAATATTATTTTTTTTTTTCGTAACGAGTTTGGTCACGAACTTTTATTTCTCTCGAATCCCGTATGCGATTAACGCGGTCTTTGTCCAATATCATGGTTTTTTGAAATATTAGATTAATTTGTTACTTTGCGCAGTAAACCATTTTAACTTGGGGCCTATACCCGCGGGTTTATTATATGGATACCGCAATGGTCTTAGAGAGTTTTCATAAGTCTATGGTGTAAGCCCGTGGTCAAATATATTGCGAGCAGGAGAGGAGATGACAGTCAGCGCACTAACATTTCTCCCGGTTTTTTTAAAATATTTTATACACAGCGTTTCTACTCGACAAACTTTCCTTAAAATGTATGTAGTTAACGATTTGTATCTAAATTGAAACAAAGTAATTTATTTCCATTGGTATTACGATTTATCTGACTTGAAAAATACAACCGACATCTTTACATCTGGGCAGCTGTTTTTTCTTAGATCAGAATCAAGAAATGAAAAAATGTATTTTAAAAAACTCCTTTGACAATTGTCCCACTCACGGAAATGGACAAGTTTCAACAGAAATGCGTGTTTAGCTTCCCAGCTGGTTTGAAAGTAATTTGCTTACTTTTTTTCAGAAAACCTTTTTTTTCTCTTTACATAAACGAACATCTCATACGATAAGTATAGGTACGGAAAAAAAGTTATTTACAGCTCACCTTTGTACATCGTGTGTATAGGTATAGGAACGTATATAATCAATGATTCGCGAAGTATCTTATTCGAGTAAAAGACACTATATGATGGTACCCAAGGGTCACGTAAATCTACAAACCCCTCTTACGGATGTCTGGAAAACTTTTTTGCCAATAAATACTGCAGCCGGCCGGCGAATCTGAATGAATATGCTTTTCACATATAATATAATATAATATTCTAATATAGTTAACAATTCATCATAAACCTAATAAGGAACTCGCAGTCGGCGGCCGATTGAAAAACCGCATGTAAGTATGTATTTTTCTTTCTCGTCCCGTACCTACCGCATAATGCGACATTATATAATATTAAATTTTATCGTAATATAATATTATTATAACGATAAAGGTCACTGGCGTCGAGGTTTTTTCAAATACGGCGCAACCATAACGCACAATTAAATAAACGAAATTTGAGTGCGTACAATATTATTATACAGTATATTATTATTATATCTACCTACTTGTAACGTTATGCACATTATGCAACGCCGTCGCCCGTTGTCGTATTTTTAAATGCACTTTTTTACAAACGCACTTTACGTTCTAACTGTTCGAAACGTAATAACCGGCTCTTCATCAAGAACTGATACGATCGTCGTGTTGAACGAACAGTTCCGTTATAATATTATGTGAGTATGGTTAAAAAAAAAAAAAATAATAAGAATAAGAATAAAAAATGCCGATACACCGCAGCCATCTCTTCGCTATTCATAACTCGGAAACACAGAAATGAATAACGAAACAATAAATAATGCGCTATATAGTCTTCAATATTATAACGGAGATATAACATAAGACCAGGATTTACATTTCAGTTATGATTCCCTCAACTGAATATTATGTTTAACTGCGATAGGAATCAATTTTTTTTTCTCCGGCCATTATTATTATTACAAAACTTTTAGGTTTTAAAAAGAAAGAAAAAATTCCTACATATTCGTTTGTGCGCGCACGACATGAAATAACAATTATCAAAGAAATACGAGTGTGAAAATAATATAATTTATACGAATAATAATAATAATAATAATAATTCTTATCCATACCTAGGTACATTATAATATAAGCGCATGTCCAATGTGTATAATACGCGTCTCGTCGGTGTATCCAAATGGCATGACTATCAATATTTTACACACATCACCCATCAAATAATATTTATCTTGAACGTTTTAATGGTGTCTTATACAAACACGCTTGCTCGTGTTGTATATGAATATAATACTATAGTGTATGCGAGAATATGTTTTCGATATATTTTATAAACCGTTTTTTATTTTTGTTTTCCGTTTCCCACAAATCATGTGTACATATTATATATATACATGCCATAGACACACATTCTCAAATGCCTAATGGTCGGACATTTGTCTGAGACGAATATTCTTGTGTTGTATCATATATAATAATAATAATAATAATAATCGATTCATACTTCAATCGATATTTACTTATTTTTTTTTTTTATCAGATCGTAGAACGTTTTAAACGATGCGTGCATATTACGCGAATGATACGTTAGGTAGTTTTTATCGGGTTATAAGCAGTATAAACGTTAAGGGTTATTAAAATGTAAAAAAAAATAATAAATAAGCGGTCGTCTATCTTCTGTCGGCAAAATAATTAAACGAATCGCCGCGCCGACTCTGCGTATGTGCGAGACCATTACGAGTCTGCGTACCCCATGGCCGCACTAAAATATAACAAAGTGTGCGTTATCGTTAATGGTCGTACACGCTCATACAGAGACGATAGTGTTACGATGTGTTCTGTTATTTTATAAAGTCCGAATAAAAGAACAAAACCCGATCGCGCATATTAATTTCATATAATTGTCTGAGAAAACTGCGAACATGCGATAATCATAATACCGTCTTCGGCGCTGGGACAAAATGTGAGAAACATTAATAACGCGAAATGACGATAGCCTCTCATCGTTTTCGATACCGCGTACGCCGGATACTATCGCTTTTTAGTTTTTTGATTACGAAAATATGTTTTTTTTTCGTATCTGTCTGCCTGGAAAACGGTTTGGGTCACGCCGTCACGGGTAGCTCTATATAATAATATGACGCCTACCGAATACGATCACATTATGAGCCGCAGAGAACAACTACTATATACACGTGTTGCGTCTTCCTCGACGTTGGATTTTTTATTTCGTTGTCGCTGTTGGGGGGGGGGGAGTCTTTCACGGGGGTCGGGTGATCGGCCGTCTCTCCCCACCGCTTTCCAGGGCCCGTTTCAAATCCACTTTTCCGCCGTCTAAACTCCTCGTCGCGCCGCTGCATGATACGTCACGACAGTGTCGTCGCCGTGTTGGCTTGGCGGTGCGGTCCGGGAAAACGATATGATGATTATAGGCGTAATCATAATGACGTCGTCGCATAATATAATATGCACGATATGTGCAGCTTACAATACGATATTATTATTGTTATCATCATCATTGTTGTACAATAATATTGTATAAGAGCGTCTTCGTGTGGCGGCGGTGGTTGCCGGGCAGTGAATGAACTCGCGCGAACGTGTCTTTGTGGCCTCTTCTATACGCGTGCGCGCACTGTTCTCAGAACCGGAATTAATGTCGCAAATGTGAAGCTATTTTAATGGCCGTACCGCCGCCGCCGCCGCCGCTCAGGTTTTTTTAGACGTTGACGTTTAGTCGCGGCATTTAGGTCTCGATTTTTTCTCCTCCACAATTACGCTCGCGCACACACACACACACACACACACACACACACACACATTACCACTACCTCCACGTCCTCGTGCTGCAGCAGCCGGTCGATTTTAATTAGCGTACTACGCTGTAAAATATATATATATACATATATGTCATACGCGATGAGTATATATACGCGTGCGGGGTGGAGAAAAAAAGTCATTGCGCGATGCCGCTGCAGCGAAGAATGCAGTTTAAATGCGTTTTGTAGGTCCGAAAGATGAGTGCGCTATTATATTATATTATATACATATATATATATCGCGTTGCGTAGGTTTATAGGTATATGCAGGCGCGCGGTGCGTGGCTTGTAATTTTTTCGTCTCCTCCGATTCCGCCGATCGCACCAATTAAAACCGACGAAACGAATGCGAAAGAAAAAAAGGCTCGGAGACGGTGGGTAAAAAACGCCGCTCACAGACGCCGGTATAACTGCGGGCGCGATCCGTTTCCCACACCGACCGACGACGACTTTGCACCGTCCTCGAATTATAGTCCGAAGTCCGAGACGGCAAACCTGTGCATCGCAGACCCGCACCGATCGGATATCTCCTCCGTCTACACGCGTCGCTCATGTCAGCAGCACAGGTTAATAAACTAAAAATACACGATATTATATATACTGAAACCTCTAAAAATCGCCGACTCTCTCGGTCGACCGGAAATCTTGCCTCGTCGTTCGGAGGGGTGTCCGCTATTCAGAGGGTTCAGACCGTAGAAAGTCCGCGGTTGGTTTCAAAGAAGTCGTCCGCCGTTGGCAGGTGTCCGCTACCGGAGGTGTCGTCATTGAAGTAGAATCCGGTAACTATAATCGCTGTATACCGCGGTGAACGCAACTAGCGCACACTGTGACATGGCAGTTATCGTACGCCTCCCCACGGAAACGGCCGTGGTCCTATATGTACCACCGATGAGAATATATTAAGTGTTTAAGTTAGATATATAAGGACGACGGCGGGCGAACTCGTCGGGGTCGACGATTTTCAACTCTGATAGGTACGTCTTTTGTTGTAGACGTTATCATTTCGTTTCCGAAGATACCGCATAAAACGGTCTGGGTATACCGGAAACCAAAATCGTAGGAACTTATCATCCGACCACCAGTCGACTTTTTCACTTCATTACCCGAATAACGCGTTTTTGATCACGTGGTCCCGCTCGTTACATAATGTATATAATGCGTATTGTACTTCGTCTGACTGCATTTCCACAGTTGTCCGTTTAAAGTACCTACATATTGTAATAATGGTGTATATACATACGTATAGGATGTTGTAAATATTGTCGGTTTACGACGATAATTGCCCTAATTATTATCGTGACGGTTATTATTAATATTCTAAGATGTAGGTAAGTGGATTGTTTTTGTCTTCGCAGATCGAAAACTCAAAATAATTATTTCATTCCATTTTAATCGATATACAACGTCAAAAGCACGCTGCAGTGCATTGTACCTCGCGATATAACAATATCATGTTCTAATTACGCGAGTTTTTCATTAAGTTTTATAGGAAATTAAGTATACACTATACATGCATGATATAACATATATATATATATATATTTTTAATGTTAAGCTATTATATTTAATTACAGATATTTCCAATTAGGACAATTTTCTAGTTGTATTAGTGTTTTAGATATAGGTACGGCGTAGGTAACTATACTGTAACTATATATTATTTCATAAAATTAATTGCAATTAAAACGAAAGTAGTGTTGTACTACACGTATTATATTACACGCGTATATTAAAAATAAAGTAATTAGAATTTCATTTAAGTTATAATACATTGTAGTTCCTAAACAAAGAAATATTCGTCTATTCCGTCATTATCATTTTTACCTTAATAATAATAATAATAATAATATGTCTTTAGTTATTACACCGTTCATCATTATACTATATACATAATCTCATTCGTGCGGCAATATTAGATCTTTATCGCGTTGGTACAATATTATTATGATAAAACTCAAGAAGATATTATATTTGAAACAATCGGTTTTAGATCACGTGAACGTTTTCGCACGATCGACAATAATAATTCACCCAATAAACGCTTTCTCGCCGTCACAGTCATTTATGGAAAACTACAACACCGGTACGGACGTGTTATCGTATCAGTCGTATGATACAATATGTATATAATAATAATAAATTATAAGTAAAACGGCGCACGTACCAATCGACGGGAACTAGTGCATCACAATAAAATAACAATTTAATATCAATTATTATTATTATTAGGTATGGTAGCTATTGCGGAAGGATATCGGTTTTATCGGATCACGTGCCGTCTGGCTTACGGAAGTAGCTCCATGATCGACGGACGCTGTAGCCAAAACAATTATTATTCGAAGAGAAACGAGCAGATGAGGTGGAAAAAAAATGCTCTCCCGGTGCGGTCCGCGCCGAATTTCTCGGTTAATTATCGCTGATGCTGCAGCTGTTGCTCCGCAGACCGTTGAACTCGTATAGTAGACATTAAAATGTTGTGTAATAACAAAATTAGTGCTTATATTGCTGCTCCACTTGTATTTTATATCTCCTCTCTATCACACACTCTCTCTCTCTCTCTCTCTCTCTCTCTCTCTCTCTCTCACTGGTCTCGTGTTCGTCGACGTTTCGGCGTAGATACTCGGGCCGCAGCTGCATCAGACCGCGTGGAAAAACGCCGGATCGTTCTCGTTTCATATATCTCGCGGCCGTCCGTCTCTGCTCTTTCCATCGGTTGCAGACGACGTACAGTAGGCGGATACACCGGGACGGCGGACTTCCGAGTTGTATTCACCGCAGGTGATGCGGACATCGATTATATGGTGATATGTTGACCGATATAATAGGTGTATACGTCATAAATCTAAACCATGCCGGCGGTACAATGTTGCGTGGCGCCAGGGTCAACTATGCATATACCTATATATTGCTGTACCACGTGGAATACCGCAAGTGCCGGTCGCTGTAATAGGAAACCCGGCCAGGATCGCGGTTTAGTTCCATAGTCACGGCCTTTCCCATTTGTCCGCAGGATAATGACTTAATCTACGCTTTTCCATGTATTATACGATTCGAGTAAAAGTGTCCAAGTACGGTTTTGTCGATTGATCCGAAGGACTGTATTGTGAGTACCGAATTCAACTCTTACGTTTCAGTTAAATAATAACAATAAAAATTTTGTATCAAAATGAAGCTTATATTTTATGTACTATACTTATTATATTATATGTATTGCAACATAAACAATATTTGTTTTTTATTTCATGTAATGATGTTGGTTAACTTTAATTTTTAACTGACCAACACATTTATATTTTAAACTTTAATACTTTTAGGTTAGGTTAGCAATTAGCTATGTATTATTATTACATGAACGGTACGTGGGTAATGCATTATGGGTACATTGTATTAAATAACCGATAAGTTTATACCTATTGGAAATTTATCTGGCTCGAATTGTTTACCTACCTACTCAATTTATATTTTTTCTTGTCTATTGAATTAAAGCTATGGATGATGAAGAACCTATTGCTGACACCACAGCAGTGAGATTTTTTTTAACGTTTTTCTGAAATGAAGTGATTTTTACTAGTTTCATTTTACCTTATTACCTATATGAACTTTTAGTTTATATATAATACACCAGGGTGACCAAACTGCGGCTCTCGATTAAATATACCTATAATATATTGTATTCTGCAGATTCTCATACTGTCGGATACTATGTAGAACTTCTTTATCCTCCCCCCTTATCCCAACTACAAGCTTAACTCTATTTACTCTACAGACTTGGATGCGAAGATATTACCGTGAATTATAAATATATCAAATCGTATAGACATATACTTGTACAAATGTTTTCTATACAATGTTATTAAACGCGTACCTATATTCATGTATAAGCGTATATATATTATTGTATATGCTTTATTTTTTTTACGGCACTTACGCATTACAAAATCTAGCTCATTATAGAGACACACTTATAATGAACGGAAAACAGCCATAAGTAGTTTTCGTCGTCACAGATGGTTTTAAAATTAAATGTTGATCGAATCGACGTTCTTTGTCTACAATAGATATATCGTTAAATGTTTTTTTTTTTTTTTCATAGTCGATTCTAGTTTATATCTCTTCTGGAAATTAAAAGAGTTAAACGAATTTTCTTTCACATCTATAATTTATTATTGAAAAAGTCCTGACGACGGATTTAAGAAAATATAAAGTTTAGTCGGTCGTTTTCAAAATGATTAAGTATTTACGAAATTAATATGTTATATATATATACCTACGTTTCCCCGTAAATACTACAATAGGTTCGGATCTTTTTTTTAAGACCACGCTCATTTTTCGTTTAAAACTTTTCAATTCTCTATTTATTTCCAATAGTTTTATAATCCCTATTATCCTTGACTTCAATTTAAATTATTTTAGTTAATTATTTTAACCTACCCATAGGTATATATACCTACTTACGTATTACATACTATTGACGCACCTATACGCATGAGAAAAGTTTAATTTTACAACAATAATTAACAATAATGTACCTTTTCAATAATCCACACATTACTGATTGTTATATTAGACACACTTGATTTTATCAACAACTATTTGAGTCTAAAATGCTTATTCATGGCTTACGTATAGTTGTTATTAAAATTATGCATGAATTCGTGTGCAAGACACATACGTAGGTATATTAGACCCTTTAAACAGTTTAAACCCTGTATCTAACGCTTTGTGAAACTATTGTAATATCGCGTTTAATATACTCCGCTAATTATTACAGAGATAAATAATTAACGTAACCTGCTTATGTCATACAAAGTTTCGACAGCACATATACATATTACTGCACCGTCTATATTTTGTATATTTGACCTCTTCGTCGGCTATCGCATAGTGTATGTCTAGAATATTTCAATTAATAATATTGTAGTTCACAACACATACACACATATTATATAATCTGCATCGGTGGCCATACTACGTTACTTATCGTTGAACTCGAATACCCAATATACATACGAACAATAATATTGTACCTTTGTGTGCGACCGAAACGACCGTACAATCGACGCATACTTATTTTAATACTCAGTATACATGTGCGGTAAAGGTGTGACTACACAAGTCGTCCGAATACATATTATAGAGAACATCGGCGGCCATCCGGGCGAGTTATCTGTAAACGACGAAAAAAACTTAGATTTAACCCACTCCATACACGCTAAATCGTCCGGCGGCGACTACAATGTCGTTAATTCGACCCTTTTATATACGGGCTTAAGCCGCGGCGCACAAAGATGTTTTTGGAATTGTTCGAGTTTTTTTTTTTTTTTTTTGTTTTGTTGTTGTTGTACTAAACGACTGCGAGGCGGCGACTTGACTGGGAATTTTCTCATTGAACAGAAAAAAGGGTTAAATGTGGTCTCTGACATTTGTGCACGCATATGTACGCACATGTTAAAATACGTATGTATACGACGTATATGTATATATATGTGCGCACGCATTGCTCACATGTATATCGGACAGTCGCCCGAGGGTTTCCGTTTTAAGTACTCTAACGGCGCCGGAATCGTCTTCCGGACTTTAACAATAACAGTAATACATAATAATAATAATATTATGTATATATACGTTCGGCGGTGAACAATAATAAAAGGAATAATAACAATAACAATAATCGGTCGTCCTGACGTTTTGGGCATATCGAAATGGCGCGGACGAACAATCGACCTGCAGTCGTCCGAGCTGCCGCACTCTTCGATCACGCGCGTTCGAGGTACGTATTGTAATATGGGACGAAACGCCATCGAGCTCGGTCACAGCCGCCACTCGTTATCCTCGGACAAACACAATAATATACGGTTTTTCTCCGTCGCATAATATACATATTTATAATAGACAGAGTTGCGTGGATCGCGTGTCGTGCCGGCAAGACATTATCTCGGGGCGCCCGTGGTCTGCAGCAGCAGCAGCAGCAGAAGCAGCAGCAGGAACAGCAGGAGCAGGAGCAGCAGCAGCAGCAGTAGGACTCGCGGCCGGTGCAGGAGTGCTGCAGTACCCGAAGTGTGTGATATATCTCGGGCCGTGCGGTGGCGGTACGGAACGTGAGGCCATTAAAGAGATGTGTCCGAGAGATCTGTGAAAACGTACGTAAAACGGTTTTGAAGTGCGGCGGATGTGTGTGTGTGTGTGTGTGTGCAGTGTGTGTGCGTTTGGTGTGGGAGGGGAGAAGAAAATATATCCAAAGAGATATGAGAGACGATTAAAAGGTGTATAAATGTGTACGTCGCGTCGTGCCAGGTGCCGATGGTAATTATACACGGAAGGTGTTTGCGCGCGTCCTTGGTCCTTCGCAGCAGCCACCGTCGTTTTATATAAATATATAAACATTACCACCCGCGAGATGGTGTGTGTGTGTGTGTGTGTGTTCGTTTCGTCTTCCTCCTCTCCGTCATCCTCCTGCTCCTCAAACCCTCCTCTCGGGATTAAGAGTGTCTCGTCAACTTCGCCGCCGCCCGAGTCGTCACGATCTCGACTGAATTGCGCACAACGACGATACCTTCGCTATTGGGTTTATATCTTATAGTATTATATTATAGGTACATAGGTATATATCGTTATTATTATTATCCTATTATACAAATCGGATCCGTAGAAATGGACGTTTAGGTCTACTGCGTGATATCATATCATATATTTCTAATCGATTCCGAACTAGGACTATTCCGGGGCGGGGGCAGGGGATCTGTATCTCCAAACTGTTTTATACTTTTTACATAGTGTAATACATGCGAGTATACTTAACGGATTGATAAAAATGTAGGTCATATAATAAATCAAGGTACATTGTGTACTATATATAGTATTATACGCTCGTATGTATATTATACCATGTTATACATAGATATATGATAATATTAAAGCAAAACCTCTCTATCTATAAAATATGTATACATATCTACCTATATACTCTTCTATAAAATGTATACGAACATAAAAAAAAGAACTTGCATCTAAACATATATATTATATCATTATACCTACAATGGTTTATGAGATGATTTTTTTATTGCAAATTTTTCAAAGGAACATGATAAACAATCCGAGATTAATACCATGGTGGATTCTAAACGGAATTCACAATGTTATATTGAAAACGCCAAGGCTGACAATTTTCTTAGCATAATAATATAAAAATAATAATAATAATGAAAACTCTGCGGTACGATTTCATTGTTTAATGACACGAACCATTTTACTGTTGTAGTGTTGTTCGATTGGAATTTCTTAATTCTATTCATATTTTCATATCTTTATTGAAATAAGAAAATATATTATTTTCTCAGACGTGTTCGCGTGTCGATAAGTATATTATTATTGTAAATACCTTTACATTAAGACAGTTTATACATTCCAAAGTATAATACGAACCATTTCTCGTAAACAGTATTGATGAGAAAATAATATTCAGTAAAATGTTTAAATATGATTTTTGTCACACCACGCGTATTATTCACCCGTAATGAAAAAATAATGTTTATGTATGAAAACATTTCCATTTTGTATTACAATATATCATTTAATACATGCAACATAATTGGGTTTGAACACAAATATTATTCGAACGTTCATATATTTTCAATGATAACTAATATTCTTTATTTACTCTAAATAATAAGTAATGATTCATGTATTACCATAAAAAATAATAACTTGATGTATAAATTAATTTTATAGTGTCAACCTTATCATATTTTATTTAATGTTATACAATAACGTAACAAATTAAAATCATTAACCTAATCAAATAGTTATAGTTTATACAACCGTTTTAAATATGATAATACATAGTATAATATCCTTACCTACAGACAATTATTTATTTTGTAATTTTCATTACTTATACTAATAATAGAAAATTATATTTATCAACTTGACCCGTATATAATATTATGCTCTTGACTTTGAACCGTATTATGTGAGAGTTTGCATATATAAAAGTATGTGTGTATTAAAATTTAAAACTATATATTAGTCAATCGAACACATTTAATATTATAGTTATCCACCCATACAACATTGAATCTTATATTTTGGAGTAATAAACTGCAATAAGAAACTAATATAGTTTCAAAATATTGTAAATTGTAGGCAATCTGTGACATATTTGTCCTCGAGCATTTAAAATATTATTCTGGCCAAACGGTTTGTTAGCTATGGAGTTCGGATTGAAAACTTGGGAGAACAGTTCAAAAAACACTAACAATCGCTATATATATTATATACGTTGGTTATGAGATGTTCAAGATCACTTCTGAACTTATGGAAAAATGTGAGTAGGTTGAGAGACCATTAGGTTGAGATCGTTTAATAGGAGTCTATATTCGATCTAAATCTATTGTGGCTGCAGAGGTGTTGACAATGTTGTGTTATTGTTTGTATACAAATATAAATAATATAATATATACACTGTAACTAGGTACAAAGATTCCAATTGGCGAATACTGTGATAATCATTTTAAAGAATAATACAATATATATATTTATGCATTTTTTTAATACAAAACATTTTTGTTTTTTAGCATCATACAAGTGTCTAAACAATATTTTATCAAAAAGCTTTCTACATGCATTAGCTCGAACCATGCGTCTGCAGCAACTCGTGTAAATACAATGGTTTTTCGACAAAAGGTTTTGTTGGCTCATAGCATATTATTATAGATTATAACGAATATTCAAGCCTCCAAATTAAGAGTGGATTGACCCTTTGGGTCTTTTTGGCACACCGGAGACCTATTATATGCACGAAACCCCTCGTGGGCACAAGACGCAATGAATTATTATCGTGAACTCGTTTCGATAAAAAAAAAATGTATATAATAATAATATATTATGTACATAAATAAATAAATAAAACACATATTATATACACATACACGCACACACCACATAGTGTTTGGTAAACAAAAGGGGATTTTTGTATTGATTGGTACGTGTATGTATATAACACGCGTTCATCGTCCGAGTAAAAATAAGAAGTAACGAAAAGATTGATGGGGACTGTGTAAAGAGAAAATATAAAAAACCGATGAAGAAGTTTTTTTTTTTGAGTGTACGAATATTAATCACGAAACTAACAAATTACAAAACACGAGTGCCGAGTGTGTGAAGTCGGAAGACTGACAACGGGAGAAATAATAATAATAATAATAATAAAAAAACACTGACCGTTTATACAAAGAGAAAATAATATTTAAAAAAAATGTACAAACACACACAGACATAGATATATATATTGTATACAATAGATTTTAATGACACGTACAAACGGTAGACGTTAATCAAAATTATATCGCAAAAGCGACTTGAAAAACCCCTCAAGTTTGATGAAAAAAATATATTTTTCAAGAACAGGCACAAACGGGTGTAAATAGGTTTTTTTTCGTTTTCTATAAGAAAGCTTATAATAAGAAACGTCGTACCTACAACACTGAAGTATGTACACAGTTTGATGAGACATAAATGTATGTACTTACCTACGTAGATATATATAAGTATATACATTTTATATAAAGAGATAAATTCAAAAAAATGTGTAGCCATTATATGTAAGACTGATTTAAATTTAATAATGCAATGATCGTCGGTCAATAATAATGTTTAGTAAGTTCACGATTTAGCTATTATATATATACCTACTGCAATGTATGAACTGTGCAAACTAATTATATACTATATGTACGATTTGCATAACACATATATTATTATAATAACATATAATATATTGATTGGTTATATAGACATTTCGATATAGAATTTGCATACTCCGTTTCAAACGTTTCTTCTTAATAATAATATTATCGTCAGTAGTGTTATAGTAGTTTCAGATCTTATAGCGAAACGAGCACGTGGCACGAGGCTAATAACTCGTTCGCCGGGAACGGATTTCAAATAGTCTATGCGAAAAAAAAATCTGCGACTACACGCACCACTTTCCTTAATGGAATTAGAGGATAGGTCATAACAATATTATAATATATTGGTCGACGGAGGAACGCGCGTGCAGCGTATAATCATATAGCTGCATAAAAATGGAAACGAAAAAAGAGAAAAAAAAATTTATAATTTAGATTTTTCGACGGGGAAACCGAAACGATATTATACATTTAACAATATGTGTTATAATTATGTCTATTATTGACGATACGACGTGTCGATGATATCAATCGGTTAGGTTAGATTTCGGTGGTATTTTTTTTTTTTTAATATTATATAGGTATTATGCATGATATTCCAAGACGTCGTTTAGGGGGCTTGCGCAAACGAGTAAATCGTCGTAAATCAATTTTCGATGTTTTGTTTTTTAATTTAACGCGTTAAGAGAACCGATTATAAATCTCCGGTGGACAACTATAATATATACACAGGTACTCTAACTGGGCTGCAACAATGATTTATGACGTATCGCGTGGTATAGACTCGATAAAAAAAATAAAATGAAAAAACTAACCGAACAGTTCCGAAACGCGATAGGATGTAATATTATAATAAAATAATTTTATTTCCTTAAAATATTTTTATAACACACACACACACACACACACACACCCAAATATATTTTATGTACCGATGGCCTATTTGAAACTTCGCGTAATAATAATCATGAGCCACATGATGGCTAAACTGTCGTCCTGCGAGACGCCACCTGCTGTCACCACGCGTTATTGTGTTATAATATTAAATATTAATTACAATTAGTCATATTGTGTACCGATACAAATGATAAAATTACGTTCGTTAAAAGCTGCGTCTGCTACCTATAATAACTATGGAATATAATAAATTACTGACTTGATATTTTTTATCGTATCGTATAGTAAAATATTAGTTTTCAGTGGAACTCGCATCGTAGATTATTATATATGACATAATAATAAAAAATAGGTACTAATTGATAATTATTGGTCGAGTAACCGCATACCGGCCACTGCAAGCGTGACTATGGTAGATGATCGGCTCGCGCGGTCAGTCCAGCACTCCAGCGTCTGATGATTCGGTACATAATATAACGAGACTATAATACACAAACTGACTGACCGGTCGCTATGCGTAAATAATTAAATAAATAAATAATAAATACGCATCCTGAAACCCGACGGAGTCCGCAGGGTGGCAGGCTCAACGCGAAACGGTCCTCGCCTGCAGTGACGCTTTACCATCACACGTACAAACATAATCACCGAAGAATTATGGTTTCGTGGTTATTATTTTTTCAACCATCCGAACCCTGGTACCGGTCGATCGACCGATAACATTGTACTATTATTATACAACGCGATTCACCAAATAAGCGGACCGATTTCGTTCTGCATAATATTTCGCCTATCGCTCGTGCAGGTACCGACAAGGTAATACAGTAAAACCTCGATAAGACGGAATCTCATAGGACCATGAAATTTTTCAGTGTTAGCGGAATTTCCGTCTTGACGGGGTTAAAAATTATATTTAATTTAAAACGGGACCAAAACAATGTTCCGTAATACCGGGGTTTCCGTCTTACCGAAGGTCCGTCTTAGCGAGGTTTTACTGTATATTATAATGGTATTACGACAATATTCAGATAGTCTATTATTATAATATTATAACCTACTGCGACAATGCTCCCCCTCTGATCATTTCGCACAACGGTGCGGTACGACGGAATCTCATCGGTCGAGTCGGACCGACGCAGTTTGCTACAAATTAACGTATTGTATTTTAACGGACTGTATATATTGCGTATGATAATAATATTAGTTATTTGAACGAGTTGCGGTCGTACCGTTTGATCTATTATTTCGACTAAAACATAATATTATAATATTGTTCGACTGCAGCGTCCATGGCGAGTTATTGGTGATTTTGAAATCTGCAGGTATACTTTGGGATCCATACATACCTGCAACGCCCACGCCAGTAAAATATACGTACATGTACATGGCGTGCATATAATATGTGGGTATATCGTATAAATGATGCGTACGGGACATGAGCACTTACGACTTACACATATATTTTCTCCACATATATTATATTATATGCGTGTACAAAATAAAGTGCCTTTTTTATGTCCGTGATGATCTGAGAAATTTTATACATACAGGCACGATTTGCATGTGGTTTTTCTTATCAAGTTGATAATTACACAACGTAGGCATGTGAGGTGTTTGGCATTTTGCGATTAGTGTGGCTCGCGCTTATATTTTACCCACGAAAATCGAGCGATTTTTTGTTTCTATAAGTCATATAGGTATAGGATTTCCATTGGTTACACAGATAGCCTAACCGAAATCGATGAAATCGAAAAACCTTTTGTGACTATAATACGATTCAGAGGTGGGTACCCATATAATGATGTATAGGTACACACACACACACGCGCACACACAATCAAGTTTATATATATATTGTATGTATATATGATATGATATTCTTATAACGTAATTATGAAATGTTTAAACTGCTATTAACATAATATTTGAATATTTTACGACGCGGGGGAATGAGAAAAACGGGTTTCGCTTTGGGTTAGCATATATTACTATCAGTGTGCACGCATTATGTATGTATTGTATATTAGAGGTATACGTTATCATCATGTATGATTATATTATACTATGCAGATGGTGTAATGACATCGAGTCTTATTAGACCCTCGACGTCGTCTGCAGACCGCCAGACAGATCGCCGATGTCATTTACTCGTTTCTTTGTTGAAAATAATAAAACGTATAAAAACTGATATTTTTTTTGTATTTTTTTTTCTATCCCTACACAATAATAATAATAATATATAATACGCGCTCGTGTATATGCGCGTATATACGGTGGCGGCGGCGGCGGTTGTACCACACACGTACTTGCGACTATATAGGTACCTATACGTACGGCGACGCATTACCTGAACCACGGTAGCCTCCGTGGCTGGTATTAACATAATATTATGTTCCTCGTGACATTGTTGTAGAAGACGAAATGACAATATTCTAACGACGTCTGCTCGACCGCGAGGACCGGGGAGGATGCCTGTACCGCTGCCGGCTGACGATGCATCGGCTTGCTGTGCAGGGTCGTCCGTACGAAATAAGATATCTAGACGGCGCACTAGCTGCGTATAATTATTATTATTGAAAAAAATTAATACCGACGAATATTGTAATTTATAACATGACGTCTTTGTATATGAACGAATAAGAACCGCGAGAAGCCTTTTTTTTTGTTTTTCGTGAGAAGTGCACTGCTGCAGGTTACCTACCTATACCTATACTTGAACGACGTGCAACAACAACAACAAGGTGCAGATATACACCTACATATGCATCGCAGCACACGCGTGCAGCGGTGTAAACCCATTTTTTTTTTTATGAATAATTTTGTTTCGTTTTTTTAATTCAGAGCAGACGGACACTGCACTCACGCCGGCCAGGTCGATTATTATGATGATTATTCGGCGAAACAATTACCGACGTACATACTATAGTTTCCGGAACGCCTTTTTTCGGTAACCCGACCGAAATCCGGTAATTTCATAATTTCGACTTGTGCTCGGCTGCGGGGAAAAAAAAAAGTATATAATACCGCTGGAAATTAGATAATTGCCGTCGCCCCGCGACGCGTGACGTGAGATCACATGATGGTACACACTCGCTCACACACACGCTCGTAAACATATTTCCATGTGCGCGTATATACAATATTATAATAATACGGAGTATAATATTATACATATAGGTTGGTGGGTATTATTATAATATTATGTAAATTCGATAAGGCAAAAAAATATCACATGGTGATAAAAATGTTTGCGGAAAAATAAACAACGGACAGAATTTAGGTCACGAGGTCTCGGAGAAAACGAAAAAAATTCTGCGCCAAAAACCCTGGCGGGTGTTTCGATCTCGGCTCTCTTGCGATGCAATTATAAGTACCTACCTACTTGATATACATATTATCCAAATATTTAAGTTGTGATTTTCACGCCGATAGTATAGGTACCTATATATGAGGCGCACACGAATCAACTATAATAATCGTTTTACGACTGTTCGACCCATAACCATTTTCCTCCGAAACAGTACCTATTCCAATATTGCGTTATGCGTTACACAAGTTTGCAAACTCGAATAATAATCATAATAATATCATCTTTCGACATAAGTCTATTCGTGCACATTCGAAAACCTAACGGCCAAATATATGTAGGTACCTACATATGTTATCATATTTTTATAACCGATTTAGCCGTAATGGCATGATGATCTAATACTATAGATACATATTTATCTAATAGTTTGTATATACGGTACGTGCGTGCGCGTTCAGTCGACGTAGACGAAATAGAAATCCATTAAAATTTCAGGGTCATTAACATTAATGATATCAATGTGAGCGGGCGGCTTCGATCCCGCACAAATAAAAAACTGTATATTTTTTTAGGGTACTGAGCCCTCCCCATACCCCCCCCCCAACCGATTCCTGCCTATACGTAATTGGCAACCCGTTAGCCACATGGTCTGTTCAAAAATGGAATATGATTACAATAATTTTGTGTAGTATAGTATAATAATAGGGCATCATATAGTATATGCGGTACAGGTACGTATTTGTGAAAAAAAACATAATCTGATTTTTGAACGAAAACTGTTTCGCTGTAACGGCCGATAACATAATATTATCTGTGCAGTATTATGTCTTGCAGCGATCGTTCCAATTAAAATAACTGTGTTTGCGAACTGATATGTTTTACCTATATTATTATAAAAATATTATATTACTATATTTTGGCCACGGACGTATAATAGCAGCGTGTCATTCGTGACCAAAATCCAAAAATAAAATAAAAACCATGAAATGTTGACATTTACGATATAAATTATAAGCACGAATAAGTATATAAAATAATTATAACATAGCATGGGCGTTCAATTAAAAAACACTATATTATAATAGTGGAAGTTTAAAATAATATAAATACTTCTAAAGGATTAAACCAGTCATTTATTTTCTCAAAAAGAATGAACGGTTTTGGAAATACTTTTGAGGTGGCACACTGTTACAAAATGTCGGTTTACTAGAACACCGCTCGTAAAAACTAAAAATATCAAATGTAAGTACTTATAAGTTATGACTACTCCTAAGAAATTTCGATTTTTATATTGGGATATATTGAAACTTTCAGAAATATATTCTGCTTCGGAACATTAAATGCAAAAAAATTAAAGTAAAAAGCTTAAAAAGGTATGGCCATCAGAACGGTGAAAACCATCATTTATTTTCCAAAAATGTCGTTTCGTAAGGGTTTAGAATTTAAAAAAAAATATGAAAAAATGAGCGTTTACCATTAAAAGAATCGTCGTGTTTAAATATACAAATGTTAATATATTACTACCTATATAATATATATTATGATCATCTGTCCGCTGTCGACATCGTACTATAGTAGTCCGATGCGGTCATTGCGATTTTTCATTATTCAATACACACACATTACACATAATAGGTATATAATACATATTAATACATTTATATCATTATATATATATATAGATAGGTACGTGCGTGCGTGCACTATTATAATAGATGCGTTATTTACGAGTATATAATAATATTATTGCTATATTTTATATGGTTATTTCATCCCAATACCGCGAGTACCTACCCATATATTATAATATAATATTATATTGTATCAGTGTGACGAGCGTGTGTGGCCCTTATTATTGCCTTATATATAAGCGTGTAGCGTGCGTGCACGAGTGTGTGTTGCCGACATTTGATATTATTATAATATTATAGCCGCCGAAGCTTAATATAATATATTGTATTTTACGTATAACGTATACATATATACGTACGATCCACAGCCGTATATACATGATATTATTATATTACGTATATAATATATATATATATATATATATATATATAGATACGGGTTAAACATATACGTATAATATATTATTTTATTATATTGTATATGATATCATAATATGTGTTATCGTTATATATAGAGCTACGTTGTACTATCGCACACGCCATCGCGGAAAAACCGTTTGCCCCAAATCGAAAATGAAAACCGTATCGTCACCGTAGACGGTATAGTAAGATAATATTCACCCCGAAACGGCCGAGAGAGGATTGACCCCACCGATGCTGCTGCGGTAGATCGTTCGCCCGCGATCGCGGAGGCGTCTCCGTCGGTAGTCAGTGGTCGGTACTTCTTTATACGTTTATTAATGCACAGGTGTATACATATACATGTATACATACATACATATATATATATATATATAGACGTAATAGGCATACGTATATTGTAGTGGGTACGAGACTCGCACACGGGAGTTACTCGCCGATATAATGATGATGGCGATGACGACGACGACTACGATGATAAAAATACAACACATGATATTACTATATACATGATGATAATAATAATAATATGTACCTATAACATTATCGTCGATTAAACCGTTCGCAGTTCCATTTACGTCGTCGATAAGCGAGCACAATATTATATAATATAGGATAAAACGCTGTAGATCGTATATATTTCACGACCCACCTACTATATGGCTGCGTGGATTGATATGATATTTAATATATTATACTATTAGTATTATTTATTATCATTACAATCAATCGCCGTCTTACGATGTTTTTTTTTCATCCGAAAATATTTAAACACTTGCACGCATAATTTATGTATATAATGATTTAATATGATATGATGAGCAATACCTACGCAGTACGCATACACACCGTGCGAGATTTTTATTTATCACTAGTATAAAAAATATATAGGTAGCTATATAGTATATGTATACCTACACCGAAATTATTATTATTTATCAATCAATAAAACATTATTAAACAATTTAACCTAACGCACGATGCGCACGTGCCGTTTTTTGCAATTCACGTGAATTTCATATGCATTTTTTAAGGGTTTCCGTTACACGCTGTTCATAATATGATTATATCAAAATATTAACAGTGCTAACATAATGTAAGGCTGTATTGCATATTATTTCGATATTCCCGCGGTTATGCGAGTATGCGCAGTAAATATATAAAACAACCGTAATGTTACCATGTGTACTTATACGTATATAATTATATATAATATTTATGAATGAACAGTTGCCCTTAAAATCCATCGTTCCCCCCTATTCCATTTCATTATTAAAGTGTCTGTTTGTAGTCAAAAACAATGTCCGGGAATATTCTCAATCGGTTTGTGCGCCTAAGTTTCTACCGATAATCATTCACTCATTATAAGTGTATAATACGCAGGGAGACATTTTTTGTCTTTAAACGTACCATATAAATATAATGTTATATTATTGTTCGTTCGGGGATTATGTTATTACAATTTCTTCTTCTTCTTCTTCTTCGGCTTATTAAAATAACAGACCATTGAGATCCCTCGCCGCTCCTATTTCTGTTTTTGTTTTCATATTATACCATCCGAAGAACTATATTAGGTATGTATATATCTTTTATTATGAGATTAAATTATTATAAATTATATACATTTTCGCAAGAAAATTAAAACATAAAAATACTTTTAATTGGCAACTACTGCGTTTAATTTCGTATTATCTATAGGTATATATTACCTATACAATATAATGATGCAGTATATTTTTCTGAAAAGTTTGATGCATCAAATATTAAAGTATAGAAAATAATAAAGTTTGTTATTTATGAGTATTTAAAGTTTATACAAGAGCGCAGAAAATTGTCCACGAGGAAACAACTTTTATACTTTCTGAACTTTATACTACAAATTGATTATTTTTTGCAAAAATGTAGTGTTATAAAACTTACAAAGATTTTGAATTAAATTTTTTCTAAAAATGTAATGACATACAAGGTGGCAGATAAAATAAATATCCGAACAGCGCCGAGTATTTTTAATTTATATTTTACGCGTCATTTAACCGTAGCGAAATTTAACTTTTTAAAAATTACGAACTCAAAATTCCATCTAGATATCAACTGACGGGATAAAATATAAATGAATGGAAATTTATCAACGTTTTGTAGGGAATCGACCAGGGAATGAAAATAATGTTTTACTGTTCAAGTCAGAAGTTCAAAAGCCAATATTGTTTTAAGCATAAAAATATACCAATAACAAATTGCATATTTTACAAGACTCGAAAAACTTTGTCGGCGGGCATGAAAAACTTAATATACCGTTAAATCAATTTACAATTCATTAGACATGTCTTTAAAACGTGAATAACGACATTAAATTCTCTTGAACTTATACCATTATCTTTTGTCGACGATGCATATTTTTATAATCCAAATATGGAAGTGATTATATATAAAAAAAAAAAATACTGCACTTACAATGATTTGTTATGGTTCTCTATAAATTCTATACTTTATTATCGTCGTAGATTATCTAAATCGGATAGAAAATTACTAGACGGACCGGGCTTTAACCAAAATCTTGTTTAACGCTTTTCCCTATGGAATTTTTTTCTGTTTTTTCGATCATTTGGAAAATGGAAAGTACTGTGACTTCTAACCAAACGCTTTTTCGTAAATTAAAAAAAAAAAAAACAACCTAGTATTATTTCGCTTTGGGTAGAATTTTTTGGCAACTTTAGTTGATTGACCCATGAACTGGCGGATGACGTTAAAATATTACAAACGTAAGTGTAACGAAGTTGATGAATAAAATAAAATAAAATGTATTATTATTAACAAGTTCGAATTGTAAATTAATATGATGGCGACTATTACAAACGAAAACTAAAGCGTATGTAATATTATGAAAGTCAGTTTAAGAGTGAGGAGAAAAATGAATTGTTGACAAATAATCTAATAATACGCGTTCCATGGATTACTGATGAAATATTTTAACTAATAATTATAAACTTTTGGGGAGCTTTTAATTATTTCTAATATTATATTATGATCAATAGAAAATACCTCTGTTATGAATCGATAAATTACAGAATAAAATGATGTACCTACTGAATGTTTGCTAAGTAGAAATGTTTTAACGAACAAACAGCCTAAAGCAAGATAGAATTATGTTACTTGCGATTTTGTTCAAAAACTTACCTATCGTATTTTATTATTAATATATTATACACCTGTTACGCAATATTTTACATAATTCATTAGATGTTTTGTTTTGTGTACGGAAACTTAGGTAGGTACACATAATATTATGACTGAAAACTTTTTCATATTAGAGGTCAAGTGAGAGTGTTTTTCAGAATACTTGAACTTTGATAATGAATTAGTTTTTAATATCAATATTTATATACGTACCTATTAATAATAGTATTGACAATGAGGCGAATTGTGTAATTAAATAATGTTTATATACGTACTTACCTATATTAATAATAGGTAGTATTGACAATGAGACGAATTGTGGATCGAAGTCATTAATATTGGATCAATACTAAAGTATTATTTATATACCAGATTGCCAACTATAGACTAATAACTACTTAATTTAGATACATAGAATGATTTATTATGGTAAAAAAATTAATGTACAATAATAAATATTGTAGTCTACAGTTTTCAGCCACTTTTCAGTGGGTTACCGTGATGTATAAAGGGTTCGAACTTTTTTATCTGTAAGCTCAAGAGCAAAAATTATAACAAATAATTGTAAAATAAATGTTGTTTTGTGAATACGTTTTCTTTTCAATAACATTAAATCGGAATGGTTTTTATTAAATAATAAAATTGCTTTGATAAAAACTCTGTGTTCAAAAATATTATAATTTATTAATTTATATAATAAAGCTGGTAATGTAGTTGTAAATAAATATTGCATTCATTTTTGTTTATAATAATTTGATGATATTGATAATTATTTCCTACGTTTTACGTTTGATAGAATGATAAAATAACAAATATTAGAAACTATATGATAATTGATAGGTATAGGTATGTAAATTATCATGTCTTCTTAAAAATTTCAGAAACGATCCATGTTGTGCAAACAAGATTTTTTTATTTTTTTCAAAGACATATTAATTTTCATTTATTTTATTGTATTGTGGGAATATAATGTTATACTTGTGAAAAATAATTAAGTAATATATCGTATTATACTATTTAAATTATTATGACTGTTGTTCTGGCACATAAAATGTCACCATCTGCACGACTAAAACCGATCGAAATTGTATACGACGCTTAATATATTTATTTCCAATACCTTGCATAATATAATAGGCTTGATCAAAGCGTAAACATATATATATAAAAAAAAAAAAAAAAATGAAAAACGATTTAGACATTTAACTGCGGCGAGTGGGTGACGTGTTGTACACCTAATATTATAATATACGCGCTTATAGTGTATAAAATGAAATAAATATAAAAACGAACGTTAACCGTCGTCCTTTTGTACATTATTATGTATATACGATAGGGTTTTAATTAACAGCTGTCCGCCGCATTAGGACGATATACCGTTCGGTACCATAATAATAATAATATAATCTTCTCGTATTCGAGATTGAATAAACGTAAAAGTAGCTATATGGTAGCTTCGATATAATATGGTAGTAAGACGTGTATGGTGTTATAGTGACGTATAGTGTAATATCACAATACAGTATGGAACGTCGTACGATGCGTTATAACATTATACGATATAGCGGTCATCAGTGGCGTAATTTTAATTTTATTTTTTAATACGCGAATTCTCACGGCGGCCGCTTTTCAAATTTCAGCACGCCCACGGAAGAATTACGGTAAAATCTATTAACTGGCGATTATTATTTGTTTTAATATACACGTAGTTCGTCGATACGCGGCTGACACGCCTACGAGTATCCGAAATAAAAGATACGCTAAAACCTTCGTCGGTACCTACCTATATATCATGTTATTATATACGAGAATAGCGATAATACCATGATATTGCTAGAAAAATCAAAATCTCTCATATATGCACTACACTGCGTATTACAGTCGGTGGCAGAAAAAATTGGTCTTCGATTAAGCTCTCCGAGGTCGATATATTTTGTTTTAATTTGTCTGCGCGACATCTGCGGCCATTGTTCATATAGTATTACATTGCAAATAAATTTATAAATTACATAATTACTAATACTTACTATGATAATCACAAATAATGAAAAACGATAAATTGAAATATTAAGTGTTTCGGTTGCAATTTACAATTTATTGATAAAGTGAGTTTGTGGGTTCGGAGTATTTCAGCTAGGTGATCGATCCATTCGGAATCGTCTTCTGCGTGTTCTGGCCTACAAGGATCGATGCAATCACGGATCCAAACATCACTTCGCAGACGCATTCTATATTGTTATACCGTTGTGTAGAAGTCTAGCCGCTGCAGTATTAACAGTGGACGGTTGCTTCGGTACACCTGTTGACGAGCAACAGTTAAACATTGTGCTGTTTAAGACACCGAGACTTGACTCTCGACGGCGCGTGAAAAAAAGACTTGACATGTTTATGTAACGAAACACGCGTGTAGCGGACATTAAAGCAATAATAATGAGATTGTATTCTCTCAAAACTGCCGACGGTGAAGTATTAATATATATGTACCTACGTTAATGTATAATATTATAATGTTCCTATTACCACCACAATAACACCACAAGTAGGTACTATATAAGTACACGTTGGATATAGATACGTATATAGTATGCATATTATTATATATATACTGAGCACACGGCGGGGGCGGCGGTACACACAATTTTTGCACGGCACATTGTCTACGCAAACCTCCTCCTCCCGACCGGAAAACGCGGCGAATGATAAATATTGATCGGGACCTTTTAGCACACACACGCGCGTACGCAGAGATACATTTCCATGCCTTAACTGATATTTTATAATGTCCGCGTCTTATGCAAATGCGATTGCTCCGAGACGAACGCCGCCACGTCTAAAGTGGAGGAAGTCTCCAATACACGACGTCATTTTTCCGCCGCAATCGTCGCGGTTATTGCTAGCTGTCACGTCTCGGGCGCGGGCGGTACAACGTATCGTGACCGGGTCGTATGTGCGTGCGGAGTGCGTGTTCGCTGCAAAGTCGCCGGGTCGAAGAATCAACACGAGACTTACGACTTGTCGGTGAGATTCATTGCTCCGGTCGCGGCGTCGCGCGTGACGCCTACACCCTGCTGCAGGAGCGCCCGGTGACAAATATACTGCTCTAAGGCGCGCGATCCCCCGTCGTCGTCTCTCTCTCTCTCTCTGGACTCCTCTCTCGCTTGCGCAACCGATAATTTATCTCCAACCCTTATATGCGGGTGCTTGTGTGTGTGGGTGTGTGCGCGCCGTGCCTTGTGTTTCGGTCAGGAAATAGATTTCTCTCTTTTTCCACGTCCCCCTCTCTCTCGCTCCTCCCCCTTCTCTGTCGTGTAGTGTCACGTCGTACATATATATATATGGTCTCTCTCCCACCCCCCCCCCCCCATTTGGCCGGCATCGATCCCGCGACCGACTATACGGGCCCGGGGGACGTGTTCCCGGACCGGAAAAACGCGATCCGCGTTCGCAGTCCAAAACCGTGTTTTCACGACGTTTTTCCGTTTTCTATATATTCTTATACATATATTTACACGTCACTGGAGTGCGTATGTACGATTGATGTACGGCGATATTCTTTCCCCGTTTTTTTTTTTCGTATTTCGTCTTATATTTTAAACGAGTTACGTTTTTTTCCAGCGCCAAATGGATACACATATATACACGTGTATATAAATGTGTATTTATATACACACTTAAATCCATATTACATTCCGTACTCGTAAACAGCGCACACATACCTATATATTTATATATAATATGTGTGTGCGTATTTTTTAAATTGTCTCGGGCTCGCATTATATATACGTACGTATAGGCACTCTTCTGTACCGTCTTCTGTACAGACATATATATATATCAGCTAATCCTCGCTATTACGCTGGTTGTACAGTATATATATATAGCTTGGAAAAATATAACAGTTTTTTTTACGAGTTACGACCCTCATCTGACTTTCTCGAGGTTATTTCCACAGAAAGTTATAATAATAATAATAATAATATAGACGATTATGCGTCTTGATAATTATTATTCGTTGATTAATATTATTAATGTCTATGATATTAAACCACGGATACACGCGTGCAATAAAATAGCTGCAACCTCTCGATCATATCGACGAGGCAGGTATACGTGAGCTATTATAATATTGTCTATATGGCCTCACAATAAACACTGCAGTATTGGATTTTATTTTTCGGTGCGCAGTCAAAGTCAACACAAGATACGATTCAAGCCACAAAGCGCGTATACCTATATATTATGTACCGACGAGGGTGCAGTGCACGCGTAATTATTATAGTTGGCTTACGGGACATTATTGAATTACAAATATCTCGTAAACGAGGGGATGTTCCGGGCACCCCGTGTACACACACCACGGCGATCGCAATAAGGCAACGAGGAAACAATATTAGCATTTCTTTCGCCGCGCACCCCCCCGCCGAATCGAAAGTCCATATAATGTATACACGTAACATTGTTAGATGGGTATACCTATGTACTGCAGCAGCGTTCCAATATAACGTGAACTAAAAAATACGCCCCCGAGTGTATTTATACGACTGCAGTCTTCCCGTGTACAGGGCCTTTTCGTGTGCGATGTACATATATTAATAAAACAAAACTTTTATACGCTTCCGTGCATATATAATAATATGTACAAAATCAACTGACCGGACGACGAATTTTGCTAGCGCCTCCGCCGCGGGTCGGCAGCTGAATGACACGACGCGTCGCAAACTCGAAATAATTGGGTCCAATTAAATTAAGAATTGGATGTCACTCGGTTGTCCGAAAACGCAATAAGACTGTCCGAAGAGTAAAAAACGACGACCGCCACCGCAGGCGCCCCGATTTACGACTCTTTGTAATAATGTGCATATAGTACATCTGACATGTACATATACATTACACGCATCAATAGAACGGACACAATACGACCGATGTAAGACAGTGTGTTGTAGAACAGGAAGCGTTTCCGGTAAAGTTTCGATCAATTTTTTTTCCTCCGATCATTATGAACGCGCGACTTCAGTTACTATCGCGAATCCCAAGCAACTGCAGTACACTTTACTTTTTTGTTTTACAGCTCATTAATTTTTTTCGTATAGCTCTATGCGCTCGTCTCCTGATTGCTAATGGAGTTCACATTTAAAAAAAATGCGCATTGATAGCGTTGTCTTATCGGCTTGGCATTTTCAAGACGTTCGCGTAGGCTCGTAAAAAAAAAAACAACAACGATAATATTATTATTAAAATAACGGTAAAGAGGGAGCATCGTAGGGGAGCGCGAAGGGTGACTGTGACGAAACGAGAGCGCGGAAACAAGATATGGAAAAAATCCACTTCCCTCTTGTTTTAAATGTCGTGTACTCCGAGTTTTCCAAGTTACAGTTTTAAAGGGCGTTATAGACTCGCAAAAACGTCTTCCAAACGGAGAATGATCCGAAAAACAAACATCATGGACGAAGATTAGGCACCTTTATAATAATATGACGATATAATATATTGATCGTTATTTTCGCAACTATAAATACAATATTATAATTCGTTGCGAACACAGACCATTTGCACAAGAGGAGTTAGTGGATTTTACTACCTATCTGTTCTACCTACTATGTAAATAAGTATACGAAATAACACATTTCCCTCCCATACGTTAAACGCGTACGATATTACACGAAGACGTTGGGAAGAAAAATGATCACAAAAGTAATAAGGAAAAAGTGTTATTTACGGAGACACGAGGGGCTGTGCGTATACAATCTTATTGTTACCCGTAAATGTACGAAAAAGAGACGGATGGTTGCTACTGTTATTAGGTACCTAGGTATAGGTACGTACAGTAGAGAACATATTTTCGTTTACAATAATTGTTTAACATTTCAAAACAATCCATTCATAATTTTCATTATTGTAACGACGGAGTATTTTTTTTTTTATAATTTAAATACGAGTCTGGAATAACGCAGTATTTGACGTGACGTTATCTAAAAGTCATATGACGTTACCTACCTATTGTAATATATTGTACGCGTCGATTATTTTCGAACGTAATCTAATAATTGAGCATTTTCGGATTTATTGAACCGTATATATTTGATAAAGACAATAATGAAAAAAAAAATACAAGCAATCAACCGATGTGTAATTGCATATTGCTCCAACCATTCGACAGAATTTGAGTTGACATTTGTCAAGTTCGCTGATTTATGGTTGTTTTTAAATTATCACATTATATTATTCTATATTATGCATGGATGATAATAATATGTAGGTAGGTACCACACAAATTTGAAAAAAATCGTACACGTATATGGGTTTTTTTAAATTATACGGTAGTAATGTAATGATTATTCCAAACGTTTTAGACTTCTTGGAAATTGTGTTATAAAACGAAATAACTCTTTTCGTGTAAATATGAGCTAAGCCGTAAAAATAAAAATGTTATTGTTACACAATTGATAATAATGTAACAAAAAAAAAGGCGAGTTGCATAATACGCACACACACACATAATATATATATATATATATTATAGGTACCTATTATAAGTGCACTTAGTATACAATATGTACATACATAATATATATAGGTAATTTAGTGGCCATATATTATGCACTATATATTATATATTTCTGCACTTAAACCTATTGTTTCGCGAACGCTGCAGTCGGTTTGTAATTTTCACGGACATCATATCGAGTGTGTTTTATTACAAATAATTTATTCATAATTCGAGGCAATTGCAATAACAACGATTTATTCCCATACAATATGGCATTGTGTTCTGCTTAGTTGAAACGCAGGAAGACACGTATTTTGACGGCTATATATTATTATAATATAATACACTCGTTCAAGCCGACGCCGCTGAAAATGCTCGTTTCATCGCTAATTATTTAATAACAGAATTAATATTATTATCAAAGGTAAACCCGCCGCCGAATATAATAACGCGGTAAAAGTCATGAAAACATAATGTGAAAATTACTTCATTTGATCATTTAGCTTACTTGTGTTTTTAAACTTTTCGTTGGTGTGTAATACATAGATAGGGAAGAGTTGAAAAGTTGACTTCCCGAAACTAAATTAACGTATAATAAAATGGAAATTCTTTGAAATTACTTTATTGCCAACGTAGGAAAGTTGATGATTTAATAAAACGTTATTAATTCAGCGGGTATATAGAGTACCTGTATATTAACATCGAGCTAGCTTAAGAATACTGCGAATAATTAGACGTACGAATAATAGAAAAATAACGTTTTTTTCCTACTCGGTAAGAACAATATTATGACCTGATATCATAATATAATTGATACGTCGATGATCTATAGCTGAGCTCGGTCGGTGCCAACAAAAACGTTTTAACGATCAATTTTAAAAAAATAAGCGAACGCACTCGCTTGTTTTTACCTATATTATTATAATATTATGAGAAGACGACGTGCCATATGTTAATAGTTTCCCTTTTTCCAACGAGATATGCTACGACGAGATAAATATTATATTATGTTAAAGTGTTGTTGTACAATATTATACGGATTGGGTAATAAACGGTGCGAGTACAATGCAATCATACATGTATACAATATTGTTATGTGAACGACGAATTATAATTTTCACTCATCGAGAGCCGTATCATAATATTATATATTATATTACGACGGTGAAAGTGTGCGGCTCGTATTTATTACACAGGAATCTCCGGCGGTACAGGGAAAAGGAAAAGCGTACACAAAGACTGCACACGTGTGTACACGAATTTAATATAATAATATATATTATTAAATAAATGGGAGTCGGCGGAAAACAAAAATAACCGAATTCGCCACGCGGTCCGACGGTGGAAACAGCGTAGAGAGCTCACACGCGCACACACACACACACACACACACACACACACACACATCACGTGTGTGGGTGTACGAAAATCATATTTATAGTAAACTTCATAAATATCTCCCCGCGAAAGCTTTCCGTCCGTCTCTCATTCCCTCTCTCTCTCTGTCTCTCTGCTGTGCGTCTATGTCTCTACCGGTCCTGAACGTCTCTCCCAGGGCGTTTTATTTAATAAAATATACGAAGGGACCACCGCCACCGCAGCCGAGCCTGTTCCGTTCCTTTGCCAGCCGTTACTTTCCGATCGCACACATATATATTATATATATTATATATATACACTCGCACAGTCGTCGTCGACGGCGGAAATTCAATATCACACGCGCGCGCTTTGCCGAGCACGTACAACAAACGCCGCCGCGCGCACACCGACACTACATCCGATATTGACTGACGACTGCAGTATACATATTACAGCGGTGTGTCCGTGTGCGTACCGGCACACCGGATCTTCGGTACGCGCCGGCTTGGCTGTACCGTCTGCTGCACCGCCGATATACGTCTGCTACATAATATAGGTATGTGTATAAGACACGTCTCGGTATATTTTTTAAATGTCGAAGCAATAACTTACTGTACGTCGGGCTCGGCGTGTGAGCAAAAGCTCCGCGAAGCAAAGTCGAACCTATGATTCGGTGTTGGTCGTGGGAGGGTGAATGTTCGCATTACCCGGTAACACGACAGGTCGATTAAAAATAGTCTTCTTCCGATTTCGATATTTCATACCTATAGGTTAGGTTTAAAACCGAAGACGCGGGTGAAGTACTCGAGTACAGAATGATGAAGTTTTTATGTACATTATAATATATAGGTAGTGTGTTACAAGTGTTCGATATGATCCCGCACGGCCCGCCTGGCACACTGCTATACCTACCGGATGATCCACTTGACGCGAGACACTCATTATTATTTATCATCCAGAAACTATTAACGCTTTTTAAAATTGTTTTCAAAAACGTTGTAGTGATTTCTGAAATAATAACGAGTGTGATTACGAACCGGATCACCGCGCCGCGTATACTCGCGGTGTATCCAAAATAGATAATTATTTGATTTGCCCATATAGACACTATAACCGACGGAAGTTCGCTTATCATTACAAACGCTCCCACAATTATGATAAGACACGAAAGTTAATGCAAAACCTATCTAAAATAAACTAGACTGTATTATAACATCTTAACCATTTATTCTCATCGACGGGTGTGCGTAGGTTCGTTAGACATTTACGGTTGCTCTAATCGCATATATACTTATCAAATCGGGTTCAGAATTTTACCCTGGTACCTATATCTATATGTAATGTCACGAGTTTCTCAGCCTTGTCGTTAACGCGCGACCCAACGAATTTATCCGATTTTTGTCGCGATTACCTCTTGTCGGACGACCACAACCGCGCCGCTTTAATAATATGATAATATATATTATTATGTCGTAAATGATAGTTTTACCACTCTGTCGGTCGTAGAGATATCAATATATACTATGGCGCGCGTTTATCGATTTTTCGTTATCCGCGGCCAAAGCGCAACAATACTGATGAGTAGTCTCAGAGTGAGTACGTACCCTCTGCGTGTATATATATTGCAGTGTCGTCGGTATTTCCAGATAGTTATCATGTTTCGAGTGTTTCAACGCGGTGGGCGTTGTTCTCGCGCCCGCGGGAGGGGGTGCGAGGCGAACGTGTCGGTGAAAACTTAAAACCCACACACTGCAGGGAAACGTCATGTGCATTACGAATCGCCCGGAACAATCGCGAGCGAATAAGAATTATACAATAGCCGCCGACGAATATGCGGTTCGATCTACATAATTATTAAGACATCGCGCTGCAGCGCCGTTTCACAAACGTTCCGTTATATGTGTCACTTTCGTTCATCTTTAAAGATAGAGAGGTCCGCAAAATTAAAAAAAAACTCCGTAATCACTGCCATACCTATTGACGTCAATCCCCGAAAAGTAATGTTTACCTCGCTAATAATATCGTCTAACAAATACCGTTTACTAACACGAGTCGTATTGACAATTAGTAGTGACTCTCGCTACAATAAACGCACACAAATCCATTTACGAAATAACACCTTTAACGTGTTATTAAAACGATGCATAATATTATGCAAAATATCTCTTCTTCCGATATCCAAACATTTAGGTAGGTACATTACATAGGTACTCGTGATCCGTGTAAATATAGTCTTAGCCCTTAGGTACTGTCTTAGTGGGTCGACGGTCGCCGTCACCGTCGGTATCTTTTAAGCAAATAACACGAAATATACGCAAACACACCGACGGCTATCAAAACGTATCTGACAATAATATACTGTTAGGTATAAACAATGTACACTGTGGACACAACATTTAATAATATTATGTGCCGTAGAACACCCTAATATCGATTCACGGTTTATATGGTCTTCGGACGAAGATCAAAAATTTTCAAATGGTTTTTGTGACGGTGCAAAATATTTTGTCATATGTATTTATTATTATTTATTGGTTTTTATAAATGAACGTCTATCGGATTATACAACGGTATGGGGGGAACATAAGTAACAAAATAGTTACAAAGATAAGTAAAGGCATATTAAAGTAAACATAATAATATAAGAACGCTATAACATATGGCGATAACAATCGGCTAAATAGCCTATATAGATAAGAATATGTCATAATAAGCATATTATGAACTATAATCATTCTGAGGTGGGGGTGCAAGGTTGGTGTCAAAATCGGATGAACCTGTCGGTAAGTAAAAAGTGCCATGAAATCGAGTGTTGCTGGGATGCTGAGTCCCTCTAATTTATAAACGAGGCTCGTCTATATTTGTCCGTTAAATAATGCAGAGATAAAACGATAACTATAAGGGTCTGACGTCTTATTACTACGATAGTGATTCAAGACGGAGCACCTCATTGGGGTACTGATAATCACGGGGTGGATGACCTATGTTTAGCCAGTAGGTATCCAGTATAATTTAGAAACCTGTTCAGCACTTTATCAGCTCTTATTGCTTTTACATTGATCAAATGTGTGCCAATGCATACCTAAAAAATAAAGTTTTTTTTCGAACTTAAATTTAGCATTCACTTGTGATATTATATTGCTTTATGATATACCTAACTTTGATTTGACTTATTTGACCCACATTATATCATTGAAAATCCATCAAAGGATAAAAACCAAAAGAAATGTTTCGTTTAAATATTTTATACTTATACCTATAATATTATACCATATTATGTCCCGCGGGACAGATGTTCACTGGTCGTTTAAAAATGACAAATTGCACCGAGCGACCTCACGTTCGGTGTTATAATAATATAATAACAATATTATATTGTTGATAAACAAATATTTAACCTAAATTATACAAAACGAATATATTGTTCCCTTTGTGTGCTCGCGTAAATATTGGCCGGCTCCCGCGACGATATAGTTTCTCGAAATTCCGCCGGGTGGTCCGGGCCTTTTGATATTACTCTACGGTGGTCAAAATGCCACCGGTGTGGTTTTACCGGATGTTTTATTTAACCACGCCGCACAAGACATGCTGAATCCGACACTATTAAATCGCGCAGTGAGCCCTGCGTGCATATGCGTTCTCAGAACTCCTGACAAACACGTAGTTATTGGCAATATTTCATCGGACTAAAAGAATACGAGACACAATATTATCAGAAAACAGTATCGATTGTAAATCTTTTGAAAAATATGTTATTTTTAAATTCGATATAGTTTACGAAACAGAAACACGCCGTGATATATTGATATCACTGTCGATCCGACAATAGACGTTTTTATTGATCTCAAAAAAAAATATATATAAGTAGATAAAGGTACTACCATATATTTATATTCCTTTATTTTACTGGTGGGTGAGCGCTGATAAGCGCATGTCCATACAATTTGTTAATTTATTTGCTATAATGTACTATAATGTTATAGTCATCAAACTTACCTACTGGCAACTGTACAAATTGTAAATAAAATCTTTTTTCAAAAAAAAAAAAAAAAACAACAACTTAATTTAAATTTCCACAATATTTCCTTATGATGATAGCGAACGGCACCAATAAGTCGCTGAATTTAATCAACTCGTAATAATAACAAGATTATATTCTATTAGGAATACTTTTATATAATTAGGTCACTGCTCTTTCTCTCATTAGAAGATATTAAAAATACCTTTTTCCCTCTCTCAGTCATAAGTTTTCTTGTAAAAATGTTTTCTTCAATAATAATGGCATCATAATAAAAGCTGTCCTTCATTTCATTCCTCCGCTTATTGGTTTCAAATTGTCAAAATGTACCTATAACATGAGTGTTTTATGTTACGTTATTTTCTTTCTGTTTAATAACGAATAATAAATCATATTATTATCATTCATTAATAAATTCGAGATATTTACACCTAATAATATTATACATTTCTGTAAATATTTTTAAAACATTTTCTTTGTTTATTGATTATGTTATATTTATAGGTACTTTTGCAGTCAATCCATCTCGCAAAATGATTGACGAATTCTGAACATTTTTTTTTTATTAAAGAAAGAAAATTATATTTACGATTCATAAAGTTTGTTTGATGATGGTTAATTAGATTGATAACATTTATGGTTAAATTACCAACGGACTAACTAATTGGGAAGGGCGCCGCACCAATGCCACCTGACAAGACAATAACTATCTGAACACTAAATATTATATAAAACACGAAATCGTTACACAAAACCTAACTAATATAGCATGTGGTAACGATTATTGTTGCCTCTGCAGTGACGACTGACGACGAAGTCTGACGTACACTGTAAACATTATGGCTACGGAGAAAAATTTTATAATATGTAAATGTAATCAGTAATCACAAACCGCTTGTTAATATTTAACTTTACTTAAGTAAAAACAGAAATTGTATTATAGTCAACAAGTAAACCGTTATATTTATTCTTTCCCTTATGCAAAATGTACATAAATGTATATAGGTACTGCGCACAAATTATAGTTTCAAACAATACCGAAGAATCACTTATAAAATCGCGCATGCGAACTTTTTGTTTTTTTTTTCTTCTTTTTTTTCCAAACTTACGTGCACCGCCGTGTATGTATTGTTATATATTATTATGTACCTACGTCTGAAAATTGTATTATGATAATTTTAAATTACATCATTTGAATATATTCGCGTTTAAAACGAAAATACATAACACTCATTCGATTAGGACAGTAAAAACTGTACGTATTTTTATTTATAAATAAAGTAAAAAAAGTAAAAAAAAATAAGCCATGAACCGGTGAATCACAAAACACAGTATTGTACATTTACGATTTACCTATATATTATAATGTTCATTCCATAAATAAATTATGCGTTGTATTTTATACTAAATATCATTATCTATTATTTATCACATATTTTGCTCAACTGTACAATTATATTAATTGTCATGATAAAAAACGAAGTGATTATTATGAATACGCGGCGGCATAATAATATTGTTAATAGCATCATTGAAACCAAATTATTATTATTAATTTCAAAATTTTAAAATATAATATAGAAGCATGTTGGTCGATATTTTTATACTAATATAAAGTTAATTAAAATTTGAATTGAAGATATTATAATAATATTATGTACTCGACTGTGTCCTGTGCAACTTCAAAACCACTGAGTGTAAACGACGAATTGTTAAAAGTGTGTTGATTCTTTAAACATTATAATATTATAGCGTTTTATTAACATTATAAAAAATATAATTATTTTGAACTCTGTATAAAATATATATTATTTTACGCCAGGTGCATGTAGATAATTATTTATTTATTCTTTAAGCACTTTAAAACAAATATTACATCTTACACCAGAAAATAAAAATATGTAGAAATAATTTACAAATAGAAGCAGTACACCTATAAGTACTATAATATTGTATAGTATACTTACTAGTATTAATTAAAATCTAATTTGTATCATCATTTTTAAATTCATCTATAAATGCTGCGTGATTAGTCTCCGATCGAGAAAATAGTAATAAAACTAAATGGACTAAAATCTAAGTTATAGTTTTTATTATTTTTTTTTTTGTACATTGGTCTAAGATAGTATCCGAAATAGCAGATTTTAGGGATACTGTATATTATATAGAGTCTAAAAGTTAGTTTTGTTTTTCACAAAGTCTCTGGTCTAGTGGATGTAATTATAGATAATATGCAAACCGATTAACCTTTCGAGATTATTACTAAGGGTATGTTAGTGAATATACTGAATACACATTCTCAATGGGAGATATATTCAATCAGATATCCTCCAAACCGTTTTGGTTGAATTTTACAAAATTGTTACTAAATTCACGTCAGAACGTTATTGCGTTGGTGTTTCTTTGTCGACGGGATTGGTTCAGTTAATCTTAAGTCATAAAATTGCGAAATGGAAAAAAAGATGACGTTTTATTGTTAGTTTACGATCGTTGGATATTCGATTTTGTGGTTTTGCGGCACTCGACTGCACAGGCGGCGGCGGACACTCGTAAATTTTTTCAACGTATATATTTCACAAAACCCTAAGGACACAATCTGGTAAAGCATAACGCGCAGCTCATAGTTTAAGTCATTAATAGTTATGTATATTCCAGAAATGAACTACATTATAACTTCTGAAAAAAAAAAATGAAACGTTTAATATTCTTATGTAGCTTATATTTTATTAGTTGAGTATGGCGGAGCATATATTATTATATTATATATACGTTTTTGAATAATTCCAGTAAAAATTTTCATTCATATGTTAAAATATACAAACATAATAATTTAAGCACTTAAGTTTTGATTTATATTAGTGAAATTATCATTTAAATTTGAACACTAAAAAATCGGAAGGCTATACAAGAATTATTATTATTATATACCTAAATAGTGAATGGGACAAGGAAAAAAAAGTTTCAACAATAATAAGACGCTTATAAAAACGAGATACAAATAATAATATAATTTACGCCTCAATAGATTGAACTAAAAAGTATAAAAAAAATAATAAAAGATTATGAAGAGGTTCAATTCATTCAAATAAAATGATAATAACTAAAAACGAGAAAAAATATGTTATTATTATGCGCCCAGGTGCAGTGCTTAAATCAATCGTTTAAATATTTACGAACAATATATTCGATAAGATCGTTTTCTACACAATAACTGAATTTATGGTAACGTCAAATACACGAATTTCTATTTCTATTATTATAATTACAAAAATAATAAATTTGATCCATTGCAACTTTATACCATTATATGAATCGCGTAGGTAGATCGGAACAAAATAGTTTTAGATAGTTTTGGGTCATTCATCCCGAGGCTCAATAGTAGTGCAGGTGCAATGTTATTACTTATTATATTATAATTTATAAAAACGATAAAATATCTATGTTCCTACTTACTATAAGCGCGTCTTAGCATCAGCATATATTACTCTTTAATTATGTTTTTTAGCGATTTTTCTATAGTTTTTCCTACCGCTTATAAATGCCGGTTTACTAGTTACTACTCGAAGGTATTGCATAGGTACTAATTGTAGTAAATAAAATAATGACCTCCCTCGCTACATAAAATTAACAGATGGGGGGGGGGGGACTACGTGACATTTTTGAAGTTTTTTACTAGATAACATAAAGTCTTTCCGGCAGTTAAAAAAATAAATACATAATCGTTGTTGATCCGCTGTATAAGAATATAGGTAAGTTCCTGGAGCTATCGCTATTCGCAATATTTCAGAACATTCAAAACGTATAATTCTGTTCTCGACTTCCTGCGTCATTAAAGAAAACGAAATAAGTGAAGAATATGATAATATTCAAATTTTCAAATAATAATATATTTTAATATGAGATCCATATCAAAATATGTTTTAATTAAATAAGGTTTAACAGGGGCGGATTAGTGAATTTTTTCGGCCCGGGAAATAAGAATCAAACCGGCCCATAACTCTCTCCCCCCTCTCTTCCCCTAACAAAAAAAAAGAGCCCTTATAAGAACCGGCCCATCGGGAAGATTCTCGATTTCCCGATAGATCAATCCACCCCTGAGGTTTAATGTAGGTATTTATAGAATTTATAACATCACAATACATTTTTGAGTATATTCCAGCGTCAAACTGAGGGATCGAGCAATCGACAATATATGACATATAACATTGGCGTTTACTATTTTGTGATTTCAACTACAAAAGAAGAAAATTCGTTTTCCGAATACGTCTTCACACCAATTGGAAATATTTCCTTTTACTTTCGATTGGTATAGAATATTACAAATGTACGCTTTGAAAATGAAAAAAAATTGCAACAACTTTATCGTTTATTCGAAATATATCTTACAATAACAATATCGTCGGATTAGGGAACTTTTCAACAAATGCAATGTCTAACTTTCGAAGGAAATAATAATAATGCACATTAAGTAAACGTCCAATAATAATATCATGTGATCGGTTGAAAAAGAGATTGTTTATTTGTAAAATATAATTTATAATTTGTATTCAAATTTTAAATCGTAAACTGTAGTCGGCGTGTGTATAAGGAGACAGTAATTATTTTTAGTGTACAAATATATACATATAGTATAATTTTATTCGGAGAGTTTGAGATAAGTGTAATAAATACAAACTAATTCGTGCAGCTTTCGTTTGCTCAAAGGCATACAGTGATAATGTTATTCATAACTTAATGGGAGCCCGGGAGAGTATTAAATTTACTAAAATAACAGTATCAATGTATCATAAAGTATTAATATTGTTTATATGAGAATATTATGAATTTATGTGTTGTACGGCTTTCTGGGCTGTAAGTGATAAAAAATAATTTCTACAATAAACTCTGCTCAAATGTGTTCACTGAATTTGCTTTAGATTTTAATGCATTAATTTAATTTATTTAAAGAATTGATATTTTTTGTGAAAACAATTTAAGCTTACAAATCGAATTAAAAAAGTATGAAAACTATTCTGGAGTAAGGGTGATAATACATAATTGAATATTCAAGTATTATTATAAGTCGAGCCATTTCCCGACTTCCCGACGGAGTGAAATATCGTTCCTTAAAAATATTATTGTTACTGCAGGGGCAAAAACGGCGTATAAATTTCTTTTACGATTTCTGGATAATAAAATATTATATTTGTCGTGAAAAAAATAATAAAATATTTGATTCGTAGGCCATTAAAAATGTAATAATAATATATGGAATTAAATTAATTAATCTTTTGGGCGTGTTGTCAGCGACTGGCGGGTATAGGGGGAGCGGCGAGTGGCGAAGAGGCGAAGAGACGTGATATTATGAAATTGATTTTAAATGTTTTTTTTTTCGCCCCCTATTAGACTTCCTCGTCTTTCCGATAGTGTTCGGGAAATTACGTTCAGGTCAAATCAATAAAATGATTATAATTAAAAATAAAAAAAATAATAGAAATCGGTGTTAACGAAAATTATTAGGTGACTGCAGCTACAATAATATATTATCGCCATCAGCAAACCACCGCCGACGAAGTGGCGTCGCGTTCTGACGGTCATCAAAATATCATATTGTATAAATGTCTCTATTACATAATAATAAAATATATTACGTGATATAAATTTGCGACGGGTATGCTGTGTGTGTGTGTGTGTGTGTTTGTGTGTGTGTGTGTGTGAGTGTGTGTGTGTGTTCGCGCGTATACTCGATGAATATTATTATTATATTTCAGTAGTACAGTACAAGCCCGCGTGATGTGTTTTTGGAATTATGCAAACGACGTTACCGACGCCGAGAGGGCAAACGTCGAGCGGCGTTTCGCGTATACAACACAATAGGGTGTAGAGAGGGGGGGGGGTTTGGAATCGCATACGTGTGAGCGTAACTCCCTAGCTAACCTCCCCCCCCAAAGCGTTACCCCCCACGAGGGTGTGTGCGTGCTCGCGCGTTGTGTTTCGGGCGGAGTTCGCGTCGTAAACGCGTCGGCGAAATATCATCAGATAATGGTTGTTCATCATTCCGACGTGTGCGCGCAACGATATTATTGTGTGTACGATATAATATAATATTATATTATACATCGATTGCCGGCTGCACCGCACGCCACAGCGTCGGACGACTGGCTATAAATACGCTCGCGTGCGTGTAAAACGAAATTTGTAACCCCGGAAATCGAAAAATCGCGAGACTTACGATACATAATAAGTAATATTATGTGGTTACGACGACGACGACGACGACGACGACTATTATACGCGGGCTTTCGACGAACGCCGCTGCAGATCCATGCGATAAGCTATAAAATATTATTTCCAGTTTCGTTCCGAAAATTCAAAATATTATCGTCCAGCCGCAATCGCGATGGGAGCCGAGACCCCGCCACCGCGTCGGGGGCTGTTCGAGCGCTGCAATTACAACCGAAGCGGTCAAAGAACATAATACGAAATATGTCGAAGTACGAGAATTAATGTACGATCGGTCATTGCAAAACCGACACGCGCCGCGCATCCCCGAATTCCCAGATAGGGAATCTATACAAAAACCGAACGCTCGAATCTCGGAGCACCGCAATGTCACCGAGTACAACTTACAACATTTATGTTTTTGATTTTCAAATCGCTCCTATATAGCATCGATTTTAAAAGGGAAATATTTGGCAATGTTCGGGGCGAACGTCACCGCGCCGCCGGTATATATATTATCTCGTCTATAATATTACAATATTACCTATAAATATTGTTCTCTCGGTAAATGCGCGCGGTACGGTCGCATAACGCGATGGTACGTGGACAAAATTATGTAGGTACGAGTCTTCTTTTATCACCTCCCCTCCCCAACCTCCCCCCCCCCGTCCGCCCACGTCGAATCGTGCGGTTTTACTCTTTTCGTATTCGTATATATACACATTATACGACTATACACTATACATTATATATAATAATATCAGGTGCCTACGAGACGACGTTCCGAAACGATACGCGATCGCGTCCTGCGAGACATTACGAGTTTTCCGGTGCGCGTGAAAATTACGACGTTAAAACGCGGCGGACGTGACGTTCCGCGACCGGCGGTATAAACCACGTCGTCGGCGGGTATATACATACATAGGGTACCTAACCCGGGGCGGTATAATAAAAGTGGTACCACCGCGACGGTTTGTAAACGTGCTGTATAATCGCGCGATGTCGGTGTGCGCGATTTCCGACGACTCGGCGCGCTCTACGTTTCGAACGATTTGTGGGGGGGGGGGGGCAAGAGTAAAAAAAATGAAATGAAATAAACGACATAAAATCGCGTCCGATTATGGGCCGGCTGCGTGTATACCTACGACGTGTAACACAGCGTTATATATATAGCGCACAATTTATATGGGAGACTACGCTACGACTGATTTTCTCGTGTCCCCCGGTGGGTTTTCAATTAGGAGACGTGTACGTGCGTTTCGGGAGGAAGACCGATACACAAGCTGAAAAAAGACGCGATGATGATAACGGCTGTTCCGCCGTCTGTTGTGCGCAGGTACGGTCGTATTATACGACGTATACCTAATAGTTCATCTTTTTTTTTTCGTCATTTTTCATTTCTTTTTTTTTTTTCGTTAAAAAGTTTTTATTTTTTTGTCTCCTTATTCTATCATTACGGCGAGGAAGACTTAAAAAAAAAACCGATATCGATAAATGTGCTGCGCGTGTACACAGAAATAACGACCGAACGCGCAGTTATACTGCACACGCACACGCGTATAATTGTATATCGCGCTGTAATACGCAGTGACGTCGGACGACGAGAAATGTCCGCGGGAGGGCCGAGAATAATGTGAAAACATTTATATAATATATATTATATAGGTATGTGTAACGAGACAAAAAAAAAAAACGGTACAAAAAATATTTCTAAAAGGAGTCTATCGTGGTGGCCTCGATACTTTATTCTTATTGTTATTATTATTATTATAATAATTTTTTTCCTTTAACGTTTCTTTTCTTTAACGAATCGTCGACGAAGACTACCCCTAGAACTTGCTTCATGGCATAGGCGAAATTGTATTCGATAGACTGCTGGAGCGTGTATATATATATATATATACGTCTTATACATTATTGTAATCATTACAATATATTGTAGAGCGCGCGCCCACGCGGTCAGCTCGAATGCCGGCTTTGTTCGTAATTAAAAAACGATCGGTAGACCCGAAAAGTCTCTTTGTACTTCCGAGTATATATAATACAATGCGTCTTTAAACTTTTGAAATGTTTTTGCACGATTTGGCGTCGTCGTCGTCGTCCGCCCTTTGGCACCGCACGTCCGCCGCGCCCGACCTTAAAACCACGAGCGAAACTTATAATTGACTGGCCCAGTCGGAAGTCGATAAACTAATCAAAGAAGTCTCCCCGGGGACGGTCCAAACAGGTTTAAATTAAATTGAATGAAATACATATACATCAAAAGTAAAACGTTATTTAATATATATTTTATACGCTCGTATAATAAAGATAGGATAATCCTAAAATAAATATATAATATACTGTTAAACGGTTTCCGCATTAATAAAGCCCACGAAAAGAAGACAGCGCTCTTATTGGAACTTCGTAACGTTAGGACCAGATTATAGTATAAGTAAATATGATAAACCGTTTATATATACGCACATTGAAATATTAACTGCTGGCGTTATTTCGAAAAATATCGGTAAATGTGTGCCTCTCTTCTCCTCACAAAAAGTTGGCCCTACACACTAATTGAATTTAAAAAAAAAATGTCATATGTGAAAATATATTGTATTCGTGCTGATAGAGTCTGATTATTAGACTAACAGGGTTTACAATATTATTTGGTATATTCCTATCGGACGAGGTAAGAGTTCAAATTTTGAAGTGCTCGAAAACTGTGGAACATATAAAACATCTTGATAGAATGGTAGACATTTTGGAAAAATATATACCTCTCTCTAACAAATCGAGAAATTTAAAATTGTACATAAAAAAATTTAAATGTTCTCATGATTCAAAAAGAAGAGAGGAAGTAACCGTTACTCGAGCTAAAATATGCCACTCTTACATAACACATGCTTATATCATCAGAAAGGAACCGGAACCAGTACCTATTCTATACTATTGTAATGTAATATTCTGACAATAGAACATACTACAGTCATCAACTTCCCTAAACACACCGGAACTCGCAAGATCCTCAATAACCCTCTCGGCCTCTCACACTTCACACCAAACCATCAATGAGAAGACAACCGTCGCAATAAGTGTATTTTTCCGCAATACAAAATCCAATATAGCCAATGTCTCAATAATTGTATTAGTAGATTTATTTTATATGAATACCTCTTTTATTCAAATATTAATTTAACGTAGGCTAAAGAGTAAAACCTATGAAGCCTTTTACAAAATATATACAAAAAAAAATAAGTATAATATATACAATAATATCACCGTAATATTAAAGTATTAAATAATAATAATAATAATGCATAACCGACGGAGCTTCTGCCGCCGACGCGCCCCAGAGAAGCCTTTTACCAAATATATATATATAAAAAAAACAACATATTCTGTTCATTAGTATGTTTAGATTGTGTTACGCTTTCTATTACAGCGTTAACCGAATTATGTATTTACGTATAATATTATATTATTATACGAACACCGTGTTTTTGTGCGAATTTTATCATGAAATCTACTTACTGAAATATTAATTTATCGTGCAAATGCGCTTATTTTGCACCCATACAACTCGTTTCGACTTCAGATGCGATTTTAGCCGACGTCGTTCTACTCGACACATTACGATATTAACGGGATGGGATGATTTGATTAATTACATTAGCCAAAAAACGGCGAAGGTAAAAGGTCTGTTAAAACTTTAAAAGTGAACGTATTCGTCATTCAAAGGTTGAATAATATTATGTTTTCCCGCATGACCTTTGGCTGATAATTTAATTTAGTTTTGACGTTATAAGAACACGGACCGAATCGTTCGTTTCCGGCAACCACTGACCGTGTAATAAACAAAATTAGATTTTCTCTCAACAGAATTTGGTCGTGTAAAGTTCGTTAATACCGATCGAATTCAAAAGTAGGTACCAGCTACTATACGTGTGTCGAGTGTACTCGTAATTTTTCCAATGATAAGTTTTAATGAGGTTATTTTCGATAAATAATTTGATTATTTTAACACGTCGAAAAACCCGCGGGAACAGCGATCGAATGAAACCGAATTATTTGTAGGTACCAATACGATATCGGATATAATACTATTAAGACATATTGCATACAAAAAACAAATACGAAACAAAATTTGGAAAACTCAATATAAGTTGAATCAATTCAAGAAGAAGTTTGTTTATTATAACCTTGGTATAAATCTATACTATTGCTTATGTGTAAGTTACCTTACCTTTACCTACGAAACGTTTGCGGCACCACATCGTGTATAGACGTGTAGTGGTTAAAATTACATTACCGCGGTCATATTTTCGCTTAACAGGTTAACTATTTACTTATTCATAATATACTATTGCAGGATATATTCGATACTAAAATATATTATAATATTGTTGTTCTGTGTTCGCTAGATGGGCATCAGATCATCGCCAATCGCATAATAACAATGTTGCTCACAGTGGCGGATCTAGGACATTGTTTTATGTTGGATGCTATGCTTCGGTAATAAAGTTCCTTAGGTACTTGCCATAAACAACTTCGGGAAAGAAACAAGTTTAACCTATTCTTCGATATAGTAGTAATCTATAATCAGTACGTTTAATTCTACATTAACTTCCAGTGCAGTGCCAACTGTCACATTGGCGCCCCAGGGCAATAATATTTGCCAGTCCTATTAAACATACATGTTAAAACATTTGTCGCTCTTTAAAATGGTTCAGATTTTGCCACCCTAGGGCACTTGCCTCATTTGCCACCACCTTGACAACTTCTACGTGGCACTATAGTTGATATCTAAATATAATTTAAAGTAAGAAAAAAAATCCAATATGGGAAACGGTGGGTGCTTCAGCTCCCAAGAACCCCCCCCCCCCCTCCCCCTCCTAAGACCACTATTGACTAGTTCGCATATTGTTGATATTGTGTATTTGTGTAATATATACCACCTATATACTATACAGCGCCATGCCGATTATTTTGTAAGGCATTATTATAACATGTTTCACTATATCCACGACCGTCTGTGGTCTCGAGTATTATACATTTATACATACCACTAATAAAATAATAAGTTTGTAGCGGTCGTTTTACAAATCGTTATAAAAGTTAGCAGCGTATTATTACTAATGGCAAGTCCAACCGATCATATTGTGTATATGTATATGCTTATAAACTATAAAAAAAATCGGAGGTGACGATTATTATCGCCTTGGTGCCGGTAAGCCATCGTGTAATGTGCATCTTATAACAAAATATATTGTCGTTGTTGTAGACCGAAGGCATAGGTGTAATATAACCGCATGGCTGGATTTAAACCATAGTGGCACATCAAGGAAAAGAAGATTTTGGGGCTAAAACTGAAAACGGCGTACATCCTATCGACTGAATGTAATGAAATAAGAAATTATGTCTCAATGATGAGTCATACATTTGTGTTATGGTCATAGCAGATTTACAATTTTGGATCTGTTGAGTGCAATGTGCAGTTTAAAATCGTTAATTTGCACTAAAAGCGATAACGATTAGAACTGTAGATCGTCACCACGATAATATTTTATCGATTACACGCAGTCCACGACTAGCGGTATGCAATTTTTTGATTTTTCAAGATCGGCATTTTCATCTTAGAACGCCAAACCATTTTTTTCCTTGAATAAACATCTAGGACACATAAATTAGGTATAATTTCTCATATTTTGAAACCCAGGAGCTCATAAAAACACACTTCTTTGCGATTTCCTCTAACCGAGGTAGGCGCCCTCATAATGCCCTCCGTCAGATCCGGCCCTGGTGCATACACTTGCATAATATCATTATATTATATTATTATAATATATATTGGAAACGACTTTTTTGAACTTTTCCGCGATCAGGACGACGGATACAATCTCGCCGCTGCAGGACCTTTCCTCATCGATATAATGATTAGACCCGGGGAGTTAGCACAGGGTTATATATCTATATATCGCACGGTACAGGTGTGGGCTACAATACGTCTTATATGTACAACTTGTGCTTTGTGCGCAATGTATAGGTATATTCGAAAACCGGAACTCTTCGCGGTCGCGTTATCTCCTCTGCACATCCGCGATCGTCGGGGGGGGGGGGGAGGGGAGATTGCACGCAGATTTCTATCGTCGAGACGTGGGACGCGACGTTCGACCGGACGCACGTGAGTTCAATAATATATTATATACATTATACATGTATTGATGTAGTGTGCCAAAGGTCGAAATCTTTAGTGGATAAAAAATTATGCAAATCGACAATTGTCGCGCGATGCGCTATCGTATTGCTTGCCCATTATTATAATATAAGAATAGTAATATAACAACGCCATATTGTTCGCAAGATAAAACACAAAAAAAACGACAAGAAATCGTCGATGGTCCAAACCCTATGGAAAAAATGATATTCACCACAATATAGGTAGGTAGGTACTATCGTCCAAAACGATATAACGTGCAGTGTTAATAGTAATAATCGATATGGTAGTATACTATTTTCCGTGTAAAGAACGTCATGGTATATAATATTATTATAGTGTCAATGTAATTTGTAAAATTTGTTCAGTTGACTCCCAATCCAGAAATTAATTAAAATAAGCGCGCGAGAACGCAGACGAGTGATATTATTATTGCGATGGATTATTCGAACAATGCGCACAAATTTACATAATATGTAAATACATTATACACGAATATATGTGTGTCTGTGTGGGGGTGATTCACTATAAACATAGTGGTCACAATTTCGTAGCGTTGGCGGCTAATGGGGTTTCTATTACCCCAGCGTATAGAATAATGAGCGTGTTTAGTGAATCACCTTGTAATTTATTATATATAACCAACGTCATATTATCTGGGGAATATTTACTTACCATAATTCATTAATATTTCGAACATGCACAATATATCAAATAATGGGTCACATAATCATAATAATAATAATAATAATATCATAGCGTGCTTCTGCGTGTATGACGTATACCTACCTACTAATACGACAAACTCGTATGACGTCATAATACAGCTATTATAATACAGGTATTGTATAATTCGCGTTGCCTGATTTTTATCCTCCCGAAATCGAACAGTATCTGTTTTTCGTTTTTCTTCGTCTCGCTATTATATTATTATTATTCTACTTACCGATCAGTTTCGCGAGCGCACTGATTTGTGCGTGTCTCGCCGGTGCACGTGTAAATAGACCAGTCGTCCGACCTCACATCACCGACGGCGTTTTGGCGAATATCGCATTCCTAATAATAATATTATGTATTATCGACGCTGCAGCTGGAAAATAATAATAATATAATATATACAATGTTGACGGCGATAGCAAACGGTTCGATATACACATACATAATATTATGCGAGGCGGCTCCGTTCTAGACGAAATGCATTACGCGAACGTTCTACGATCATTATACGTCCTATATATATATTCGCGAATGATAATAATGCCAGATACCTATAATACGACAGAGGTGTGAGGAAGATTCGAATGCGATGCGAAAAAGAAACGGCTCACGAGTGTACAATATAATATTGTTATGTAAGTACCTTATACGTACAGATATAATATATATAAGCATTGTATGGTATGAGGTGCGTAAAGTAATGCGCACGTGGTCGTCGATAGAATAGATGATATAATATATAATATTATAGAGCTGTATAATATTATTATATAAACGCGTATTTTATCGGTGGCGGAAATACGCCACAACACACGTCGATGTGATAACAATAATATTATAATATAATCGTTTCCATCGGTTCGAGGAGAAAAAAAAATGATACAGTATAATATAATAATATTATTGGTGATATGGGTGCACGCGCGTTCTGTCGGTCGTATGACGTACAATAATACACGATAATAATGATATGTATTATATTGCGGGCACCTATACACCTCGGCCAGCATTCGATTCGACTACGGGTTTCTGACACGAAAGGGTCATACGAACAATTGTTATAATAATACTTGTGCGTAGTGTGCGTGGCGTGTGCGTGTGGGCATAGTGGCAGCGGCAACCAGACGAATCGCGGTTTATCGAAAAATTATTTATCACGTTTAATCAACTCGTCGGCAACCATCATATTGCGATGATATTGTGTGTATACGGACTATATGCCTAGAGACTCTGTGCGGACCTACATAGAGACTGCAGGAGCACCGCGTACTTGCACGGTTTCTCGTGTAATCCCACATCAAATGTCCCGAGTGTAATAGCCGTGATAATGTATAGTATAGGTAGTCTTCGCAAGTATACAATGATATATAATATTATGTAAAACCATTATATCATATATTATTATTATTATTATTATTCCGCACACCGCAGCGCAGCACTGGTGTTTGTCCCCAAACATAAGGGAACTTGGGGAACACACCGCGTGTGTGCGTGTACAGTAAATTATGTCATGTATATATACATTATTTATATACAATACACTCGTATAATATAACACATTACATTATATTTTCTGTGACTGTGCGCAGAGATATTGTGTGCTTCGGTACTCCATACTTCAACCCCCGTGCAGGGTGTAAAAGGGTTGGTTGCACATCAGACGGTATACATGTGCAGCCCTCTCGTCCGCATATAATACAGGGAAACTGCGAAAGCACCGCCGCCGGGCCAAATCGAATGAAAACGCGTCGATATAATATGTTTTGATTTATCTCGAGCCCTCGGAAGATCATTCGTTATTGCAGCAGTGCAACACGCCGCTATACATACGTACTATATTAAATTATATTGAGAGTGCACTGTACGTCGTCGAAGTCGTTGTTTTTTTTCCCCTCTTTCGATTTTTACAAGCCCCGAAGAAATGGTACGAAAAACGCCGCACCGACAAGGACGACAACCGTCGTATAATAAACCCTTATTGGAGTCGAGGCCGCCGCCGTTTAACCCGAACATCGGCGGCCACTCGCCTCAATAATAATTGGAGAAGGCCGGCGTTGTAAATCACCGGTCCCGAAATCGAAAGTAAGTGTGCATCGTTCGGTGATATTGTATTATTATGTATGTTATGTATTATAGGTAGGTACGTTATTTCATAGACGCCGAAGACCGACTGACACTATAGGCCGGTGCAGTAAGACCGCTGCAAGCGCATAACTATACGGTCGACGCGTACCATAATCGGGTCGTAACCCATAATATCATTATTATTATTATTATTATTTGTTCGGAAAGCGCGTCTTGCGTGTGTGACGCACCGCCGAACGGGGTTTTACAAAAAGAAAATTTCATTTTTTTACGTATGCCTCGTAAAAAAATAAAAATATAAAAAAATATACATAATAATATAAAATACACAAAGACCAGCGAGCACACCCTCTCGTATACGCAACAATAAACGACCGTCATCCGTACGGCTGTGCCGAGCGGCACTACTCTGCGCACGAACGACAAAAAAACCGCCGAACAAATATAGACGTGCCATCGGGAGGGTACAAAAAAAAAAACAAAAAATTACCATTTAAATTTCGTAAAACGTCTTCATCGGCCGACCGGCCGACGTGTGTCATTGAATATAAATTAGACCATTGTCGGAATTACGGGGCCCGTCCGAGTGTCTCCGGGAGGGTCGGAGAAAAAATATCGACGTTTTTTTCTTTTTATCATCGGGCATAAATCAAAGGGGTTAGAAGACGTTTTTGCTTTCGAGATATTAATAATGTATACAGATATAATATTATACGTTACGGGGCCGTGTGTCCGTGTGCATGTGAGCGCGTACACGCTTCGCTTCTTTCGAACGCTGCGCGTCTTTTAACGAGCGTTTTTATTTTTTTCGGCAAAACGTGTTGAAAAAAAAATACTCGCCGACCAGTCGTAAATCTATCACAACATCTCCCGCCAAGCGGAGACCTTTTTTACTCGTCGTCGAACGCGACTCGAGCGTTTTGCTTCTCTGCGGCGGCGACATTATTATTATTTAATATTTTAATATGTAGTGATATTCTATATTTTTTTTTTTTCGTACCATGCACATCGGTCGGATATACAGAATAATAAGAAGACGCGTGACGACGAACAGCTATTATACTGCAGCAGCGCATATTATATCATATTGTATATTGCATATAATATGATATGATAAAAACGCGACGTCGAAGAGAAACGAGGAGGAGAGCTAATAATAGTTACGATAGGGACAGTGTTATATATATTGAACCGATATCGTTTTTTTCGTCCGCATGCGGTCCCTTGCAGCTTAAAAAAAAAACATAATATTATTTCCATGCAAATTTATTCGGAACAGCTACGTCCATATTATACGCATAATATCACTATAGGCATATTGTATTATAATACAGTGTTGTTGTTATTATTATTATTCGAACGACGCAAATAATATAACTAAATGGTTCGCGACCGACCGAATCACGGTCATTTCCTAAACCCGTGACCTCGGCAATCGTCAGATTTACTATGTATATTGTTTCGCTGCAACGATCGAAGAATTAGTGTCCATTTTTGTTATAATATTATTATTTTGATATAGGTACGCGTACTACCAGCCTATACCTCCAACATCATATCATCATCAGTGTATATCATTTTATTTCCGTATTAATAATTAACTTTGGTTTTTTGTTGTGGTTATTAAAAACGAGTATGATGTGTGTCTAATAATTATTAACGAATTCGATTCCATGTCAGAGTTATATAATATGCATAATAATATGAAATCGAATTTAATTGTTCTACGATACACAATGAAATCGGTATAATTGTATTGTGCGGCTACAACGAAAATATAAAAACAAATGTTTATAATCGACGAATAGAACCATTGTACGCGTAATCAAATAATATAATTTTATATTATATGGTACATTTTACATTCGTGTACAGGATTAAAAGAAAATCAAATAACACACAAACCTCGACATGGAGGTACACCGTAATAACTATTATATGGTGTTATGTTTTTATTGTTGTGTTTTTTGTTTTGATTTTTAATTTTAAATCCTCTTTTGACGGACGATACCGAATGCATTCCAAAATGTGCGTGGTGCTAAGTTCAATATTATGCTCTGTCCACAGTTGTAGTGGTTCACGGTGTGTTTATAATCTCTAAATGTGAACCGGGATTCGAAAAAGGTTTAACCACGCCTTGTTAAATCCAAATACCATCCGATCACATAATATATTTTCTATGGCCGTAAGTGTAATACGGAATAATAAGGGGAAAACACCTGCAGATGATAATAGTGTTTAATGTTTCGAAACCTTAAACCCATAAATAACATATAATATTATTATACCTACGTAAGCACAATATTGTTGTATAATTGCAGTTTATTACCGAAAGTCGAAAATCGATATTATACGTGAAGAGTATAATATATAAATATATACTCGAATATATAAGTTAGGTATGTACGGTTGAACGAAACGATTAGGTAGAGCGACCTGTTGAACACGGTGCAGGTCGTCGAGGAGTTGGCAGACCGACGTCTATGTACCTACCAAATTTGGCGTTCGCATGTTATACTATATGAAATGATAAATAACGACTAGACGACGTCACGATGACGTTCAAATATTATGGCGTTGATAATATCATATAGATTTGATCCTCGAAAAAATGCGAGTCTCCCGAAACGGAGACGGAAGCGATAATAATAATTATTATGCACGACGAGCGTATTATTATCATTAATATTTGATATTTCGCGGCCAGAATTATTATACTGCGAATATTATATCGTACGTATATCGTAGTTATTCGGTCTTATAGAGTCGCAACAATTCGTGCGGCGGACGGCGGTAGATGATGATGATTCAAACGGGAGCTCTGTTTTTAATATAAACGAATCGTTATTAATTTTTAATTCGAGCGGGGGGCGGTTTGAGTTCACTCGCTGTGCCGCAGAATGAAATACCCACGACCTCGTCAAACTTTATGGCCCCCGCCAGTTACGACCGTCGTACACGCACATATACAGTAATAATAATAATAATAATAATAATAATATAACGAGTTACATATTATATGCCGTCGTAGTGCGAAAAACTGCACAGTCGTTCTAAACGATCTTGACTCGGAATCATCGCGACCCTAATGCGTTCCGAAACGTATAATATATAATTACGAGCGATTTATTGTCTTATAATTGTTTTCACGATCGTCGGTCGGATTTAAATCGACACTTGAAAACGTCTCGGCCGCAAACTGCAGTGCCTATTATATACGTATATAGTGTGTATTAAATTTTTTTTTCGGAACACCAGAACTCGTATTTAACCGGTAACGCGACTGCACACGTATATAGAATAATTTCGAAGTCGCTTACAGTATATTATCATATAATTATAGTAAAAAACAAAATATCAAGTACATTACGTCATAAAATTTATTTAGCATGTGCTAGCGTCGTACATATTATCATACTTAATAGTGGACGCTACACGCAGGTATTATATTTTGTTGTCTCAGTCCTACTGCAAATGCGTATAATATAGCAAATTTACATTTTAGCAGATCACGTGTTTAGCTTCGTTAGTTTAAAAATTAGAGTGAATCTAACCTAACCTAACCTAACATTCTATGAAACTATTGATGGTAAGACATTATCTGTGTTAGTATATGTGGGTATACTACGATAGTTATAATATTTTTGAGTGTCCTAAATTATCAGAAAAAAAAAAAACGGTCACGTACAAAAACAGAAAGTAAAGTTCTTGGTATCGAGTTTCGTAATAGGTCGATTCACTCTAATTTTTTTATCTAACCAAGTTAAAAGCGTATGATCGGCTGAGCGTAAATTTGTTATGTTACGCGTTTTTATAAGTCGGAGGCAACAACTAATGTCAATGTATAGCGTCATATTAAATGTTAATATACAGTTGCCTATACTTTACTACTTAACGCAGAACTTATAATAATATTTTACTATCAGGTAACGATGGTCGATGATATTACGGTAATAATATTACTCGAAGTGCATTTTTATTAGAAAATGTTATTTTATTCGAGAATTTGATAAAAGAAAGTCATTCGAGCCCGCGGCGTATGTCGACCTTGGGCCCGGCTTTTAGTGCAGGTGAAGTATGCAAGCATAAAAAAAAAATTAAACAAAAAAAAAAAACACGTTCCATGGTGGCGACTGACATGGCGGCGGCGGCGGTTCATTAATAATAATATGTTTCTAACAATTGTAATTTCCGAGAGATAAAGAAACCGCAATGGCGCGCAATTGATAAAGAAAACAATAAAAATATGTGTCCGCTCTCCGGTTGCCTTATATCAATATTATATTACACCTATGATAATGATGATGATGATGATGATGATGATGATGATGACGATTACGATACATGCGGTGGCTAATAGGTTTAAGCGATTTGGTGGATTCAAAAGCATGTCAAATTGTATAATGTGTACATTTATATATATATATATGTATAATGTACGTCCTGCAGATGTGGTTTTTTTTTTAACGCGGCGACGGCGTAGGAGCTTATGTTATATTATGTGGTAGAGCCGTGAAGGGGAGGGTTGACGAGTATAATAAAGAATACAAAACTGTTATATTTTTCTTTCGAGTGCCTCTTTTCCCCGCCAGCTCAGTCACATCAGACGCGCACACACATTCGGAGCGCACGATGACCGAACATCCTCACAATGGCTGGTCTTACGTCACCATCAAGTGGTGGGCTGTCAAAAATAATAATAAAAAAAATTAAATTAAATAAAAAAAAAAATAATAATAAAGCGTACCTATAATACATCACATATAATATTATTTTATTATATCATTGTACAATAATAATAATATATACGTGAGCGTGTGTGTAGCGCGTCGTATAGTTGTTCCCCGTCCGGGTTCGAGTGGCACCTCATCACAGCGCGCTGGAAACACACATGACATCCCGGGGCTGCCGGGTCGCATGACTGGCCGATAAAAAAAAAAAAAAAGAAGCTACATCTCTGCCCGTTGGTACAAAATGTACCCTACGGGTGGCAAACGCAGACTTACGTCCGTTCTCGCTTCCTCTGCAGCGCACATAGTCGGTCTCTCTAGCTCACACGTCGACTATAATATTATATGTACTTCTCTCGAGACAATAGACGAGGAGAAACAGGAGCTAATATATCGAATAAATTCACATACACACACACACACACACCGTATGGTCCGGTGGAGGCGGTACGGCGGCGATCGCGAGGTGGCTCCTAGTGTTATGACGTCTTAAACGGATCACGTCTGCGGCGATTCGTGAACGTGACGCATCTATGCATATTGTATTCATAGGAGCTTAGAACAAAAAAAAAACCGAACAAAACGAGTCGGAAGGAGAAAATCTGCGGTGGAGACTTAAACACGAAACTTTGTCGTCGTCGCACTCCTACACACACTCACACACTCAACAACACTCACACACTCTCACACACACACACACACACTACGCAGTTGTAATGCGCGTTATTATGTGTACACATAATATGGAGGAGAGGCGTTAATCACGTTTTCTCTTAATGCGCCTCCTCCCCGCCACCGTTCCCCTTACCACCGCCCAAAGTGTAAACAGTAGTCCATAACGAGAACGCGTGCAGCACCCCTCTCGTGAAGATGTGCGTTTATAATATACATTATTATAATAGCGCATATTATTATACGCGCGTACGTGTACGTTTTTTCCTCGGAGTGTATATCATTATTCGAATTCCGATTCTATCGACGTTCGCGATCGCGAGGCGACGAAGACGAAGACGACGACGACGACGAAGCACGCCCGTTATTACTTTCACGATTTTTTTTTTTTTATTATTCCCGGACGATGATTTTCGCGTTTTAAAACAGCCCGTTTGCCGAATCAGAGGACAAGACTATGTTCGTGGTTTCCGCAAGTCGTATATTATTATATACCGCTCACGTCGCTGCTTATGCACACTGCAGCAGCACGTATACCGCAGTACCTATGCCTCATAATATATTGTCATCATTACCGGAGGCGTATTTGGGAGAGCGTATTCACGGGAGAGGTCCAGATAATTTTTCAATCCCAGCGTATACCAAGAGAGACTTTGCCCCCCGACCACAACGAAGTACGAATTCAATGTATTGAAATGGATATATAATAAAACCCGTTTTCAGATATTAACTACCTATATATATATAGGGATTGAAATTCCAGAACGTTTTGGATGAAAACGGATTTTCTCTCAGAGTCCCGGAAAGTGTAATATGGGAAAATTAGAGGATTTCAAAAAAATATATTTCTGTAAAAACCAGTGGCTTTCGACGGATAATAATAAAAAAACAAAAAAAAAACTTTCATATAGGCACCTATTAATTATTATTACATGCACGATACCATTATAATATACCTGGCAGACACTATTATTGCGTCCTGCAACGCCAAACCTATTCGCCACGATATCCGTACGCATATACAAATACATGGAATATTATATACTTGCGCACAGTGACGGTGTGACCGCGAATTCCGCGCGCGGTATGCGCTTCTGCAGCGGACACGCACGCGAGTCCTACTCGGGTATCTGCCTCAGCCACTGCCACTGCGGATCCATTAATGGGTATATACTATCATTATTACTATTGCCATCATCGTTATTATTATTAAATCGGACATTACGTATAATACAATATATAGACACGCCGACGGTCGGTTGGGTGTGCGCGCACGAGCTCGGCGGGGCCATTAACTCTTCGGTGAGTGGGGGTGGGGGGGCACCCAGATGTAATTCATTTGCATAGATCGTGTCGGATGAGTGGGGGGGATATGACTGATGCCCGAAGGTCCGACGAGCGAGTGTATATATGCATGTATTCCATTATAACATTATATATTATATATACTCGCACTTGTGTCCGTGTCTGTGGATTATAATTAACCGGAGTTCTCCGACAAAAGAGATCAGCGAACGAGCTGCGCGAAAAGTGCACATATTATTATTATTATATATACCTGCAGCACGGTCGCGCGCGCGGGCGCACGCACACAACCACAAATGACCCAAGTCGAGGTCAGATTTCCCCCTCCCCCCACGTGTAGTACACACGAATGCCCAGTCGATAAACGCATGCGTGTACCTATTATATATATTATTATTATACACTATACGTATATTATACATATATGTTATATATATATATATATATGTGTGTGCATGCGACGTGATGCGATCGTATTATGTACGCGTGTATATACCTATAGCTTGTTATTACCATCGTTGTTGTTATTATTATTATTATTATATTATTATTATATTGTATACTGCGTAGGTACATAATATTATATAATATATAGCCATACAGATGTACGTTTTAGCGTGCTATTATAGTGCGTGCGATTGCCGTTTGAAAATAATTCACATCCGACGACGGTAATGACGATTACGTTATATTGCGCCGAAAAATGCGATACGACCGCGATCGAGACGACCTGTAGATTTTACCGGGATCGGACCCCATATACGTGTTATAATAATATTATATTATATTGTATGCACACGGCTACGCGTAAATACGGAGTCGAAACGGGAGTTTGTAGTTTGCATCAAAATAAGTTTATAGGTTTTTATCTGTGAGGTATTCGATAATTCCACGATTATTAGATATTCATTACGCCTTTATGCATCCGAATATAACCGTAACCTATTATTATTGTATCACCAAAATAGGAACGTCTATACACGTTACGCGACACCGCGGTCGAAAATAAAATCTAACAGGCCATACTACCTTCGATTCGATTTCGCGGTTGAAGATGATCGCGAGTCACTGTCGTCGTAATAATACATCATTAAAGTATACTAAATGATATGTGCTTGCGATTGCGACGATAGAAAACGCTGAGGCATCACGCATCGTGTCTGGATGATATCCACCTGCTGCAGTCGACTATATAGTGTGGCTACAGAGTACGCGTGTGGGGCCGTCAGATATCAACCGACAACGGTTTTACATAATTTATGTATAGGTACACGCGGTGGGCATGTATCGATGTATGCTTATAATATATATATATATATATATATATTATATATGTGTGTACATAATAGGTATACGTATACCAGCTAGGTATCCTATGCATTATAAAGACGGGTTTCAAATAAAACACTTACATTTAAAAAAAAAAAAATCTATTACTATTATTATATGGACACCGCCGATTCCAAAAACGTCGATCAGTTGTTCAAAGTAGGTATATAATAATATAACATATTATATTTTGTCTCAACCGCCGCACCACGCGCGTATAGTATTATTATTATTTTCTATTATAATAATAGTCCAATACATTATAATATCATACGGAACTGCCCACATCGTATTATTATAGTTGTATTGTGAAACAGTGTTCAGCTTATAATTGGTTATCATAACTTATGAATATTTATAATATTGATGTAATGATGTAATAAATTCGGTACAGCTATTGGAAGTGGATCGCCATTTTTCGGGAGTATTGTTTAGAACTACGTTTTGTTATTGTAAAAATCGTACATTTAACTACTTTGAACCATATATAGGCGCAACTGTAGAATTGTATTTGTGGGTGGGCTAAATTGTTTATGAGAACAATGACCCGAGGGGGCTTCGCCCCCACGCCCCAACTATTGGTTATGAACATTTGTTGGTACCTATATATAAAAACTAATGAAGCGATAATTGTAATAACCTATATAATATTATATAATTTGTTACCAAAAAATCCTAGAAAACATTGTTCAGAAATCAAAATATTATAACCTTGTTAAAAAATTAATTTTCGTTTCAAAATACTGGGGTCGGCTACTACAGACAAAACTGGGTGGGCTACCGCACCTTGCCCACCCTGCCCACCCCCTAGTTACTTTGAACGCAACATTTTACAAGTGTTTACAATTTCTAATCAAGCTAATAAAAAAATATTTACATTTCGCCCTAAATTTAAATAAATTAGATTCGTTATACATTTTAAAAACTGTCCATATCCAAATAAAGCACTGAAATTAAACTACAGCATGAACGATTAATAATTCAAAAATGTAACTCACGTTTTTGTGGACAAAAACAAAAAATTGTGCTTGAGGTTTTCCCATCCAACGAGAGACTAAGAGATATTATTTTTTTGACTAAAATATCAAATCAGCGTATCACCCTTGATTATTATGGAGCGTATTTTTTGATTTTATTGTTACTCTGAAGAGTTTTACAAACTGATAACTGATAACATACAATATTATATGACTTGGTGCTAGCGAACGGAGACTTAACTTTATACACAACATACGTTTTTTGGGTCACTGACACGCCGTCGGTTCGGCGGACCTCATTGCGTTTTATAATATTATATTGTATTATCCCGTATCCGACCGAAGACCATCGTACAGTAATAATAATGATAATAATAATAACAACAACAACAACTAATAACATTTTAATATTATACGCGTTAGACCCACGACGTACGCCCCCGGGCGTTGGCGGACTCGGCGAGTCTTATCAATTACGCCTATCTCGTTTTTTTGATTTATCTCGGTTCGCAGTGCGTTATCCTCACAAATGCGTCGGATTTTCCAAAACAACCACCGACTACGACGGAATGTCAACCGCCACGCCGCCGCCGCCACCGTATAAATATTATGGTCGTCGCAGACCGTGGGCAGTCCGTCCGCGGTTCCGAACAGACGATCGTAGAAACATTAATCAGTTATATATCCACCCGCCTTACGCATCGTGATATTATATACTATGATACACGATACAAAATGCTATTAAAATCGTCCGAGTGCAGTGAGTGTGTGTGTGTGCTCGGTCTTTTTTATTTTAAAATATATATGTATATTACGAATTATTACCCAAATATTATGTATTCTGTACACACGATGCGTCTGCGGGGCGTCACAATTGTGGTGCGCTTATTACAGGTTTCGTACGAAAATCACGGTCCTCTCGGTCCGACGTAAAACAATTACGGCGTGTATTAGACGATCGTAATGACTACTGGTATCCGATAAAAATACTTACACACACATATATATATATATGTATATATATATATGCACTTACATTTATACCTATTCCGCTCGGAGGCAGCGACATTGAGCCGCAGACTAACGAAAATGATGATAATAAAAACGAAGAAAAAAACTTTTAAAATTACCGAGTTATTCCGTCGTATTTCCGAAGGAAATTTCGGGTCATTAGAGTGAAACAAATATTGACGACTGGGTAATGAGGTAATGCGGCGGCGGGCGCTGTGCAGGGGTCGTCGCAGCGTTCCGACGGGGGTGGTGGCGGCGGTGGTGGCAGCGGTGAAATGGAATCACTTAAAAAGGCGTTTCTGTTATTATTTTCTTATGGAAAGGATGTGAAAAAAAAAATAATAATAATAAATAAATAATACAAATAGAATAAGAGCGAGATGGGGTGCATTTTTATTATTACATTAACTTATTAGCGGTCCCTCGCCCTCGGCTCGCGGATACGGTCGGTCGGAAACGGCGGGAATAAGTGATTTTTCCCAGAACGACATTTCGACGTTCTGCCGTTATTACAATACAAGAATAGTATGATATATAGGGTGGGAAAAAGTAGGAAGGTACTCGAATTCATATCTAAATGACGATGTCGGGAAATCTTATCTGAAAGGAAGAATTGCGAAAAACGCATAGACATTATAGCACCGGTACGGCGGCGGTATCTGTAAACGCGAATGAATGTGACGGTGGGGCGGCGGTGGGGTGAAGTAAAAACGACGAAAAGGAAACGGTTTTTTCCGCCGTCAAGCGAACGGTATCGCGCGGTTTACCTCACCGGATGATGGAGGCGGCGGTCGAAAAATATCAACGGTACTTAGCGATTCCCTCGAAGACGAGTGTGCATCACGGCACTGTATATAATATTGTTATTTTTATTTAAATATTAAACGTTATTATATTATTTATATGCTTGGACGATAAACAGCGTTTTAAACGACTGTTCGAATCCGCCGCCGTCGCTGCGCGGAAGAAAATATTGTAGGATCGGTGTGTTGATAATGATATAGTCGTATAATACCTAAATACGCTTTAGCTCGCTTTTGAACGTTTAAAAATCACATGATAATATAAACGTACAATATCCTCACACATATATGTATAAGTAATAATATGTATCGTAGTATAGTATGAAAACTCGCGTCTAATCTCTGCGGGTGCATCGGCTTCGGCACAATATTATTGCAGCCGACCATCTCGCCGGTCGTGATATCCGTCGGCGGGCTAAATACGCTGCGCACCTGCGACCGACATGACGCGATTATCTGCGTTTCGCGTTTTACGATAAATCACTTCTTCTGTCGCCTAGAAATCGAAATGCATATGTGGTTTCTTTTCTCGCGTCTAATCGATGATGAAAACCCATTATCGCGTTGTTGATCTGTCCCGGGAATGAGTGGTTTTTTTTTTTTTTTTTTTTGAATTATTACAGTCGTGATTTTCATGTATAATATATTATGTGGATTTCCGGACAGCGCTTAGATTTGACGAGTGGATTATTAGTACTGATTTCATAGTCAATTTCATATAGGTACGCAGTTGAACGTCTATGAACAATACGCGGTTAGTAAAAACTGGCTTCGCTCTTATAATATTATTGTAGGAATTTGCAGAGCGACTTTTTTGAATATCATGTGTAGGGTCCTACTGTAAGTTGTATTCGAAATTGTTTCCATGCTATATATGAGGAGGTATAGTCAGGGGCGCCATTTGGGGGGGTGCTGGGTGTACCTTGGCACCCCTATTTGTTTTCTGTCTCTAATTGGCCTGGTTTAAAATTTACAATTACGCCTATAGGTGATGGCCTATATGCCTAAAAATTAAAATATATTATTTGTTATGAATACTTTAATACATATAAAATATAAATATATAATAAATTATTATTGTGTATGGAGGTAAATTAGGTAAAGCATATTATTATTTGTAGATGCGTATTATTGGTATGCATGATGACTTTTTTTCGTTGGTAAGTATAATAAAAAATAGTTTTTAGCTACGAATCGGTGTCTCGCAAAAGATATAGTAGGTATGTATTCACTAATATAAAGAAAAAGTGGCCCCATGAAAAAAAAAATTGGCCTGCTTAAATTTTGGCACCCCTATTAAAAAACTCAAATGGCGCCACTGGGTATAGTGTTCTTGATTAATTATGCAGGTAGGTACTAATACACTTACACTGTTTGAACTTTTAAAATTTGACACTCCGTGGAGCTGATTAGGTAAAAGTAATATTTTATGCGTGCTCGTCTTAACCGTTTCTCGAATAGCATATTATAGAGAAATGGCCAGGCCCCTGCAAAACGTAATCGAAATTACCAAAAAACAATCACTGAAGTTTAATCACTCGAGCGCTACTTAATGCGAAGGTACGCTCGGCGCAACCCAAACGAATTATTATTATGAATTATGCTCAAGACATGATCGTTTTTTTTTTTTTTTTTTTTACTCGATTGAAGTAGTTAAAATACACATATAGGTACCTACCTACTATGCGTCGTCATCAGTCCTCTAACGGTTACTATATACTTTATTATGATCATACGTGAGTGTGTGTATACATATTTATTAAACCGACTTCATAGCCAAAGTAACGATTTTATTAGTATTTAATCCGAAATACGTGTTCGGGATAACGCGAAACCCGTTTCGGAAATTATCCTCGTGCACACAAAACGATAGACCGCGTATAGAGGTCCAGCTATTATACACCACTATAGTACCTATATAATAATAATTACTATATTGCTATTCGGTTAAGTCTTACTCGCTTTCCTCAGCAGAACGACGTGATTAATTTTACGTATCTTAACGGTTTTATTATTGCCGTGGTAGCAAAGTAGGCGTACGACAGGAAAAATTGAGTCAACATTGTCCAACCTATTAAATACGTTTTGATCAAAACGGTAGGCAAACGCTTCCGTGTGTACGTATATATGTATAAATATAAATAAATTTAATATACATATTATAATATATAATGTATATGATTGTGGACTGTAAAAGCTATACCCATATATAATATCATGTTATTATCATTATTTTATCAGGCGTAATTCGTAGGGACGTATCATCATAATGATATCTTATGTACATTATTGTTTTATTATTCCATAAACACAAATATTAAACTCGTAATTTGCGTAGGTAGGTATACGCAGAGGTAATACGAAGGTTTCATATTATATAGTATTAGCGTCGATAGCTTTATGGTAGTTACAAGACGTATAACATATTATATCATTGTTTGAATCGAAACCGACATTTCTAGCCGCAGGTCGATTGATTATTTATTTTTAAGAACATATTCTATTACCTCCACACGGGCCATATATTATCATACCTACATTTATTCTTTCCGGAAACCGCCGACTGCAGGCTATTTCGCCCACTTGTGTTACTCCTATGTTATAGAGTGATAGACTCGGCGCACTCGCTTAACCCCGACGACAATACAATCTGTATTGACATTTGAACCATCGATCTCCCCGGACCGAAAAAAATCCGAGTATTTCATCAACCGGCGAGAAAAATCTCATCGAAAACGGGAAGAAATCTTTTACTCTGCACGCGCAATCGTCGTATCGCTCAACTTTTGATTTCGTACGGACGGTCTTAGGGCGCACAATATAACTTTTAACTGTGAAATTGTGTTTATTTAAAAATCCACGTCTAGCAGTAGACGATTTATTTACGAGGCACGCGTAAAAATATTAACAAATTTGTTTTGTTTATTTCAAAATAGGTGATGTACACCGCGGGGACATTCGATTAACCTGAAACGTTTCAGCCGCCGCCCCGTGTTCGAAGTGTTTCAAATTTTGAAATATATATACAATAATTGGATATACGCGCGATTGCAGTGCCATATAGACACATTTACACGTCGTAAACGGCGCTACATGTACCTAAAATGATACACATATTGTATACGTACATAGGTATATTAGATAGTGTTGCACCGTATAGTACAAGTATCTCGTTCCACGTTTATTATGTAGAAAATAGTATGCGGCACGACGTGTATATTCGGCGTAATTATTCCACGCATCGAGGTACCATGTATATACTTGTTATATATTCGGGACCGGCTGGAAAGTTGATGCTGCGGGGACGTATAATAAATGATTTATGCATTTTGGGTCGAACGCTGTATTATATACACGGCTTAGAATAACGCACTGGCTATTGTTTTAACGGTGAATTACGGTTTCAATATGGCGATGTGTGTGTGTTTATATATATAATATATATATATATGCGCTTTCGAAATTGAAGAGCAGTGCCACGATGCAGCACTGTCGAGTGTGGACGGCGGCGCAATGAAAACAACAAGTAGTTAGGTATGTGTGTTCGTTGTTTTGAATACGACGAGTGCGCAATTTCCGAGTGATTTATCAGAAACATAATAATAATAATAATAATAAGCGATACAGACAAACGTGATGTATGCACATATTATACAATTCGAGTGTCCGCTCTCGACATTAAAATAATATAGAAAATCCTAATACGTTTTGTAAAAAAAAAAAAAGAATGAAAAACAGAGAAAAACAGTAGGTAAGTAGGTAACGATTAAACGATGTAAAAACTCGTTTGAAAAAAATTTAAAAATTGCACTGGCAATAGGTGTACTGTTATATTGTTGTATATGCTTGCGGTCAATTATTATTTTAAAGGGTGAGTTCCTAAAATATATTATATATTGTACTCGTACCTCGTAATTCAAGTTCACCGCGTTATTTGGTTTTCTCAGTCGTACGGGTATTAGGTTAGGATATAATGTACATAATGCGAGATGGTAATTTATGTGTAGGAAACTGCAAACACGAACGAACGTACCTACATAGGTAGCCGGTGTGGCGGGTGCCTGTACAGTAATATGCGCGCACACTGTGTGTCGAAATGGATTTCACAATAATTTACGAATTGTAAAGTTTTATTAGAATGGGGATAACGTTATAATGTTTTGCCGGCGGTATTGTTGTGTAGGGCCACGGCGGCGCTGGCCGGACGAACGGGAAGGCGGAGACGCCGTATAATATGCATACACACATAATATAACTATATATATATATTATATATATGTATGTATACAATAATAATACTTCAGTATAATGCACGAGGACCTTTGATTGTGTGGTAAAAATCGTTCCCGCTCTACACATATATAATATAATATCGTATGTATTATATATTTATTACTCACGTGTGTGTGTATATATAGGTATTATTATACACGAATACCGAAAAGTATATGTATACACATGATATTATATTATAGAGTAGCGGAAAACGTGGAAAATAAAATATAAAATGATTTATACGCCGAATTCAATGGGGCGACTAACTACGAGAAAAAAAATAAAATAAAAAACGACATCAATAATAACAAACATTATAACGAATATTTTAAGTGGAAGGTCGGACGACCAAGGTACAAAAGCGCTCGTCGGGGTTATACAGCCGGCAGCCGGACCCTTATTATATGCGTACAATCCATTATTATAATAATGCACACAACACATTTATTATAATATTTACCTATAAACGTATATGTGCGACGGTGCCCGCCGACTATTGTCGTCGATTTTACAATATTGTCGTACACCGAAATCGAATGTCCCGGAGAAACGGTAAACATATTTTATACATTTCGTTCAGTCGTGTCGTACACGCAGCGCCCCGATCGCGTATACGATTAATGTTTTCCAAATTTCTATTTATTTATTTTTCTACTCATGTTTTCTATTATTATAATATATGAACGGACGTCTGTCGTTTGCCGCCACTGCAGTGCACCACCACCGGCAGATGATACGAAACGTCTTAAAATTATATACATATAATATGGTAATATGCGTATGTCATTATTTTATTTGCAACGGCGTCGAACTCATTGCACGCGTGTCCACCTCATTATTGGCGTCCGTATAAATTATTATGATATCGTATAATATTTTGTATAAATGGGTACTGGTGATCGGCACGGGTCATTTTTTTATGTTGATATTAGTATTTTCTATACAAGATTTAATGTTCACAATATTTCGACTATTTTCGACCTATTTATTTGAACATTTAAAGTTTTTTTTTTTTTCAATAATTGTCGATTATTATGATGATGATGTTTAGATCAGTCAAAAAACTTGAAAATTCAATACAAGTTAGGCCTTTCGAGTTGTTATTGAAAAATAAATTTTGTAGCGTAAAATTACATTCATAAATGTATAATTATATAGGTATCTAAAATAATATACTTTTCAGTCTTTTACTCTTTTCACAAGTTATAATTTAAGATAGACGATGGTGTGGATGACAACGTCCCATAACGTATTATATATACCATGATAAATCTATTGTTCCCGTGAATCGTGACTGTAGAATGTAGATTTAAAATGTTAAGTTAGCTATAACTAAAATTTAAAAGTATTAACATTGCTATGTATTAAATCATTGGTTACGAAATATTAAAAAATGTAATAACTAATATTATGTGCGGTTAGAGCATATTAATTATTAGGTAGTATATAGTTACCTACATAAATAAAATGCATAAATACATCAAACATTAAATGGCAAACTATAATAATATGGGTACTTATTAGTTATATGTATATAAGCTATTGGCTATTAAACATATAGGTATAGCCTACCTATTATTATATACATATATGCTACTTAGACATGGACAGTACACTTATAGCTCCACATATACTGTGTAGTGTATATCAATACCAGATTTACAAATATTTTATATTATATTACAAAATAAAATGGTTAATTTACCATTTACAACATTAACGCCAGCTAATTAACTTTGTAAATTTGTAATATTACCTACCTTCTAATATTATGAAGGGGAAGAGTGAAAAGGCTGTCGATAAAGAAAAATAAAGGACTTATAGTTGACTGTATGAAACAACACGAATTATCTACGACCGTTCTGTTTAAACTTCATGTGTCGATAGCCATATTATAGTTATAGTTACGAATTATTATAGGTTGTGAACAAGAAAAAAGCTGGTAAGTGCAGCGGGGTGGAATATGTCAGCCGTTTTCTAGGTCTGTCCATCGTTGTGTCCAAATCGTCCGGTTTCCTGCAGTGATTGTGTGCCAAAAGCTGTTTCAGACAAGTAGAACATTCATCTAAATTGAGAGCTGCCGTCGTCGCACATTTTAACATAATTTTTTAGCACAGCCAATACCCTTGCGATTTAGCGGTCGGCTTGCAATTGCATTTTATGTCATTAAGTATTGAATATGATAGATTATATTGATAGAATATACAATTTTGTCCATACCTATAGTTAATATAAATAAATGAATCTCGTTATTACGATATAATAATATTATTTCGTTTTTAGCAGAATAGTTCAATATTAGCCAGATGCCTATATAGCTGCATGTTTAGGACCATAATAATATTTTACCTACCTAAAACAAACGTATTTTCCCGCGCCATATTATAACCCTGTCTAATACGCATATTATCGTTACAGTAGACTCGCGTTTGGAAATTATTAATCCCACGTCACCACCGCGCCCGGTCTATATATGAAATATCGTTTTCGAGCAAGCGTAGTATAATATATGAAAATAATAACAACAATCATCGCGGTTGTACTGCGATAGAAACGTCAGATCTATGATGAGCGACAAAGTACAGCACTAAAACATGCAGTATTATATAGGTACCTACGCTTTTCAGTGACGTATATAATATAATGGGGGGGGGGGGGTGCCTACGTGCGGATAAATCGATTTTCGAATATCGTCGAGGTGGAGGCCATCAGCTTACGAGGCCATTTCACGTGAGTATATCGACCACGTGCGTATGGTAACGATATTAATTGTATGATTATTATTATATTGTATTATTCGGGTGTACGAACGGACTAGCAAGTAAGTTTTGTGTTCGAATACCATATCATATTGTTACCTATGTATTATGTTTTAGATAGTAACAAAAATATTATAATGATAAGTAGATGTACACGACTCACTTTATACATTTTTATATTCCAATTTCTTCAGTATAGGTAAATAATATTACTATTATATTATCTGCCCGATACAGCAGTCGTCGACGACGAAATAGAAAATCGATTAATTTCCACCGTCCAATAATAATAGTCGCAAATTATTAATGCGGTGAAAACGAAATCATTGCGCCGCCGCCGGCCTGAATGGGCTTTCGACCCGAACCGATGTTTACATTGCATCGCAGGTCTCGGCGAGTAATATTATATTGATATAATAATATAATTTCGTCGGATCAATCAATTGGAAATTTATCAGACTGTTGAACTACAATAATTCTGGTGAAAAAAAACAAATTTAATGCCATCATCATTATTGCTGACGGTTGAAATTGTTTTTAGTAGGTACATTTTTTGTTGTTGTTAAAAAAACCAGAATAAGAACACATCAACTGCGATATCGTTATCGTCGATTATTATTTATTAGTAAATAGTTTCACTATTGTAGTTTTAACAATAATAACTTAATGGTCTTGAATATGGAGTCGACTGGTCTGCGGCCAAGAAAATGTATACACGCGTGTTTATCTCTCCGACTCAAATCTTTAAAATTGTATCCTATACCGAGAATAACCGTATTCTGATGGTTAAATATTTTAACGTATTAAGTACAGATAATAAATTATTCATAGGTATCTAATTATCATAGTAATTTCAGAGGTCAGCCGTCCATTTTGAGTCTCCGTGAGTTCGATTTATTTTTCAATATCCAGGTTTTTCGCCTGCATATAAAAAAGCCCAGCTGCATTACTCTTCAAAATTATTAAGAGTTGTCGATCTGATATTATATTTTGGTATACGTAATATTATTATAATTTATAAGTGGGTAACCACATTGGTAAGTATCTTCTAACAGAAGTACAATACAGAACACGGCTACAAAATATACTGTACCTATTGTACATTTGTGTTGTAGATGACCCGTCAGAACAACTCGCAACAATAATATTACCTTTTGAATAATAAATTGTTATTAACAAAACATATAATATTATTATGGTAATAATCGAACATAAATAATAAAATATTTGAAGACATATCTCTTGATTTCATTTGAAATTATTGTTGGAATGTTTTGGAGAAAACCTCGTTTGGCATGTTCTGTAAAAAAAAATTCTGACCATCCGTGGTTTTATTTTGGAAAATCAGTTTTTCAAGTCTCTGGACTACCAGTTATCTATATAATATCGAATCAATTACGATACATAATTATTATATTCTAACCACCGTTTTGAATCAATTCAATTTTAGCGGGTTTTACTATAATATCATTAAATTGAATCGATTAATTTTTGTGGGATGGTTTTTTTTTTTCATAAATGTATTTTATCTGTTCGTGGTAAATTTATTGCAAGGTACCTACGCGGTATTAAAATACCTACGGAATGAAGTTTGTAACTTTTTTAATTATCTAGTTATTTATGTCATGAAAATAAATATTACAATATACATTGTAGCAATACGAGTTTCGTGAGCAAAAATAAAATCACATATTCGTTTAATCATTTTAATTTAAAATTTAATAACATTTTAACACAGAGGAAAATATATTTTTTATATTTGCGACCAAAATCGTTGAAGATTGCTTAGCAGTCGTAGATTTATTTCCGAGGATTAGATACGCACGTCAAATGCCATTTTCTCGTAAATAGGTAGGCATGCCCACGCTGCAATATCGTTTTCTATATTTAAATATAATATTTGTCACTGTAATCCGACCATTTGTCATCGAGAATACCGATAGGTACCTGATAAAATATTATAGGTATTATATAATATGATTTCCACTCGGGAGCGAGTTTTCGAATAAAATAATAATTCCGACTAGAGTATTATATATATTTTTTATTATAATATGCGGAGTACAGTTGTTCACGGGCCGTCGAGCTTATAAACCAAAAGACGAAGTGGACAAAAAAATAAATAACATACAAACCGCGCCAGCGTTGGACAACTATGCGTGTGGAGCTCTGAGGATTCTGCGAGTCGTTTCGGCTATACGGTCTGTACGTATTATAATATAAATAAATAATTAATCCTATCGTATAATATAATATTGGTAATAATAATGTATATTTTATATTTTGTTGTAGGTATACTTGTTTGCGCGTTATATAATCGAATGGGTATATTATAATATTAAATTCAATTAAATTATTATTATTATTATTATCGTTTAAATAAGGCGACGCGTACAACGGAGATTTTTGGATTTACACGAAATTCAGAACACTGACGGGCACACGTGGTGCGTACGACCATATCGTATTAAAATAATATGTTATAGGTACGCGTCACGTTTGCCTTTTCCACCGAACGGTTTCCAAATGATGCACAACACATTTTCGGATAGTTTTTGTTCGAAAACCCGATACCCTGCACTCGCAATATCACATAATAATAATAATAATATACACGCACACCCGTTCTCGGTTGATGGACGACGGCGACGACTCTAGGGGGATTTGGGGGGGGGGGCGAGACCATATATCGCGATCCAATTAACCGTTTCCTGTTTGAGCCGGCTGCAGCGAAAGCAGCAGAAGCAACAGCAGCAGCAACCGCACACACCGGATCTGTGTCAATCGGATTTCCCCGTCAACCTTCGCCGGATCAACTGGTGCGTATACGAAATATGGTAGGTAGTTATAGGTAGATAGGTATAGGTACTGTACTTCGCCGCCGCCGCGGACGGCCGTTCGCCGAGTAGTGCGTTAAATTATTATTTTTATCGTAGTTATTATTATTATTATTATTATTATATGTATAAAAAAAATAAAATAGTCCGAAATCAATTGAATGTAACAATCATGATTTCTATAACACAATATTGTTATTACACTGCTGCCGTGTGCGACGAAAAAGTACCGTCTCCATCAGACTGTCTTCGTTTTCGTCGCAGTATAGTTATACCTCTATATAGTACAGTCGTCGTCGTACACGACCCGGCGATGGCTTATTATCAACGAGAACAGAACGGGCGGAGGAAAAAAAGGAAAATTAAACGTTAATGATGACGGAATCGTCGATTTGTTCCGTGTTTTTGTCACGGTCCTCGGCCGATTCCGTCCCCTCCGAAAAAGATACGACGAGGAGAAAAAAAAATCCCCCAGCTAACAAGGCCCGCGTGTTCTCCAGAAAACTCGATTCTCCTTGAAAACCGTAACTCTCCTATTGTGCTGCAGCACCGCTCCCGTCTATAATACGATCTCGGTCCGCTACTGTTCTCTCTCTGTCTCTCTCTCTCTCCTCTCGGTCCCTCCAGTGTTCCTCGACGTATGATATAATAACTAATGTGCAGCATGGAAATATATAAACACACACACACACACACACACACAAATGTAGAGAAAAATATAATATATATACATTACGTTTTTATACACGCTTCTTATTGTACACACACAAGCGCGAGCTCTCGCAGAGACTTAAAACCGCCGAGGACGGTACGCGCCTATTGTTGTGCGGGGCATTCACACAAAGCTACTATACACGGATCTCATTGTGACTCCGCGGGGTTATTAGTGACGTTAATAATTGAAAAATATACTACCGTGTACATACAAGGCGTCGAGGACGCGGGCAAAAGTGTAATGAATTTCATCGGGTATATCAAGAGAAATAGAGAGAGACGCACACACACGCCGTGTTATATATAATATATAAATACATTGTACGTGTACAGGAATGACCGAGACGCCGAGGTAATCATCGAGAGATTCACTGCCCCCCCGGGCAAACGGTTCTATGCATTATAATATTATACCCCTGCAGAGGCGACGGCCGACGTCCTTCGGTCTCCGGGTCGAAGTTCTCGGTAGTTATAGTGTTAATTTCAACGCACACTTTTTTTAAAACTATATATATATATATATACCTATAACACACGTCGACGGGCATCTGGTGTATGGAAAAATCTAGACGAAAATCTCTTGCTTTGTAAAAATCGTTAAAATTTTGTACCTACCACACATCATTATGTATTTTAGCCTTTAATATACTTGTTTGATAATTACCGTCACAATTTTATCCAACACTATAACGATGTTATACTATTATGTGGAGAATTTCACGTTTTGGTTTTCTGCAATGACGCGATAAAATTTCTGCACGATACGAACATCGAAATCGATTTAATATCGGTGTGCGATATAATATATCGTACGATTAGTAGTAATATTACACTACCAGAGATGAGGACCGTGATATTTTTTGTCGGCCGATGACGTCACCGCACGACAATACCAATATAATAATTATGAGAACGACAACACAGTATTCTTGTATAAATCACTGTGACTGGAAAGCAAATAATCTAGCAGCGGGACGGCGAACAAACCTTAATCTAATATATAACATGTTATCGGTACATAATTCGCGAGCCGGCGTGAGTCATTTACCGGACCCTTAATATTCTCCCTGCGACTCGGCTCGTTTCGACGCAATTACTGTCGTCGTAGTCGTTCCGGGGACATCGGCGATTGTCGATTTGTCAATTAGATAATAATATAATATTATTGTCTTTCCGGAAGAGATTTACGACGCTTTGTCCGCGGCAAGTGCGCACACGACGTACTGCGAAAAGTAAAACTGTGCGCACACACCGATACGATAATGTATCGTTTCTGTCGACGACGAATCTATCATTTTAAACCGAAAGCAATCTAACGTAATAATATTATGTATAGTGACAAGACGTCTAAGCGACCATCAAATAACATTCGTCGCTCGTGATAGGGTTAACGGGTACCGCTGCTGATGTGACATTTATAAAACGTAAATTAAAATAAATTACAACTTTTCAAGTTTTTGATTTATCATATAGATGAACGTTAGAATGTATATTTGTGACCCTGGTGTATACGCTGTACTGCCGTAAGTACAATATATCGATTGCATTACCCTCCGCAGTCATTTCAAATACATAAAATAGTGACTAAACGACACAGTATATAATATTACAACTTATATAATATAGGAATTATATTAAAACATTGTATTCGACAAAAAAATAGATATTTTCATTGAATATTCAATTGGATTACTCGCATTAGGCATAACAAATATAATAATATGCTTGTAAATAATTGTAATATGTAATTAACCTCGATTATACGGTTTGGCCGAAGCCTTCGTTTTCCAGATTGTTATACTTCGCCGTGTCGTGTGTGAGGTATACCTTATTAGGTAATAGTTCAATTTTCCGGTCGAAAGGACGAGCGTAAACGTCTTACGAGGGAAGCCTCACAGCGGCTGACTTAAGGAAACACACCGACGGGTTTCCATCGTCCTTGTAACGACACGATTTGCAACAAACGTCAAAAACAATTCAATATGTGCTGAGACGCATAAGCGAACGTCCATATCATATCGTTTAGCGCGTCTTCTGTCGTCGAGGAATCCCACTAAATATTTGTCGGGTGCTCTAGATCAAACGACGGTGTTTACGAGTCGTTTAAAATCGAGAAAAAATAAATGAACGGGAACAAACTGGAGAGGAAAAAAAAACGATATTTTATAATTCTGCACCGGGCGCGTTGTCCGGCAGTGTCTCGGTCACTGTCACTTTCCTTTTCATTCGTTTCACACGAAAACAATCGAGCATGCGATTTTCGGAATCTCTTTTATACCTTCGCGACCAGCGGGGGACCGACGTCGGTAAAAAAAAAAAAAAATCACGGGAGACGAATTCCGAGTGATGTATTTTTTTTTTTTATTCACAATTATTGTTTGTTTCACTACACCCTCCTCCTCGCTCATCACCTCCACTCGGCCGGAGTTGTAGGACTCGTCTGTGCGTCTGCACTGCACAATTCAGCGGGTCTCCTGCACGGCGTAAATCCAAAGGAAGCGTACTATAGGACTACTCTCCCCGAACGCGCACCTCCGAGTATCGGACTATATATTATATAAATAATTGTAATAATATATATGCACCTACTTACATGTATAATATTACATAGTACGCGCCGTATAAAATGTGTCAGATTTGAAGTGTGCGCATATTATATTTTCGATGATTTTCGCTTTCAAGCGTTTTCGTCGTTTTCGACCTCATTATTATGTTTTATGAGGCAGGTAGTGTTCGGCCCGGAGGCGTTTACGAAATAATTTATATTATAATATATTCGAACACAACAAAATATAATGTCCGAACGCAAACGAATGATTAAATTTTCAGCGGAAAGTCACCGAACGTACGATTTATTAACGGTCGAAATAAATATAGACATTTTCCGTTGTGGATAATATCATCATAACGTTATACTGTATATTATAATGATGATAATACAATATACGAATAACCACCGAAACCCGTCGAACGCGTTTATACAGTATTCATAAATAATATAACGTATATTGTAATGTTTTGCATGAGAGCGTTTCGTTGCAATATCGAATCAGTTCTGCAGACAATAAGAATAATATTAATAATATTCTATTAACGCGAGGTGTCGAATTAATATGTATACCCTGCGAGGTATTATGTTGTATTAAAGGTAGTTTTTCTAATTTGTTTATGAATAATGCACTTTGATGAGAAGTTTAAACGGATGTCGCAACGATAATCGTTTATCCGGAGTGTGTCATCGCATTGTGACCTGCCTAAATATTATTCCATTTGCGAGCGACGTGGCGTCGGGAAACCGTTTGATAATTAATATAATATCCTATTACTTGGATAAAAATATATACTAACGATTATAAAGCTGATTAGTTTGGATTCATTGGACTACATTGGACCGATATCAATAAAAGTAGAGACTCGGAGGGTGTTTTTAAGCTTTCTCACAACCCCTATCTATATATGGTTGGTTTATAGTGCAGGGATGGCCAAACGGTCGATCTTGGACGATTTCTAAGTCGATCCCCCTTGTTATGATGTATTAATTATTGTTATACATTTGTCATTTAGTAGACATATAGGTACATTTATTGAATACATTTTTTGGATTAATCAATTATCAGTGTGACTGTGAAATTGCATTTTCTCACATGACAATTAATTACAAAATCTGAATTAGTATACTGAGCTATATCATACTTTCTGATGATCATTTAGATTTAAAGTTTGGTCACCCCTCGACTATATTGTGACTCACAGATTTATATATAGGGTTACCATTGGTTATGGAAATAGAATTTAAAAAAAAAATTATAATATATAGACAAACCATGCGTTCTTATGAATGTTTGTTCAAATAAAAAATAATTATATTAAATTTATTGTTGGTTATTCAACAATTAATGTGTAACAAAATGTATTGTCCTTATATGACGTTTGAAGCATACATAGACTCATTTCGACCCTATTTCGACGAAAGGTTCAAAGATTGATCTCAGTTGTATCAGGAAAGTTTAGAGAATATTTTGAACCACGTTCGATAATATATTAGGTTCTATATCTGATCCACCACAGGTGCATTGCCCATTTATGTCGAATTAGTTTACAGATTGATGAGGTACACTGATGTCGGTTTTCCTGTGAACTGAGGAACAGTAAAACTGACGTGTGCACACCGATATAGTGTAGTCGTATCTTTCATTTTTTCCAGAGCTAAGTCGAAATATTTAGTTATACCTAGTAAATTAAAGTATATAATAATATGACAATGATATTAGCATGGAGTACTAATTCCAGAACCAGACAACACCGAAAAAATTCTTAAATTTATCTTAACTTAATGTGACATAATATATATATTTACTGTGTCATAATAATTGTACTATAAAGTATTGTAACTTACGTATCAATATATAATTTCGTGACCCAATGACCATTGTTGTTGCGGCTTAAATAAAATAAAATAATATTAGCAAACAGTGCGTGTCATTAGTAGGGCTATGTCAATATACCATAAATATTTTAGTAAAATAATATTACGATAGATACCTGTAATTGTGGGGACATAATATAATTGTTATGTACCTACTCGCAGACGCCATTTTATATTCTTTTAACGTTTTGGGCGAAGTAGCTTGTATACTATATACTATGTATGTATATTGTATATATCTCAGTAATCAGCGTACATCATTTAAACCACTCCTCGCGAATTAATTAAAACCGTATTTATACTCGACGAACCAAGATTATATCCTAATTTATAATTAATGAAATGTTTTTGTCGTACAAAGCGTATATATACGAACAACACCGCTGGGTTTTGACGACACATATGCGCGGATGTACAATATAATAATAATATTATATATATAATACAGTATACACACGCAGCAATATTATATCCGTATATATACGTTTTTCGGTACTTGAATATTTTAGCGCTTAATCGAGTTACACGCATTATATAAGACACCGGATAGACGAATATCGTGCGCTAGTGTTCTCCGTAATATTATATACTAGTATATACATATGCGTTATTATATTATACGTCGTATATCTGTGTGTGTGTGTGTGTGTACACGAGACGACAATTTACTGTTTTAAGCCACGCGGCGCCTTCATTATGTAGACATTTTGAATGGATTTTAATAAAAGATGACTCGATGAAAACTTTTTGTGCCCATATATAATATACGCATAATATAGCGTACCGTGCTACTATTTTAATGGAAGAACCCAACGCGGCGCTGAGGGTATTGAAAAGAGAGCCGGCGACGCGACGTGATGTGTGCTTATCCGTTTTTAATGTACCATAATATTATTAATATTATATAACTACTAATTCATCAATCCGGCGATATCATTCCGTCGCGTGTTACGCGCTCGAGGAAACAAAAATCGTAGTTTTCAGTTTTACTTTCGGCGATTTCGGGTCTTATGTCGCGTATATGACGTACTATACTGCAGCGTATGATGTTACCTATGTTATAATACAGTATGCTGTCGATCGTGATGTCACGTTTTCCGCGGTGTTTTCACTACCCAAAAATATATACCCGATTGCGAGAAAATCCTTACCGAGTGACGCACGTCCGTGTTTTTATATGCCACCGGCGATATACATGATATGACAAGAATAGTAGACATTGATATGTGATATTATACTAATGTGACACTATTCCAATAAATCACATTTATTGTAAAATTTGAGTGATTACGAGTTAAGATGATTTTTAAAAGTTACAAGCAAACATTAAGTATATGTTTGAATGTTTACAAATGATCAATGTTACCCCATTACACTTATACATTTTCAATAATATTAATCGATATTAATAATAACAATATTTTTTTATTTTGATCCAGACGCTGCCCGCTATGTTTTCATGACTTAACAGTTTGCGACTAAAATAAAAGTAAAGACCACGATAAACAGAAAATTTACACTTTAGACGTCATCGATTACGGTCGATTGAATCAACAGGTTTATGAATAGATAGGAATTTGACTTTTAGGTACCTACTGCTTAATACATAATATATGCCATGCAGGTATAATGTAGGCCATATTAAACGTTTGTGGGCATTGTACATAAACTCAATGTAGTAAATTGCTAATCTTCAACACTCGTCCTCGAAGTTACTCTATAGTTTTACAATAAATATGATTTTTTTGAAATCGGACCAATCGTTTCGGAACCTCCAGTATTATTATATGGAATCGCGTACGACGTAGATAATTATATTATAATACCTAGTGTTATATTGAATCGAGCTCACGGTCCCGCGCGATGTGAATTATTCTTCAACGCGTCTCTCATGCAGTCGACGAAATATTATACGGAATAATAAATATCATATTAATATTATATTGTGTAGGTGCTAAAGGTATCAATATTTTCCGAAACGAGACCGTCTGTCTGATATTATATGAAACAGATCATTGTATTAACGCCGCGTCATAATTGCGTTTCGTCATTATCACTCCAGTCCTTTCTTCTTGTTCTCGAGAATCCCACGCGAGACTATGCCGCGCCACAATAATTCGTTATATTATATTTTATACGCGCGACGACTCGATCGTATATGCATACAGGTGTCTGTTGTAGCTGCTATACCTATACCTAGGTATAAAGTGTGACTCGGATCCGCGGCTGCTGCTTCTGCTGCGCAGTGGCATTATTTTTCGTCTATATCAATGACGGCGACGGGGGTAGCGCAGGTACCTGCAGCGAACGTCGTATTATTATCACTATTATAGTCATCCATCGCGTATAATATTATACGTATAGGTACGGCGTGTCTGCAATAAATGTGTGCGTCGGGTCCCGCTCAATCAACCCCATTTGAAACGCGTCTTCTCATTTATTTTTTTTATAATTTTTTTTTCTTACTCCGTAGACACCTAAACGCCTCGGGTGAGCGGTGGGGGGGGGGAGAGACGGGAGCGGGCGCGGGAATTTTAATAACGATATATCTGCCGCCGCCCCGCACGGACGAGGATAATATCATTCGGTTAATAACAATATTTTACGCCCGGCCGTCGAGTGTGTAGTCGCGGAGCTGCTGCCGCTGCAGTGCGTGGCGAACCAAAACGATTCTCCCAAGACGGAATGACAAACAATGGCGCTACGGGGACCCGGCGAACACATGTCGCCGCAGCTACCGAGAAATGTTCCTTTCAAAAGCAGTCCCACACACACACACACACACACGCACACACACGCACACGCACACCCACTGACACACGCACGCACACCTAACCTACACTCGCGCCTTCTCGCCGTCCAATGCGCACGCATTATTATACATATATTTATATACAAGCAGAGGCATGCTTACGAGAGTGCTGCCGGTTTATATAGCGAAGACGAGGGGTGTGATGTATAGAAGTTTCACCTGAATCGAATCGGCCGCGGATATAAATTATCATTTTCCAGTCCAAAGGCGACGTTAATGTTTTCGTATAAATATTGTGTCACCCCGGCGCGCGAGAGGGAGGAGACGAGCCCCAGGTCTCGCCGCAGGAATATCTCGCGGGATTGCTATATGCAGCATTTTGCGCGAAAACGCGTACACCAAATAATGATGACGACGATATTATATTATTGTATACGTATTATTGTGTGTCCGATGATGATATTGTACAAATGTTGTTACACGGCCGACCGCGTTCACGTGCGGCCTCGACGCACCACCGTTTGCCGTTTTTCGACGACATCGCAGACGAGAAATTATTAGTCGACGTCCCTCCGTGGGTGACATACTATGTATAAGGGTTTCGGAGATGCAGCAGGTTGCAGTCGCGCAGTGTACCCAACATTGTTACGGGTGATATATTTTTAGCGTCGAAAAAGTTAAGATACATACCTATATACGGTACACGACGATATTATATCACTGCAGTATAATATATGACAATATACGGTTGGGATCAGAAAAAATAAAACGTTTAAAAAAACACCGGTGAACAACGATTTTGCAAATTAGTCTATACGAAGACCGGGTACTCGATAATTGTCATATCACTCGATATCATATTTTATTAATCGAATTTCAACCGCACCGACGGGCTACCTTATATCGTACGATCACTTCGCAGTAATATTATACAGCGCATTATTGTTCTCTCATAATATATTATGAATATTATAGGTACTGTGTATCGTAACACTGCATAGTCCAAAGTCATTTTTCTCGTTGATAAATTAATAAGGGTTTCGATTTTTTACTTTTTTTTTTTTTCAACTATTATAATAATAATTGACGTGACAACCGCAACTCCTTCTGCGATAACAATGTGTATAACATTGTATGGTAAAATAATAAAGTAACGTCGTTACACTTTTGACACCATATTATATATTATTACAATATAACACATATTATTATTATTATTTTACAATGCGTCACAATACGGTTTTTTATTTATTATCTATAGCTCGAGGGCGAACAACGATAACCTCACGTCGCCGTGGCAAAGTTTCCGGATTAATCGTTATGATATAATATTATTATTAATAATTATTATTCTTTCTCGATGTCGAAACTATATACGGCAGATCAAGATATTATTATGGTCCACAATAATTTATATAATTTTATTACTGTCGATGTTGCGTAGCGGGCGCGCAGAACGACTGAGAATACTGCTACGATATTGACAACTTATTTTTTTATAAGATATAATATTTGGAGAGTAATTATTTTTATGGACCGACGAAGACGACGAAACGGTTCAAACCATCACCGAGAGGACGATAACCACCGCCGCGGGATACGCGATAGACAAAAACGAGAGTGATTATTATTATAATGTACTCTATTATCATCACGTCGCGTTTCGTTTGAACAAATCGTTGCGTGTCGACTGTCGATTAAAAAAATGACACGGCCAAACACATTATATACCGATGGTCATTATACTTATTTTAATATTATACTATGGTCAGATTTAGGGCCCTCCGTATTAGCCGCCGCCGCCGCCGGTAGTAAGCAACACCGAAATGGTGCACCAATATTTATTTATTACCATTATTAGGTATTAGGTGTATGCCGAGATTCATATATCTTTACTACTAGACATCAACTCGCCGGAATGCACTTTTGCTCTGAAATGCGATCGGACGGTGCAGTTGAAAACAAAATATGGAAAAAATAAACGTTGCGTTAACGACGATCGATAATAATATTAATGGTGTTATGTGCGATGTAAAATATTATATAAAACGGCCTGCAATGCAAATGAAAGCCACCGGAACGGTTGTATATATGCTGTGCAACTGTGTAACATTAAACATAATATAACCAGTGTGATGTATAATAATCACGTGTTTAGCTCCCCGAGAAAATATGTGTCACCGACCACCACTGCAACAATTAGGTATACGTTTACTTTTGAGTATTGATGTGGTTTAATAAGTAGACCGTGGTATTATAGTATTTATATTATATGCAGGGCAGTCGGCGTGAGCAAGCACTTCTTATATTATTTTTGTCAATCTTGCTTGTATAAACTATTGTATTCTGATTTATATGATTTTATAATATAAGGGTTATAGAGATATGCTCAGACCTCAAATATGTAAAAATATTCAAAATGGAATTTTGAATGCATTTATTAGTATATAGTGAATAGATTAAAGTCATCCGACTTTTCTGAAAAAAATACTTGCCCAACACTGCAGGGTGCGTTCATTTACAATATGATGAGCGTGTAAATAATTTGACGTCCCTGTAAGACAAATTGTATTCATTTATCATGAGAGCCAAGGACCTAATCTACATTTAAATATTTAATATTATATACTGAATTATAAAGGATTTATTTGATATTGCAACTGTGTATTGTCATCGGCTGATACTTAAATAATATTATGTTATGCTTAAAACACTGTATTGTATTTACAGTAATCATAACCATTGATTACAAATAGGTATGTACTTGATACTAGTAGCATTTATAAACAATGTCATAACTAATAAATATAACATTTAAAAAAATAACCTTAGCCGTTATGGTTTAAGGTGGGGACTTCTAAGATTAAAATTGAAGTATTTTTATTCATAACATTATTATACTATTGGGCCTCGAAAATTCCTAGCTCAGAGCAATGTCTATCCCGTGGCCCGTCAAAGCCTTAGAAGTGGCCCAAGAACGGTTTTTGTGTTGCAAAATTCAATTATTTCCAAAAATGTAATTTTGTATTCACCTAAAAATACTTTTGAATTTATAGATAACATGTTGATATTTATAGTTGTTTTTAATAATAAAATATAACTATTTATGAAATATTATAAAATCTAGACATTGCATTGTAATAAGATGTAAAAGTTGTAGGTTTAAGCTGAAAGTACACCATGTGGGCATATGACAAGACGTATAGACATAATATCGTAGTAATGAAGTATTAATTTTATAATATTGGTGGACTGCGTGAAAGCGATATAATTTTACTAATGTGCCTACTAAAAAAAAAAAATTTCAGACATATTATTATTGCAGTCCTATTATAGCGCCTGACACTGCACATATGATTATAATATTATTCTTCTGATCGGTAATTGTTTTCAGGTTCCGCGTTGTCAGGCTGCAAGGTTCGTGGATATCTAGTAACCTTGCAAGTTGTTAGGTATATATAATACAGAAACCACTTTTTCGCGTACTATAGAAGTAACAAAAATGACCGTTTTAACAATATTATATTACAATATGTTTCCGTTTAAGTATTCAAACACATAACATAATAATATATAATATTATATGTCACCGTCGGCATACATCTGGTGCGCGTATATAAATATTGTATATTTTATGATATTAAAGTAATATGATGTTATTGCACTGCAGTGCTTAGTAGAAGTTATTCCGAAGACCACGACTGCTAGTTTTATGCAACGTCTGACGGACGGACGGCGGGAGAATAAATGAAATAAAAACACCACGCAAACAATGAACGACAATAATTCGGAGTATTTATAAAGACGGGAATTTTTTTATTCAAGTCTTTACAAATTAAAAAGAATCTCGGTTTTTACCATAGACGTATTATTATAGTATGTAGGTATATAGTTTTCGTCTGACAGTTTTGCAATTTTCGTCGACGAAGTGGTGGTGGGTTGGGAGTAAACGCATTAGCGTGTAACTAATAACTATAAATAATTACTCAGAGGATAAAAAACAGAGATTTTATTTTATTATTTTTTTTCGGTTTCCAGGCGACGCCACGGCGGATTGTGTGCGAAGTTTTTTCGAAATCTATACGTCAGGTACAACATAGCTGTGTTGTACAATGGGACAAAGTCGATACCTATACCCTCCAGGAACCAACACGAATTAGCAACCGAAAACGTGTGTCCGCGAGCATTGACTACTGTGACCTATATAATATATGGCTCACACAACATAATGGATAATATACTATTATATCATATAGTGAATTAGATATTATAATATTGTCGTGCTCACTATAATTATAATTTATAATATATCACCTATAATATACGTCCATTAATTTTATTCGGCAGAAGAGATTATCTCGTTGGGATTCAGCGAATGGTTGGCCGATGATCACGAGCCGTCACGTACGGATGCCAGATTTTGTTGTTACTGCAGCAGATTTGTGTGTTCGCACAATATTTGAATTTTTCGAGATTATCCCGATTGTCGTATATTGTGCTAAGTCTTTATAGTCATTATCGTTATTATTTTTTTATATCTACAGGCTGCCAGGACTGGTGAATGATCGTTACAACGCGTGAGGGATTTTTTTTTTGATATTATAATAAATATGGACAGCCAATGAAATAAAATGTAGGTTATTCTGCTGCAGGTACTTTTTAACATATTATTTAAACGGACTAAAAAATATCTGAGTAGCGATAATGTTTCCGTTTAACGAACAGTCGAGTGCCAGCCGAGTGACGCGCATAAATCCCGAGGATACCAGAAAATAATCCGGACGTTTCGATAGCCGAACGTATGTGAACGAGTCGTGTGCAGTATATAATATAGATATCAGACATTTTACGAAATCCAATTTTGTTTCACAGCACCGCGGCCGTGTGTAGAATTATAATGTTATTATAATTCTTGTGATCTCGATTAACTATAACACACACACACACACCCGGGCACATCGCGCTAGGGCGTTATATTGTAATATTATTATATATTAAAAACCAGAGCGGCGATTATTCACGGACCGAAATCTAATAACGCCCGTCGTCCCGAACGTGGGATGAAAATAACTCACGAAAGAGGCTGTCGTAAAAATTTCAAAACAATCGTTTACCACTACTACTACTACTACTACTACCACTATTACCACTACCAAGACTGCTACCACGACCGCTACTCTACTCTCGACTCCCCGAGAAAATTATCTTGTGTATAAGCTGCAGTGAGTGTGCCCTCGGTGGACGCATAAATCAATTCTCGCGGTATATAATTTGTTCTAAATTTATTAACCGCACGCGCGGTGTACAACAGCATTAACAACAATGGCAGCGCGTTCGCGCGTGGATTAAAATCGTTGCGAAATATTATTATTGTATCGAAGCGGAGACTGAGATAATATTAATTATATATTATATATAGTTACGTGCTCTCTTTACTTTCGTTTAGTCGTTTATTTATTTTTTTTTTTTAGCAGCAGCAGTTATCGACGTTTAGAAAAATATTAACAATAGAGAGGACAACGAGAAAAAAAAAACCGCCGGAACGCACGACGGACGACGTTCACGAGAATTTGCTTCGCATTATATTATACGTTCAAATAAAAATACTTTTGTCGTGTAATGATGCACAATGCACCGGAGCAATGCATTCGCATGTTGTATTGTATTGCAGCGACTATATGCCATCTACCTCTAATAATGTAGTACCCCGCACACCGCTGGCCGTACAGTAATTAGAGTAGTTATATCTCTAGGTCAGATAAAATAATATATTACTACGTTGTGTGGCTGACGGTGGAGGTTAATATATAAAGGCAATTTATGTACCGGTGATACAATTTTTTTTTTTAACGAGTGATTAAAGGATTCAAGGATTTAAAAAAATAAACCCCCCGGAAACGCTGCATGCGGTCAGCGTAAAAATATAAATACCTATATGTTGCTATGCGTCTGTTCGCGGATTCTCCCACAAAACGGAATTAAAAAATATGTTGACCGTAATATATGGTATATATTGTTATATTAGTTATATGGGTATACCTATCATACGGGATATTTGATAAAATTCACTATTAGGATAGGCAGTAAGTACATAAATTCCGCAACCAAAAATAACATGTACACAATTTTTTTTAGTTTGAAAAACCCTTATATAAGTTGTATAACTATAATTATTGTTCTTAGAACACGACTAAGATTTAAAAATAAAATATATTCCAAGATTTTACCTGCAAAGTTGTAATTTTCCATCATAAATGGCAATCGCTTGCAGGTATCAAAATCGAATCATTAGTGATATAAAATGATTATTATGTGATCCATTATGTGATCCATTATTTCGACAGACACGAACAAGGTCTAGCATAAATCACTGGTTATCAGTCGATATAATGACAAAACCATGGTTGTTGAGCCGGTTGACATCGGTTACAAAACGATTTAATATGGAAAATAAGTATTGTGAAAAAGTTAACGTATATTCTTCATCAAAATCCTACTCGACACATCATATTTTATAAGGTTTTGAAGAGCTTCACAGACATCGCTAAGAAAACTGTAATAAAATCATGAAATTTCGTCGTTTAATGTGTGGTTTGCTGCAGAGTATACCGTGGTACGTACCTATTTCATGTGCGAAACCATATCATAATAATATCAAACCGCCGTTGCTGTTGACATCGATCTCTGATATCCGCCGAAGCCCCATCTTCGGGGCGCTTCCGGAGCGTGCCAAAAAAACCATGTACCCGATAATAATAATAAATAAACAAAATCCAATTTTCGTTTGCGCGAACGGCGTACGCGTGTTTAGCGACTATTATATATCATTATTTCGGGGGAGGATGGAAAAAAAAAACGAAAAACGAAATTAACGGTTGGGTATTTTTTTATTCGTCTGGCGAAATCGTTATTAACACCTAAGTGCGTGTATTATTTGTATACATCTGTAATAGTACAATGTAATATAGGTACACATGCACTACGCACATACAGAGTCGTGGAGTCGGCGCGGCTTCCGTCGGCGGTGCCCGCCTGTTGATGAAAACAACGTCTCGTCGTTTACCTTTAACTACTACCTACCTAGTATGTGGTATACATGCATACGTAGGTACTACACCCGTAATTTGACTTTTTTTTTTTGTTTATCTCTCGTCGGCCCACCGTCGGCGTTTCGATCGTTTCCGGGGAATTTATTTTTTATTTTTCAATTTACACACCGGAAAACGGCGACGAGTACGAGGTCTACCTGTCTTACCTACAAAATCCGCGCCCGCCCGCGCGATTACTATTATATTATAGTCTTTCGTCGCCACAGCTTGTCGTACCCACCCAAAATCGGCTCTTGTACACGCACATGTGTATAATAATTTATATTTTCGTGTGCGTGCAGTGATGCAAGTGTGTGTATTTATTTTATCCCCGCCGTGTGCAGTTCGGGCGAGGCGGTGGTCCACAGAGTCTTAGAAGGTAAGTTATTATTACATATCAATCTCTCGGGGGGGGGGGGGGGATATCATCGTACCCGTAGAGGAATAATAATAATATGATACCTAATAACAATGATACAATAATAATTATAGTGCGGACGATAACGGAAACCGGAAAACGCGTGGTGGCGGTGGAGGCGTTGGAGGTGCATCGCCAGGTCGTCGGCTAATGTCGACGAAGGGTGTTCCGACACGGTCTCTCCAACGAGGTCTGCGGCATCAAGAGTCGCGTACATTACATAGGTGTACCGGTCGCTGAAAGGTCTTCTCTCGGTCGTCTCCGGTACGCTGCAGCAGCGGTGTGCATATTATATACTGCAGGCATTATATCCTCGTGTATAATAATATAATATACGCTTAACATATTTTACGAGCCGCCGTGTTCGGACGCTGTCGGGGAAATGGGGGGAAAAATCGAAAAAAATTGTGCGTAACGCCGACCGGACGACGAAAATATTGCACGGCGTAATGATAATATAATATTATACATAAATATCCGTTTAGTATAGGCGCACGTCGCTATATTATACCGCGGCTGCTGACCGTAATTATTTAAATTATATTCCGGAGAGACCCCCGCAAGACCGCCGCTGTTTTGGCGGCCATGTAATATAGAGGTACGTACATATATATATATGTATACGGTACCCATATCGTTATCATTTAGGTATCTATCTCGTCGTGTATGCACTATATGACCAGGTCGGATTAAACGTTTTCCTACTAAGCCTAAACTCCGGCCGTCGCTGCTTTTGCCCGTAGTCGCGATATTATATATAGTGATATAACATTAATGATCGTACGCGTGCACGTGCAACGAAACGTCACACTAATCGCACAAACCGTTTAGCACACCATGCCGACGATACGCCGATCGCAGCGACGTTATAATAATATTATTAATTCAGTCAAATCGATTTTTGTTCGGTTCGGGAGTTCGATTTTTTCAGCGAGTGACGCAGTCGCGTGACGCGCGTTGAATTTGGGAAAAAATAAAAAATTATACCTACTTAAAAACTTTGCAGCGGTGTCCCGCGAGGTTATGGGTAGTTGTCGCGTACACTTCGAAATTCGTTCTATACCTGTGTAATACAGTATATTACTCGATATAATAATATACACGAATCATACGAAAAAAAGGGTTAAAGAAATCGCGTCGTAAACGGTTATAATATGATATTGTAATATGTTGCACCGTATAATATATACCGGAAGAATATCCTACAAAGTCGCAACGTGTTTATACGTGTAACAGCATGTGTTGCTCTAAATTGAAAATCCCATAGTTCTGAACGTTTCACTGTACATTTTATACATGTATATATTATAATATATAGCCGGCGTATATCATAATATATATTATATTATATGTAATGACGTGCGTGTGTTTTTCTCTGACGACGACCGGTGGCGGTTATTGTGTCGCAAATGTATATTATTATTATTATTATTGTTCGAACGCACATCTCTCGTCGTGTCACCGTTAAAATAATACTTTGGTATTTTGGTATATTGTATAATATGATAATATTATATACTGTGCGCATCTTCATGATATATATATTATATATATTCAAATATTGTGTATGACGTTATAACAGACGTCAAATTTCAAAATTTTCAAAATGTTTAATATCGCGTGTTGTGTATTATGTACGCGGGAAAGATGTATCCAATGCATGTAGCCGATATATTATAATAAAAAATATTTTTGCGTTCCGGGAATCTCGTACGATATTGGAAGACGGAAGTCGGGGTCTGGGGTCCTCATCGCTGGATATTAAATTCATATTAAATCGAGTAATACACTGCATGGTTATTCTCGCGAGCGGTTATTTGGTTATCAGAAATTATTGGAATTTCGTTTATTCCAAAATGATATCGTACTTAGGTACATGGTATACTTGACCTCTACTATAGCCATAAAATATCTGCGGGTCCAAGTTTAAAATATAATTAATCTGAAACAAGACATTATAACGTAGGTATACCAACCTCATCTACATAACACGGACAAAAACGTTGTTTATTATTATTATTCATTATTTTAATCAGAACGATCTTAAAACAAAGAGTATAGATGATGATATCGATTTACGAAAATCAGGAAACCATTTTTTTCTAAACCTATGGAAAAATTATGTGTTTACTCCCCGGAGGATATTACACGAATGTTTGAGTACATTCATCATATTATAATATACTTGGAAACTAAATGCGCATATACAAGCTATAACGGACTTTTCTGCGTATATAATGCTATATAGGTTGGTACGCATATTATACACTCTCTTCATTAAAAGTAAATAATATGTTAATGCTATACCAACCATGAACATATACCGAGTTAACGCAAACAAGACGATAAATTTATGGTTAAGCAATTTTTTTTTTATTTTTTTTATACTTTTATGTTAAGTTTGTATATGGATCGTATAAATATGTACCTACCTATATATACCTAGCCCACGCGTATATAAAATTGCAAAATTGTAAAATAATAATATATATAATAGCAATAAAAAAAATACCTCTGCTGTATTATATACACTATACCTAGTAGATTTCGAGTTTACCTCGCGTCGTTGAATAAGTCGCTGCACCGTGATGATGTATTAAATTTGAATTCTATGATAAATTATTGCATATATGGAAAAGTTTCAGAGCGGAGACCGTATGTCAGCATCTACTCCTGAGGAAATTTTATAATTTATTTATATTACAGTTCATGGTACGAGCAGTGCAGCGTATAAGAAGGTAGGTTGAACTAATTTTTGTTCAAAGCATCACATTTATTTAAACACGTACAATATAGTAAATATGTGATTAATAACTAATATCCACGAGTAGGTACCTGCTTACTGTAAAATGGTGTAAATAGATTAGACATTTGACATTTTTAAATGTTTAGAAAATTATGATATTTATAGAATTAATTTTTTTTTACTAATTACAAACAATAATAACTAAAATAGTTACATGAAATGTTGATATTTGTCGTTTATACCTATATTATAATATCTATAATTTCATTAAATTATGAACATCAAACTTTTATATTATATAGAAAAATTCTGCGCATGTATTTTTGATATTTTTTGATTTCTGAAAAGAAAACATAATATTACAGAACTTTCTATTCAATTTTAATACCTCATCATAGCTTTTATTAAAATTGAATATTTTATGAATTCATGACTACAAAAAATAAATTCATAATTTTCCTGATTTATACGAATTTTGTCGTGACTTCGAACGGCTAAGTGGTAAATTGCGATTATGTATTTTCGACATTCTTTATTTGTCACAAGAAAAACTTTATATCAGAATCTTCGTAATTATTTTTTCCTTTAGGTACAAACAAAAATTGTATAAAATATTATGATAATTTTTTATTTTCAACCCCTAAAAGTCTAAATTCAACAAGATCCAATTGAACTAACTGAAACCACTCTCAAAGTTAAAGATTAATGCATTTCCCAGCTCCTTTTTCGTTAAAAACAAAAAAAACTACACACACATTGACCATTGTACAACCAACACCTCACTATACATTCATGTCACTCAGCTAAGAATTTAAAATGAACTAGACATTCAATATTATAGGCTATAGCTATTGGATTTTTAAATAAATATCGTTCTCCGTATTCGTTTTGAAAATTACATAACCCGTACAAAATATAGCATGTAAATATTTAATGCACGTCACAGGGGACTTTTAATTTTTAAATATTAAGTCTAATACCACATTGTATTGACTTTTTTAACTCGGCGGAGAAATAACGTCATTATATTTCGTACGCAAAGTTTTGTTCCGTTGTCGGGACGAGTTTAGAGCCGTAGAAGACAATTTTTTGTGAATTAGTAATATTTAACGATCGCGGTGTAACCACAACGGCGATAGACATAAAAGAAAAAAAAACACCACTGCACGTTAACGTGTTTAATGTGCGTAAACGCATAAAAATTTTAAAATTCCAATAAGCCCTCGAGTATAATATATTATGTAATACACATAATAATAAACAGACTGTAATTTAATGTCTCGGAGTGGACGTCGTATGTGTACCTACGACGAGTTGATAACCAATAAATTCACGACGTTTAGTTCGTCCGCTTATATATACATAAATGCGTTTTTCGATGATACCGCGTAGGTACTATAGCCTATACCTATACATAATAATATACGAATATTGCATAAATTATACATTAAACGCATAAAACGCCGGTGCAAGTTGTATGTTATATTATGCGATATTATCGGACGTGCGCGCTTAAACCGCAGTTTGTAAGACGCGATACTACACATACCTATAATAGTACCTATCTACCTATAAGGTATACCTTTATGGGTACCTATATATAAAACGGATAAAAAAAAAACGTTCGACGGTAACGTTGGAGACCGTCGCCCGAACAACGTGCGCGCATATATCTGTAATGATAATAATAATAATAATAATAATATGGTCTGCTCAAGTTAGAGATTAATGGAGCGGCGGCGTGGCAGTATTATATAATATAATAGTTATGTGCTGCACCCGGGAAAGCGCGCGCATTCGGTCATAAACGTCCGATGGCTGGCGCTTAAGGTGTTAATTTGCGAAATTTATATTCGCGTATAGTAAAACGGCTTTGGATTATGTCTGCGGCTGCATACCTCCGCGGACGGACTTTAACGGCGAGCGAGGGTCGCTCGGTAAAATCTGGTAACGTCGTGAGTTCAGACCCCGTTGGCGGCGAGGTGGTCCGGCGGGGAATTCGCATTAAAATCATATTATATTCTATAGGTATTATATACCTATCTATATATCTATATATTACACGCTCCGGAAGTCCGTTTTTATGGCCCAGGTCCGCGATAGCAGGCGCAGAAGGACCTTCGTATAGTAGTCGTCGTCGTCGCTATCGGACGGGTCGCGTACGATGAAATATTTTATCATATATTATTATGTATTTTTGTTTTTGCGAGGATACCGCGAAACATATGGGAGGGGAAAAAACGGGTTTTCCCGGATTTCCTCGGCGAACCTCCCCGCGTATAGCGTTATATTATAATACGCATATAGTATATAGTGAATACCACAACTATATAACAGCTATAGAATTAGCCTCATCGTGGGTGGATATTTAAAATTCCTCGGAGCGACAGTCTTGTTATTCGTTCTGCAGTATATAGGTATATAGGTGCAATATACTATGTAATATATATTATATAGTATACGGGCTCTATACCGTCTCGATTGTGGTGTTTATACTGTTTAGGGTCTCTAATATTATACTCAAGTCTGAAGTATAAATTATTATATATCAAACACGACTATACACAAGAGAATAAGAGAAGTGATTGTACCTTTGAAGCGTTTGAAATCGAAAGATATAATAAGCTGCGCATTAAGCCCACAGGGCGGAAGATTCGAATACAATATAATATATACTCTGTACTTGCATACGATAGAATAATAATTTATAATACGCTACCGGAATTTCGGATGAGCTATCAAAAAAATAATCTACCGCCATATTATTATTATTATTGTATCGTATTTTCTGTGAACGAGTTGTTAAGATTTTGGAATTCTATAGCTCATAACATTATGTATTGATTTCGTTTAATGTATACAACACGTCTTTAGTTTGAAAAAACATACTGTTTTCACACACGTCAATTGATAAATAAATAAGCTATATAATATTGCGTATACAGAGTGACTTTGATCGTATACACCTACTAAACTAATCTATAGTTAAAAATAACAACTACCTATTCGTTAAAACAGACACAATATATTCTTAACGCCCACGACTCGTTTAAACGAAGTTTGAACATTTAGAAAAATAGTGATGATAGATTATTTCATGATTAAATAGAATACGGAAGTAGGTACCTATATCTAAAATAAAATATTTGTCGAGTCGAATGAGCAGATAAGAAATCGATCGAATAACTATATAGTAACCAAACTATAGGTACATATTCTTAAAAATCAGAAAATTTTAATCTTCAATTATTATTATCTAACAACAATTTTTTTAGTTTATATACCTCACCATAGTTATTGGTGTTTTATTAAAATATGCAAATGATAGTAAATCGGTTGCCTAGCTTATAAAGTAAGATAATCGTGGCGAGACTAAAAAACAATTATTATTATACGTATATACTTAGGTATATATATATATATACACCTATAGGATATAGTAGGTATACGAAGGTTTGATGTGTGTAATAAACCAATCATAGGACGAAACGGAACGATTCCAACGACGGGATAAAATACATTATAATATATAATAATAATATTGGCTTGCGTATTATATTATATATGGCCCATGGGCGTGCGCAGAGTTTAATAATATCGGGTGCAGCCTAAAATTAAACTGGACAAATACTTAACTGGTCGTAAATTGTTTTTTTTTCTCCTGCCGAGAGAACCCGTGGTAAAAAATAATACATAAATCGCCGAGAGTGTATTATATATAGGTACTCGCCTATATTATAGACACACGACCAGCGTGTACATAATATACTAACTATAACCAAAGACATCGTTTCTGACGCCTATCTCCAACACTCTCCGTTTGTCGGGAACGTATTTAAATCGTCGTAATGCGTACTATATATAATATGTTTAATATTATTATCGTACGATATTAAATCGATATACCGTGCCGGGTGCTGTTCGGGCGCTAAAATAATACGAACGACTTTCGACCGCAACGTTTTTCGCACGAATTGCCGTGAACGGAATCAGCGGATCCGCACTAAATACCGGAGTGGTTTTAAGGTTAGATTTAAGGTTTTTAGGTACGGTTTGAACAGTTGAAATGTGCGAGGAAATGTACTTACGCCAATGATATTGTAATGGCGTCTGAGCGCAACGAAAAGCGTCTCGAGTTATGATCACTCACATTGCTCGGCGTCTTATATCATAATAAAATATAATGTTATAGTCTGCCGTTGCCCTTTGGCGAACGAAAGTTATTGCATTATCGTCGTACAATATCCGCATATCGTATGATATACAATACGCCGTAACATGTATGGCGACGAAAGTTCTCGTATATTATAGGAAACGATGATAAACAGATGTGATATATAATAGTATATATAGGACATTATACAGATGAACATCGTGTTTTCGAACGCGTATAATACGCGATTCTGGAAGAAACAATACATTTCATTTCCAGATAAGCGACGACCCTTATGTTATACTATTGGGGTGAAACTTTCCGATGCTGCGAACTCGCCGCCGTTGGCACTCGTTTGATTTCTGCCGACGAAAACCTATTACCGGCTGCAGCGCCGGACAACGGAAACATCATATAACATGATATTATTATTATTATTATTATCATTATTACACGGTTAGGAGACATAATAATATTATATTGTAATATTACTGTTACAATATTATATAGCGATATAATATATATAATATATATTATGATATTAGAGTGATTATAAAGGTCTATACGGAAACTATATTTTACCTAATATATTAGCTATTATTATGCTGCGGAGACGCAGTCTCTGAAAAGTCAACAGGTATTTCTTATTATATAGTTATGGCAATAGTGTAATTTCTTACATTTTTGTGATGGCCTGAAAACAACACTTATTGCAGTTCAACTACTGTTGTTTCTCGCCGTAACGTATAAACACACATACGTCATATATAATATATTAATTATATAATAATTAAATTACACGTCACCGATAATGGACGACGTCGAACGTTCGGACCATAAGAGAGACAGATTAATGATCCAAAAACATAGTTTTAATTTAATAATATTCAAACGAGAATAAAATATATACTATATCTATGATTTTTTATAGGTATTGATACCTATCTAGTATTGATGGAATAGGTAATTTTCCCGTCATCGCAGATACTCGATTTGTCTGTCGTTTTTTTGAAAGTGCTGTCCACTGTGCACAACAATAACTCCGCCATCGTGGCCTGTCAGTTGATATACGCGGATACAACTGGTACCTATGTATTATATACGACATTATTGGGGATAAAAATACCAATTATAATTTGGCACTTTGGTCCCCTATATACACATGTATAACCTAACCTAGCGTAACCACCTTGCGCTATAACACAACATCCCAACAATAATGATTAATAATATACCTAATACACGTATATAATATCATGGTGGGTACCGGATGGGAGAATATATTATATATCTATCGCGGTGCAGACTTCGCGGTCAGTGCAGCGATCCGTCCACACAGCGGCGACTCTTGGATATCTCACATGTGTGTGTGTAAATATATATATGACACACCCATACTTACAATATAAAGGTACCCACGGGTACTTAGGTGCGTATAATAATAATATTTATGCATATAACAATACCAACGTACTCGCCATAAATCATCGTACCTGGTTATATGCTGCAAGTATATACACACGAAAACATATGTATATATAATATAATAATATTATATATTATTTAGTTGTATATACTCGCAGGCATTTCGTCGGCCGCCGTAACGCGCTCGCGCTCGCGATGGAAACGTGTCAAATAATAATTGATTGTGGCTCATAAATCAACGCCATAATAATAATAATAATAATAATAATATTAATAATGATAATAGTAATAATAATAATAATAATAATATGCTAATTGCGCTGTTTGTTCAGAGCCGCGCGGCACAGCGCCTCGTGTGCGGCGTCCGTCATTGGCCCGCCAAACCACGTTTGAACTTTTGAACCATCACTGTCCCGTTTCGCGCGCGAAAATAAAAAAAAAAGAAATTAAATAAATGTATATCGTCACGATTATTCGTCATAATTCACGATGATATCGTCCCCGTACGTGTGATGAGAAAAAACTATGCTCGCGGATAGCACCGAGCGTATAATATTATGGGTTCGCCGTCATATTTTGTCCGACGGCGAGACGGCGATGAGACGACAAGTATCGAATCGTGCATAAAACCACGGCACCATTGGCTGGACGTGTTTTAATAATGGTAATAATAATATTGCGTTCGCATATCATGGTGCGCATTTCCCATGTGTCCAGGGACGGCGAGGGAGGACCGCGGCTGCTATACAGAAGAGACTCTACCGCTACGACTGCAAGGAAACCGACAAAACGCGCCGACTTTAGGCATCGCGTGTACGACAAAATTTTGAGTCGATCGGTAAGCATATCATCTGCATGCACGTGTAAAAAATCAAAAAAAATCCGTAGACGTCCCCGTGAGCAAAAAAAAAATAATTGCAGTTTTTGATGTTTTAAATTAATAATGCAAAATAAATCGTGCGTAGATACGTCACATCATTATTTATTTATTTGTTTGAATTTGATGAGCTGGGCCTTTTAAACAACAGTGCATTATGCAGTATACAATAACTAGAACAAATACTTATTTTACAGTATACTACGATTTATTACATAGTGATACGTAACAATTATTTGATAATTTAAACAGTGAAGGAGCAGGGGTCCACACTGACAAGAGACATTATAATATTATACGCCTAATAGGTCCACTTATCAACTATATACAGTTCGCGAATGATAGCGAAAAGGGGACAGATACGTGTGTTGTACAAATTAATCACACTCGGTTTTTTTGAAAACACTTAGTGAGTGGTTATGGTTTCAAACCCCCCGACCAGCTGCCCTGTACACGTGCCTGTAGTACTTCGTTTCAAACTTTTCGTCATTTCCGCGCTCGATTCCTAGTCCGACCCGAGTTTAACGCGGGTACTTTTACTAATTTGTGCGGGGACATCCCTTTTATAAATCTGTCACTCCGGATGTCACTCTGCACGGGGCCGTTCAAACTGTACATATTTATGTAGGTAGGCGAAATCACGTGCGAAAATAATTAACTCGACCGGAGTGACTGTATTTTTTTTTTACTCGACTCGGTTAAACGTAATCAACCATATATGGGTTGCAGATATAGTAGCTGGTAAGTACCTCCTAACTGATTAATATGTATATACCGATAAACGTAAACGTCCGATATTTTTTTTTGATTTTAACCTCATAACTCGATCGAATAAAATATTATACTCATCACTTGCAATACTAGTCCATCTCTGCGATTATTTTTAAAACGGGGGCGTATAATAATATGTACAACATTTAATACAACACAACAGCAGCGGTCGCTTTGAGCCGTCGTCAAAACCAATATTGTAAAAATTTCGTAAAAACTGCACGCGATCGGTTTAAATTAAATTCCTCCGATGTCTTTTCATTCGGCACACACACAAAATAAAAAAAATAAAAGCGAGCACACAGTCTATATATATATATATAATATCGCCGGCGTAAAACGGCGCGTGTTCAATTTATTTGTTTCGTATAGTAATTCTTTTATAATATATATATTATACATTATATTATCTCGGCGTGCATGTATATAACACGGCCGTACAGTCTTTCGCCCGGTCTCGCCTTTCCTCGGACCGATTACTTTGGCCGCGAGGAGCTTAATCCGTCACAAACGATTTAAAAAAAAGCATCCTCGCAGAAAGTTAATCGAAACCAACACCGGCGCGGGGCACAAAGAGTTTTTCGAGCCAGCCCGCCGGCCGACCCCCGCTCGTCGTTTCCGAAAAAGACGCTCGTTTCGTTCTATCCTCGCCGACGCCGTCTCCTCCGCTTCCGGTTTCTCCATCCCTCTCTCTCTCTCTCTCTCTCTCTCTCAGTCTCACTCTGGGTCCCACGCTCGCTAACGTATACGTTATTAAATTCAAATTGACAAGGGACGATGAGCTGTGTGCGTGCGTGTTTTCTACCCTCTCGCCGAAAAGCCGTTATCATATTATTTTCGTCGAGTCGGAAATTTATGGCGATGACATTTATTTGAAAACGGCGAAAAGCTCGTCGGCGCAATTATTAATGATCCTCGAGCGTGTGCCGCCGCCATGTATACGTCATATTATTATATAGGCCCGGTGCACGTATATATACCTCCATAGTGCCTACATATTATTATATCCCACGCTCGGCTCACCTCCACACCTGGTGCAGACGACTCGCATTTTCCCCTATTTTGTCATAATATTATAATAATGTGTAGGTACTTATATTATAAAAAACATTGTGTACATCACGTTCCCGCGGTGTACCTACAGCTGGCCGAGCTTTTTTACGCCACCGCCGCCGGTTTGGATGAAAACAAGTTGCAAGTTCTCCGGTTCGGTCTCTGCAGCAAATGGTCCCTCCGTCATCATCAATTTCTAAAATCTTTAACTACTGCGTCTCCTAAGTGTATTGCATAGGTGTTATTTTATATTACATAGGATCCGGTTCCAAAACGTTTCTTCAAATGCGTTATTAATAGCTCGTGAAAAATATAAGCGACCATAATATAATAATATATGCGTCACCATCCATTGCAACAGGGTATTATGAAAAGGAGAATTTAGTTTTGTAATTTGATATATATTATAATAGGTGCTGCAGTAATAAAATTTAAATATTATTATTTTATATCGAAATATATTAACATAATACTAATATTATTAATAGTTAAATAGATATGGGTTTCACGAGTCCGTGTAAATATAATAATATACTTTGGGACATAACTTGTTTCGGCTTGTTTAACAAGTGATACACTATATAGCTGATACCCGTTTCCATTAAAGCAATTATTCGTAAACCTATACTGCAGATAATAATTTTAATTTATTGGTGATAATAATATTATAACTATGAGTAAAAAAGCACTTTAAATATTATAAAATATCTTTATTTCATAAAAATGTCAAGTAAATAATTATGTATAAGTACCGTGTAATTAATACAGCTACTTATTTAAAACGATGTCAGAATAATGTCATTTTAACGTCCTTTTTTTTAGCCGTCTATTTGAAGACTCAAATAGGTAAGTAGTCAATGTCCATAGTACAATATATTAAAAAAGTTAATTAGTACTAGAATAAAAATACTATTTATAATAACTATCATACGACACAAGTTTAATACATTTTTTTTTCTACAAGCATAATTAATTTAAATAAATTAGTTGTCATAATTTTAACTACCTAACTTGTAGATTCTGAGCGTGGCGAATGTATGTATATTGTATTTACAATAATGATGTGTGTTTTTTTTTCTGTGATCAACATTTGGGGTAGTAAAAATGCTCCGATTTTCGAAATTGGCATATTTTCTGATGGAAAAGTGAATTTAGTTGGTGCTTCGAGAGGTCAAAATTGAAAAATGACCAGATATTATCATTTATTTTTAAGAGATATTTGATATTTAGCGGTTTTTAATTTTTTTAAATTTGATTATTTATACATTGTATGCTAAGATGACAATGTCTTCGTTCAGAATCGTTTTTCATATGAAATGATTTATCATTGAATTCAAATCGAACACATCCATTACAATTGTCGTATATTGTAGACAGTCGTCAAAATAATATTATTTAATATGTATGTTGTAAGGGTGGGGATATTTTAAAATTATAAATTATTGAAGTAGGTCGGGCCAGCGAAGTAAGATGTGCTGAGGCGACAATAATATTTTCTATATAACGCCGCCATAAGCGCAGGCATGAGGAGTCCGGTCGTCGCTGGTGTTCGCGGTGAGGACGCGGGTATGACGGCCGCCCGTGTGGCGGTCGTGGTACGGGCTAAGTATTTTGAACAGTAAAATTATTTAATATGTTTGTTTTATATTTTAATAAAAGTGTTTCTGACCAAAAGTTATTTTGTTCTGTTTGAGTAGTCACACAATTTTGCCGTACTTTTGAATCCGATCTGAAACCGGTTAATTTATGGTCTTTTGGTTACTCAATTGTCGGTAGAGGTATATCACTGAAAAGTGCATATACGACACAATGACATACTCAACCACTACAACTGTACTACAGTATAACGGTACCCACTTATTCACTTTTCTTTTTATTTGAAGACAGTGTATATTTATAAATAATCAATGGTGATTATTGAATTATATTTAATGTCCTGCAACTTTAATATCAGAACCTTATTTACTTTGAATACCTAGGTACCTACTAATAAAACCAGACATACCTGCCTTATATTTCAATTCGTACAAGGTTACTGATTATAACCAAAAAAGAATGAATATATACGGTTCGAACAGGCGTCAGTCGTGTGGAGCCTGATCGATCGGCTCTTGGCCCGTTCAAAGGTTTTGGTCACTGCAGCAGAGATCATAGACGGACCGCGAGAGTTGCTCTCTTCTATTTAGTCGTCGCTGCAGTCCACAGGAACGACGTGTTTGAAGCGAAAGCATGGACCCGTCGTCTACCTATGTAATAATATTATTATTATATCATGATATGTTGTTTTTCTAATTAAAATAACACAACCGTTGCCGTCGAAGAACACAATGAACCACACTGTACTTCGTCACACGTCAAATCTGTGTTGGCTCGTCAATGTTAATCGATGTCCGACCGGATAACGTTAATCACATTTTTGTTAGCAAAGGCGATCAGAGGTCAACATCACTAATAATAAAAAAAAAAACCAAAAAAATAATTTAGACAAGATCTTAGGAAAAAAACCCCGGCCCCGGTTTCTTCCACTATCATTATTAGTATAATATATATTTATTTATTATTTATTAATACGTATATTACTACTATATCGGTAAAAAAATATGAAATCAATATCATATTCGCTATAACTTTATTTGGTTTCATCGCACTTGTTTAGGTATTTTGAATTGTTTGTGGCATATTATATAATATGATATAATAACAATGTTAATAAGTTCAAAATTAAATGGCAACATTTATTTCGTTTTATTATAAATTAATAATATTATTTAATAATGATATAGCATTTCAGCATTCAAATACTATTCGCGAAGTTCTGAATCACAATACAATATGACCTATTTACTAAGTAATAAGTATATACTCTTTGGTTTGTTTTAGTTTTCAACAAATGATTTCTTATTTTTGTATTGTTTCTATTTGTATAAGTTTAAATCAATACTTCCTAAAAACTCCTATGTACATTAAACTATTAAAAACATAGTTGAATTATTTAAAACAAAGTATTTCACACATTCATAATTACTTATTTGTGAAGTCAATTTTTGGTTTCAGAAGTTCCGAACTTTCGCACTACAGAAAAATTTAAACTTTGTAGGTATGTTTTGACAATTTGCAGCAATTCGTGTCTGATAGAATATTTATTTCCAGTTTAAAGGAAAAAAAATGGCATAGGTACATATAGGTTATAGTATATTATACGCATTATTATTTTAAATAATATTAGAACAATAGCAAATAATATATACTATAAAATAAAAGACTTTAGTAAACATTTTCCCAACATCATTAAATTCCTAAGTTATTTATGTTGGGAAATTTATTCAAATTTTAATTTTTTAATGTTTAATTCAGACGTAGAGTCAATTTAGTTAAATCTCTCAACATTTTCTTATAAAAATCATTTGTAGTAATGTTTTTAATATGATATAAAAATAATATCATAAATGTAATTTATTAAGCCTTACTTTTCTTCTTTTCTCTCTGTACGAAGTTAAAAGTATTTTATTCGAGGCACATTTGTAATTTACTACCCTTTTATATAATAATAAAAATGTAATTCAATGAAAACATAATATTATATTGTTTCTTATTTTGTGTCCACTTAAAAATTTTGGTAGGATTTATATAGCATATTTTGATAAGCCCTTTGTAGATTTTCTTAAGTAAACATTATTAGTATACTTTTTCAATAGTTTTCCAATAATATTAAAAGCTTTAGTTAATAGTTAATGAAAACAATATTTTAACAATGGACTTGTTCATTATTATATAGTCCTCTGAGAAGTTTATTCAATTCTGTGTTTTTTTTTTTTTGTTATAAGACCTTTTAAAAATGTTAATTTTACTTTCCAGAAAAGTTAATTTAGCAAATATATATATTTTCTGTACAATTTAGGACCTACTTATAAATTAATTATTATTAAAAGTGGAAAGTTTGTAATGAAAATGTAATAATTATTATTGGACATTATATTATGTAGGGTTAATGAATTATTTCGTCAACGAGAACATTTTATAGTGACACAATTCTTGTAAGCAAAACATTATTCCCCCCCCCCCCATTATTATGCGATTCATTTATACGCTTTTGTATATAGTTTTTATACCGGGGTTGCTTATTTCGAATTTTCATTTATCTTATGCCCAACTGTCTTTTACTTTCGTCTAGCGTTTTGAAGTTAATGAGTTCAGAAATGAAATGAAATTGATAAGCACACCCGCGCTCGTAATGTGTTTTATTGGCTAGACCGCATTATTGTTACAAATTTATGAAAATAGACATTATAATAAAAATAGCATTATAGCTTCAGCCTCAAACCCGAGGTCATCGTAGACTGCCTGATAAGAACTTTATGACGTAAGTAAGTTTTATAGTATAATAATATATATTAATCGTACAAATTATTATAGTTATATATAGTTAAATGAATGCACGTTATGCCTCGCGACTATATACTTTAAACTTAAACCATTTAAAGGATGAGCCCATTATTACGCAGTAAATCTCGATTATGGTTAAGTAAGTGCCGGTCGTGTATTAAAATATAATATACATTTATTATTATGGTCTTTAATTGGCATTATTAAGGTTTGATATGGCGTGTCACATTTCCTATTCTAAAGTATATGTAATGTATCCACGAGGACTCCACTCTATGTTGAGCCTACATAATATTATAATACTCTTTATTCGAATATTATTCTCGAATTTACCGATAGACAATAATCGTGTTATACCAAACATCGCGTCATAATGTTTAAAAGTAATTTCTTTACGCCCACGCGCCGTAAGAGAAAAATTAATTCGAATTTAATCGAAATTTGTGACTGCGCATTATTTCGGTTATCCGTGAGTAAACAATCATCGGTTAATAATTGAAAACTATTATTGATGAAAATTGAGTCCTGATAGTAGAAGTGCCTATTTGTACCTGCCTATACTCGGTATAATTATTATTTATAACTATTATCGATATTTAGATACCTTGCCATTCATGTCATGTTTTAATGAAACAAACAACAAACAATATATTTAGGTACCTGTGTGTTTTGCATTGGTACATAAAACAGTTATTGATATATTTTTTTTTTATCCAAGTACATCGACAGGAAAACATATATGTTACTTAAATTTATTACGACGTCAGCGTTTTGTTTGGAACATTTTGCAATTTAATCATGTAATTTGTATGAAATAGTTTTGCCGCGCTCGCGGATTATCCGCACCTAAATGTCGATCGGAATCCAAATATAATAAAATTGTACGTGGTAAAAAGTTCTAAAACAATTTATTAAACTCATGCGGCGTGTATAGGTAATAGTTTGATGTAATATTATTAATAATGTATATAATATTATACGCATTCAGTAATAGTTTGATATAACTGGTATTTATGAGAGAATCCGACGTTCGAGTTAATGTTGGATTACAGTAAAAAAACCCTCCTACATGGAAACCGCTTTTTCGTGACATTTATCATAAATAATATAAATACCGCGGTGGAAAGTATTAGGTATTTATAGGTATACTTATAGCGTTATACCCATAAGAATAGGTATATATTATGTATGTATAGTTTAATCACTCGATCCGAGTTAGTGACTGAATCATAAACGCTATTGGTTCGTATGTATTATATAGGCTGGTCTTACGTCCAAACAACTTACTTGAAGTAATCTCGTTTAATTTGTACGATAAAAAATTAAATCGCTGTTGTGCAGCGATCGACGATGAATCCTGCACAAACGTCTTGAACTTTTTACTGAAAATTAACCCCGACTGCGTTCTGGAAGTTCAGTAGAAGTTTTTCCGCCGTATTAACTCAAACCCTGCGAATGGCTGAGCCCGTTTAATTAAATCTACGAATAATACATTAATACCCCTATTATACAGAATCACGTTTAATAATAATAATAATAATAATAATAATTAGTAATTAGTATAATAATATAACAATAACCTACTTTATAAGCAATAATTCAATATGCGCACACAAGCGCATTGTTTGCAAACTCATTTTCCTGCGTACCTAACATCAATTTATTATATTATATACGAATGAACCAAATAACATAGCCACGTAGGTTTGAACGGTTTTTTTTTTTTTAATAAAACAACAGCAACAACAAAAACACTTTTTTTTTATCCCACCGCTCTATATAGATGCTTGGCTATACAACTAATGAATAAGATTTTTGTTTTTAATTAATTATTATGTGTACATAAATGTGTATATATATATGTATGATATGTACATAGAAGAATTTAAAATGAAAGCACGCTCTTCTATACGACGCTATTCAAAGAGATAGGTAGGTAGGTAGAAGGTATCTACACGTTATAATATACAATATATATATACCTATATATTATATTTAATGTATAAATCCACTTTACTTGTCCTACATTAGTTTACACAAATAATAAATTTATATCCGTTTTATAATAACAAGTATACCAACTTGAAGAATAAATTACAGAAAATCTCGATATACAAAATGAATAAAAATTGAAAATTATGCGTATAATATTATAATAACTTTAGGCATATAATTTATTGTATTATTAATATTAGAATATTTATTTAATATTATGTTTATAAATGGCTTATTGACAGTAAATAACGCGTGCGGATAACTACAGGTGAACCATTAGTATTCAATATAAAATATTTACACCATTTGATGATAATGGAATCAATCAATTATGTATAAACGATTGTTGAATAATTTAAAATGACGTATATTTTAAAACTACCTTAATATTTGCTATACCCATATATATATATATTATATATTTGTACAATATAATAATATACTCTGTGCCTATACAATTTACCAACGAGTTGAATGATTTTTAAAAACAATCAAATAATAATATTAATTAATATTTATATGATTAAATCTGGATTGTTTAATATTTATTGAATAATCTACAAAATTGATTTTGTATTCACAAAATAAAAATCAAATATCATTAGATAATATTCTCATATCATAATTTATAATATAATATTATCATTGATGATTTCAACAAAGTTCATTTACGTTAATATTATCATTATAATACAACATTAAATAATTAAAAATATATGACATTTTTTTCTGTATTTTTAATATAATATAATATAATATTAATTATTCATGTATTTTATCTTTTTCATTTCTTTCGGAATTTTTTCTTTACCGAATTAAAGATACCTAACCAATAACCTAATATTATAAAACAACAAAAAAAACTTTTATAATATATTTTAATATTTATGTACTTTTACATTAACACATACAAGTATAATATGTTACTATGGGTAATTAACAGTAGGTACCTAATTCATAATATTTGTTAATATTTGTTTTCAATGTTCCTAGAATGCTATAAAGTTTTAGTTTTGAAAATAATTCCATATAGATCAAGTAAGTATACTTACTGCAATGAAGAGATTTCGTTCCTAGTTCACAGAAATACCTAATCCAAGACACGTATCAATTTATAACCTCAAAGTGAATGCGGTTTACGTAATAACTAATATTGCGTTTACGTATATTACGCGAGGTATGAATAATGTTCGGGTTTTTTCGTCGAAGGTGGGAGTGCGCGATCAAAGGGTTAGGGAAACGCGTATTCATAACGACATTTTCTTGTTTCCTTATCACGTCCAGTTCTATTTTGCATACACGCATGCAATGCTGACCAAGGGAGCGCTTTATTCCATCGTGGGTGTGCATATAAATACATATTATAATAAGTATACAATATTGTCAAGTATATCAAACGCACGGAGCGCAGGAAAAGAGAGAAAAAACGCGCACTCGCAAACGAGCGACACGCAATGACAAAATCAAATAAATAACCACACCGAACACATGAATAAATATAAAGAAAAATAATTTGCATTTGTTGATTTAAATTACAATATTGTAATGAAATTCGTTTCCGCGCGCATGGTCTTTGATTAATTAAAACAATGCCTCAGCACGCCACACACGCACACACACGCACACACACAACATATATACATTTATACTACTATAGGTAGGTATATATATAAATAGAGAGAGAGAGAAAGTGACAGAGCAAACGCACAGCAAGAGTACACCTGTGTGTGTTTGTGTCTGTGTTTCAGAGAGATAAATAGAGGTATGGTGAGAAAGAGGAAAGAGAGAAAGAGAGAGAGAGAGACAATTTTATAGAACGCGTGGGCGATTGAGTGGGTGGAGGTAAATATGAAATCCTATTTAGTCGATAACTCCGGTGGCGGCAGGACATTTTGTCCAGTCGGTTCGGAATATACCATTTTGGTAATCCGAACTTTATTGTTATATTATACGAGCGTACCTATATAACTTCTAAAGACAACACATCCAGTAATTTAGTAGTGTCATCCGTTTAATCCATTTAATGCATCGCGGAAGTCATATCGAATATCAACATCATTGTTCTATATATGATGATATTGTATGGTTCATGTATATACAATATCAATCGAAATTGGTAAATGTATTGCCATATATCATATTAGTCAAAAGTAATTTTTCCAACGTTCAACAATATTAAAGCATAGGTACACATATTAATAAAGTGCCAGAAATTAAATTTCGGATTGAATATCTCTCCCCGACTATATATCTCTTCCCCACTCCTCCATTTTTTCGTTTTAACGAGGGTCTTATATCGACGTTTTTGGAGACTTATTGTGCGTTAATAATTTCGGGATGCGCTTCACGTTCAGAGAGGATTTTAAAAAAAAAAGTATATATATATACATATTATACAATAATAATTAAATCATCGTGAAGGGGACATTTTTTTTTTTAACGTCCTCGTCACAGACGCCTCTCTCCGTGAGAGCCTAAATGTTTCCAAACAATATTTTTTTCCCTTTCAACAGCCACTGCGATTATTAATAAGACCCGTCATCGCCACTGTCGTCATCTGTGCCACCGACGTCAACCAGCCATCCTATCCGCGCGCGCGTCGCATCTGGCCAGACTTATGAAATTAATATTTTCTTCCGGCGAACGAAAATCGAAAAACACACGAACCAACCATACTCTCACTGGCGAAATTCGTTTGCTTGGATAATTATTTATAAGTTTTTGTTCATGTCTCGTTTCACTTAATTTTTTTAAAATATCTTCGACTAACGGAAACCCGCCACTGTTGTCGGCGAAGCGCGCACTGCTTTTTTTTAGTGACAAATCGTTTCCGCGTGAAAATACGGACGGACAAGGACGGCGGCGCCTTTTGGGATTAATATTTTACTCAAAGTCAATAAAAACGTCAGTTTTTAGTTGTCTTTTTTTAACGATCGAAAAAAAGAAAAATGAAAAGATTTTCAGTTTCTTATAAAGAAACATTTATTGCGGAATTCGCCATTCGCCATTCGCCATTCGCATTCGCCATATACAGCGTGAGTTTTTAAGCATGCTCATTGCTCGCCCTTGAATTATGCATGTATTCAAATTCTAATTTTTGGAATTCTTAAATACACTTCAAGATCTAATTTTTGAATATTTGAATTGTTTTGTATAACCTTTTTCAATTTTAACTATTCAAAATTGAAGCGAGTAGTTTTAGGGTTATAAGACATTGTATACTAAGGATAATATGTTTTTGATAATGGGTTAAGTATTTATGGGGTCTTAAGCTATTTGAAAATGTTAATAATTACTATTGATCAATGATCTATCAATATAAATAATTTACAAAAATGATCTAAGTATATAACAAATACTACATCTAATATTACATTTAATTCATATTTTTAAGTATTGTATCCTTATTATAAATATTTTAATTTATTACTCAGAGACTAATTATTCGAATTTTGATTTAAATACATCTTAACTTTCAAGAAAATCATCTGCATAATAATATTCAGTAAACAAGGAGGGTTCTCATTTGAGATATAGTATAGTTTGTATCACCACAGGACACTCCTTAAGTAGGTAGGTAGTAATAAGTTATCAGACATTTTAAAATATGGTCTTATATAAAGTATACTGAAGAATTCTAAAAATCAGACTTTGAATAAATGTAGGTATCTATTATTAAATGGAAGAATGAGGGTGAGCATGCTTAAAAAATTACTTTGTATATATCATTTAGTATCGTTTATACTGCCGGAGCATATACATAATATAATATTAAAATACTGCATCTAAGAAGTTCTACGTTTTTCAATTGTACCTACCTATATAATAATATATACCTTCGCGTATAGTATAACGTCCATCAATATAATAGACGGGACTCGACGCAATAGTTATTTTTTATGCGTGCATAATATAATATGATATGGGCAGCGAAAAAGAATACCAGAGCAAAGCATTACGTATTCCGAAATTATTAATGTGTATCTATATATGTGTGTGTGTATATGAAAATAACCATTACCCGTACAACAACGGAAAATGTTTTCACTTCGCTTAAACCGAAATAAAGAAGCTACGTACTACTGTTGTACAGGTATATAATATTATGTGCGTGTATTATGCAGGGCTTGCGATAATAATATACTCGTATGGGGAGGTACGCGTGTATAGCAGAAAGTTTAAAGTACAATATAGTTGGGGTAATTCCGGTCGGTATGTACGGGAACTTTGCTTGTATTTTAAAAACAACTATACATGGGTAGCTACAACAGGTCTAAGGACAAAATAATTTGACTAAAAAAATATAATATTGGTGTTATATAGACTTCATCATAATATGTAGTATGTTTTTTTCAAATAAAAAACGATACAAAATATACAGTCTGAGTTTATTTTATTTTTACTAAATATATAATAATATTCAGTGTCGTAATTTCGTAACCTCGAGATATCTGATCTACAGCCCGGGCGGATACTAATATAATTAATAACACATTGGTGGCTGTGAGTTAATCGAAACGAATACTGTACAGCTTCCGAATATTTTCTCTTGCATATGCGTTTAGATCATTTATTTCTGCGTGAATTATAACGGCGTTATGTATAGAGAGTTTGTTAGTTATTTGTTGGCGAGATTGGTTTACCCACGATCAATTTATCGTGATAACAGTATTTATTTCCGAGATAATGTGTTGGACCTATGGTAATTGACATATACTTGAAATCATACCTGCCGACCAACCACGTACACACCGACTTTCGTAATGTATTTTAGTTAAATCGTCAGAATTCGTTTGGATTTACCTAAAAGCTAATTGCAAAAATCGATCGTGATCTTTATTGATTTATATATATATCGTATACTTTGTATCTATATGTAGGTATATAAAATATAAAAGTCTTGGCATTTTTTTATGCAATAGGTTATAATAAATCGGTTCCCAAGAAAATACGAAAATTACGAAAATCGACATTTCAATCGCAACGTAATATAATGTTATATTAAGATAATAATATTCAATTAAGAAATATATATAAAGATTAAATTTATTATTCGAGTTTGGTTAGGTCGATAGCTATTAGCTGGTACCTATTACGTTAAAATTATTCCTTCGATCGTTATTGCTATAATATGTCGTGTGAAATACTTTGATCGGCTTGGTTATTTTATATATATATAATATTATTATTATTATTATTATTACATTCATTATTAACGAAATATCTTTTCACGATCGACTTAAATATTATTACCATTGCGACGTAATAAAATGTTTTCAATCAGTGGTATATTATATCTTATTATCCTTCTCAAAGCAGCTGCTCACTCGATTTTTTTAATAATCTTATTTAATAAAACGGCTGTTAGTTCCACTACAACCGACACGGGCACACACTTTTCCCCTTTTTTCCCCCCTCCGTTATCCGGTGTCTCGCATTATTGATACTTTTCGTTTACGATGGCCAACTGCCCAAAAAAACTGCATAAATCTGCAGCAGACGTCGCGTGTGCACAGTGAGCAGCACTGGAGTCACAGCGTAACATATATGCCACGTATGGGATATCACTTTTTGCCTCACTCTCTTGTCCTCTAAACGGTCATGATAATATTATATAGACGCACCGGAGCTGTTGTACAACATAAAACAAAATTAAACTCCGTTTGTATAATATAGTGAACGCGCGAAGAAAACTTTTTTAACGAGTCATCAACAGTCGCCTCGATTCCCATGATTCATATCTCTAGAAAGTATTATAATGTCGTCCGATGCACTATTGTGCATCGTTGCGATTGTTGACCGTCGCTGCAGTGTTTCCGTCATGATGCAATAATAATGACGGCGTGTTATTATTTTACGGTGCTCTTCGAAAAACTACGACTACACAATATTATAATATGTGCCGTATATTATTTATCAGAGCCATTGTTTCGGAAAACGGCGATAACGATAATAATATGACAAATTATAATTTCCACTATAAACACATTCAATATTATTTTGTCGACGTGCGCCGCGTGGTTTCGAATTTCCATTATATAATAATATTACGTTCGTATCGAAATTCTCGGAATTTGTATACTCGTCCAGCGGACTTAAATGCGAAAATGTATAATATTATGTTTTGACGAATAATCGATAAATCATAACGTCGTGCGTAATATTATATTGCTTTGTGGCGTGTTTAAATTACGATAGTATAACGCCGTCAACAGGCTTTGAAAGTTTGAACTGTGTGTACGACGATGAGAGATTTACCTATCGTTTTTGCAGGTCTGTTTGAACTGTTGAATGAACCTACCTTCGGTTTATTATTATTATTATTAAGATTATTATTATTGGAGGAGTGCAGTTGTATCGAAATACTGCAGGGGGGTACACTACGTCTGAAAATATCCGAAGGTCCATCACCGAGAATCTCCACTATATTCTATTCGACACTGTAATTCTGACATTTTGTCGATACAAGCTAAAATGACGGAACCGTGATTTCCATACATTTGTTGTCCAGTATATTATATGCGATTGATTTCGATATGAAACGCTGTAACTATAATGAGCTATTATACTCAAGAGCAGGACTAAGGGACGACGGAGCGTAATCAAACTTACAGTAATAAAATAATAAAATGTACCTATTATCGATAATTATATGAATTCTAACACTCGTAATTATCTATTTTTAATGATATATTATTGTATAGCAATATTGATATATTATGTAAATAAAAATAATGTAATATAACAAGAGATTTAAAAAAATTGTTGATAACATTTTTTTTTAGATGAACATTTAACAATTGTTGTTATACCGATTGAATGCCATTATTGATAAAGCCCTTCAAAATAATTTGTTTATTTTTTTTTGATAGTAAAACGGGAGACGGGAGAGGATACAATTTTAATTACCCCTTCCGTTAAGTGTTAATAAGTGTTATACGGACGCGTGGCGTGGGATTTCATTTCCAACCTTTAAGCTGATAGAATATAAGGACTTATAAACTATATATTATATAGCGTCACCATTAACTGTAACATGTATTCGATTAAACTAAACTAACCGATTCAAATATGCAAATTACCTGTAATATGTATCGATTATGTTATGAATGATTAATTGTTTTATATTTAACTCGGGTACCGCATAACACCGACGTTGCCTATAATAAACATTATTACGTAATAATCGGTAATAGTACCTATAACCGAATCCAAACGAAAAATTTGATTACATTTTTATCTCTGTATAATAATATTTGTTGGGAATAAAAACAAATTTTATTTTATGTATATTTATCTTTAAAGCTTAAATTAATAAAATAATTTTCAATAATTCTACTCAAAAACACATAATATTATTTTAATGAAATGCAAATAACCGCAGTAGATAATCATTCGTATCGATCAAATTCGAATAGAATACCTACTAATTTTGATTTTGATTTTAATAGTTTTAACTCTTGTACCTATGTATTTTAAACGATGAGATCTCCGATTCGATATATTGTTTGCTATAGTATACACATTTTAAATTAAAATTCTGTTCTCACTGATAATAAACGAATCCATGAAATACAAAAAATTATAATTATGAACGAAATCATCAGTTAAATTCGTTATAGATGCTCAAATCGATAGATCTATTTGGTTATAAATTTAAATTTACCATAATAACTATAAGTAATGGGCGAACCACTTCCACCTAAATATGATCACCGAAATCGCATCAAAAATATATTGTAGAAACATAATTAGTTCTATATAATATGTACCAAAAAAGCATCAATATCTTTCTTACGGATCGGATTAATATAGGTCCCTAAAAACAATTCCAAAGGAATATCTAGTGTTATAATTATTAAAATTTTAAATTAAAATTAAAAAATTGGTTCTACAATAATTATTAATTATCTATAGTAATAAAATGTGATTTTTTCTTTATATACATATATTTTACCATTTACAAATTTCTTATTATATTCAACTATTTTAAACTGAACTCTGTTTGGTTCTTTTTTACTGTAATTACTTTTATTATTATTATTAATCCGCTGTGTTTGGCATTGACTATAATAAGTACTCTTACTCTACGACACGAGGTTCTTCAACAGTGTAGAGTAACTTCTAGTAATATTTCTCATATATTGTATGCTATTTATATTTTCTTGTTTCTAGGAATAAATCATTCAAATTATTCAAATATATATATTATATATGTACAGAGTGTATAACAGACCTGATAAATGAAATAACTTTTGTTATAATCAATATTTTTGAATTTTTTCTCATATAATTGATAGAAGTTTACGCTACACGAATGTATAGTATAACGTTTTTTATTTAATAAATTCAAAAAAATTAATCTGACGTAAATAAATTTGATTTTTAGAAAAATGTTGACCATACAAATATTTATTAAAGTCCTGTTGCTGTTTTTTTACAATTTTGTGAAATCTCATTATTAAGTTAAGTCGATCCAATCGTAGAAAAACACTTTCAAATTGATGAGTATTACATTGAAAAAATGAGATTTACAAATTGGCTATTTTTATATTTCTAAAAAAAATTTAAACAGATATTGAATTTTCTATTTTCAGTATTATACGTGTAGCGTACGGGTCAATGTAATAATTAAACAGAAGACAAAAAAATATTGATTAGAACAAAAGTTATTTCATTTGTCAGGTCTTTCTGTCACACCCTATTATTATACTCTATATATTATGTTTTTTGTTAAATGTATACATATCTAGATAATTCGTTTTAAAGCGATCGATTTTAATATATAACGCATAGGTATGCTGCAACAACGGAAAGATAATAATATTTATTCAATGCGTTTTTATCGATCAATATCAATTTCGTAAGAATTTTTTAATTACCTGAACCGATTAAACCCTTTTCCACTTACTTGTGAAATTTGCAATATTCCCATGCACAGAAAAAGAATATAATAATATATTATATTCACATGATTGCCACGCCGCGTGGTATGGGACTGATTGCTCTTTGCGAAAACAACATTTCGATTGTGATGGAAATATTCCCAGACCGCTTTATAATACATGTTACATTATTATTATTATTATGTATACTATTATATATCGTATGTATGTAGGTGCATGTACACAATAATACACCTGTCTTGCTCTCTACAGTATACAAGTATACCTGTACACATATAGGTTTGGAAGCGTAACACCGGACTAGTTGTTGTTCCTTGATGACCGAAATAAATTTTGCAAACTTTGTTTGAACTTGATTTGTTTCGGATTCGGATTCGCAGACGCCATACAATACATCATATTATTGCGTTAATTGTATACGATGGGAACTTTGTTCTCTCAGTCCCCCCCCCCCCCATAACTGTTACAGCATCGCCATCGTGCTGCGATCGTCGAATTTTTTGCATTTTCACTTCGGCCCGTCAAACGCATTACTATTATTGTTATTATTATTATTATATTATTATTATTATTATTATTACTATTATTTTTATATGATACGTGACGGCCAAACTATTTTAGTCGTCGACACTTTATGTCACTTCTATAATTTTGATGTACCTACACCACTATACCGCTCTGTAAAACAAAACACAAAAAGTTCGCTAAAATAATAATTACTTTTATGAAAGCGGAGGTCACTATATACATAGGTAGTATTTTACTAGTATACAATGTGCTAGTTGTTTTTTTTTTTAATCAGAAAAATCTATAATCTCCGGTCAGAAAGGAAAATCTCAAAACAAAACTATTTCATATCTATCGGTGTCTTCAAAAACATTACATTTACATTTTTTTAAATACGAGTAACCCGGTGTCACTTCAGTGGATCGTTGCGATGTATTGATTTTTTTTTTAATTTGCAATGAATATCATATTTTATTTTATTACCTAGTAATAAAGACGTGTCGACGCTTGTGAAAAGTAAGGTCGTACGATAAGTATTTGCACTATGAAGTGGACACAATACAATATTGTAGTGTCACTATTAACTCTATATAGATACTGCCGAAAATAAGCCTAAGGAGCTCTATATCCGCTTCGCTGAAAAAAAAATCAAAGTAGTGTGCCTTCTGTAGTTATTATCATTATACTACTATTGTTATTTATTATTATATTAACGTTGTAGTATTGCAAACCGAGTGGATTTTTTTTCCTTGGCGACATAATATTTGAACCATTAGACGCATTGTATACCTACACATAATATGTACCTATAACGTGTAAATCACAATAAGTACAACTTACACGATAGTCATCTGCTATACGGACATCAACACGCTACTTGTGCAATATATATGCACACGTCGTTGATCGCTCTGTACATATTATTATTATATTTATAATTCATCGCGTTTACCCATCAAAAAGCTACATATTTTTGCAAACTTTGTTTGAACTTGATTTGTTTCGACTCGGATTTGGACTCGCAGCCGCCACACAATATATCATATTATTACGTAAATTTTATACGTTGGGAACTTTGTTCTCTCAGTTTTCCTCCTATAATAATTGTTACAGCATCATCTTCGTGCTGCAATCGTCGAATGTTTTGCATTTTCACTTCGGTCCGTCAAACGCATTATTATTATTATTATTATTATTGTTATTATTATTATTGATATTCCGTAACACGCTACCGAATAATATGTTAAAGCGTTTCACGGAATTATGTCACACGCGTCACGTGCGTTTCGTGCATATTTTAAGGCGAATAATCCGTCTATCCCCTTGATAATAAGGAAAGAAACAAGAATTATAATTAAATATATGACAATTTTTTTTTTTTTAAATATGTATATCCGCGTCATTTGAATATTTAAAACTACCTACCTATCTGTTATTCGTTTAATAATATACAAGAGGCATGCCCCATAATACACAGTTAGGTACCTATAGTAAATTAAATTTGAGCTCGAAATGCTGTCATGCCTACCTATACATATTATAATATAGATACGCTTCTTTAGCTGCAGCCGGTAAGTACATTATAATAATATGATATACAACGCACTGCTCGCCGCGACTTAAACAATATTTATTGAAAGAAAATATTGTGTTTCATCGAGTCCGTAATAATTGCAGTAACGACATGATAACACATAAAGCTCTCGTATACTGCGTCTGAATAATAAATCGGAAATAAACATTCCCACTATAATAATATTATATATATTACCCACCCTACCTCCTTGTGTATAGGTATACCTACTACAACGGCACACCTACACACTTTGGCCGCACGTTCGAATTTATTATTCCATTTCACTAGTACTGCTGCGAGTCTAATGTTGTTTCTATTTATAAAATATAAAAATATACCAACACACATATAATAATAAAAATAATATGCAACTTTAACGCCACGCGCGACCCTTTATAATATTATATAGGTATATCAATCGCACAAAGGAATCCTTTCCGAAAACTCTGCTGACGTGGCCGGTAAACACTCTAACACATAATAATTTATGACGTATCAAAGGTGTTTAATATTATTATAATGTCGTTCCGTTATTGTGAGACGTGTTATACCGACTGTTATAATAATATACGCGCGGATCTGACTGGCCACGGTGCGCTTTACGCTGAACATTTCCAAACAAGTTTTAACGAGCATATCATGTGCGTATTGCGTCAACAGTGCACCGTATTGCATATTATATAATTGTAAATATGTATGATATGCATATACCTACATCACATGATCATGTATAATATTATAATATATGGGTACACGTGTATCGCCGAATTATTTTTGTGACCGGTGCGGCGGCGGCGGTGTCCGGCGGTGGCGGCTGAATTATATTATAATAATAACCTCCGCACGTTTTCGTAAAAACATTTTTTTTTTCTTTATCAAAGAACTGTCCTCTTCAACCGAGCTGGAGTTCATAATATTTAGGATCATAACTTTCGGGAACCAGTTGTGGCGCGCATGTGTGCGATAAAATACCTTCGCGAGACCGACAAAGCCGTTTTCCAAAAGTCACATAGGAAATCACACATATTTCAATAAAGTGGAAAAGAATAAATATTATATTATATTATATTCGAAATTCTCCGCCGCCGCAATAAATCGATCGTCGCGACTCGTGAGTTATATACATATATATGCACACCAATGTACGATTGAGCGTCGAAATTGGTATTTTTTTTATTTAAATATCCATTTTACAGCGCGGCGCCGATCAAAATCTATAATATACGGGTAAAACGTTTAGACGAAACCCGTTTTTGTGCAAGTGCAATATAACATGTGCGAGCCGAGGGAAAAGTGTATAGCGTAAAGTCGTTGAAATGCACAAAAACGAAAGTCCACGCTTAAATATTCAGAAATTGTGATTGGCGGCCATTTGTACATTTTTGTCTTACAGGTGTTATACTGCAACTGACACATTCCTTGACGAGATTTGTAAGTTTCAAATAACAGGATAATAGGTATTCCTGGTTTTGGATTTGCGCCATGTATGATGTATCATATTTTAATCGCATATAATTATAAATTATAGTTATCATTAAGGAGCGGTGAATAGATTTAAAAGTTGTATATTATGAATCAGCAAACGAAAAATTTGAATTTGAAATCCCAATTCACTTTAAAGTAAACTGCATATCTGTAGGATCGTATAATACCTACAATATATGACTATATTGGGGTATTCGGAAAAAAGCCCCAATATCAAAATATGGTAAAACCATGAGTACAGGAAAAAAAACCCTAACTAAATACATATAGGTAACACTTTTTTTTAGTGTAGTGTACAATTTATAATTTTAAATTTGTTTCAACATTAATTGATTAATGTTAGAGGAAAAGCTTATTAAATATTATTATGACATAAAAGTATAAAAATGATTAAGCTATCATTTTATAATGTAATATCTATATGGTTATAGATATGTCGAAGAAGTGTTTCACAGCCGATAAATGTAATAATTATTGGTATTATGATTATATTCAATTGTGTAAATCATAATAAAAAATAATAACGGATTAAGTTGGCACGGGGCTTTTTTTTCCTAGATTCCTATACCGCCTATATACCCGACAGATTCAAATTCCGTCGATGTCCACAACCTACTTCTCGGGCGCAGATTTAATAGTAGGTATTACAATATTCGTCACAATTGAACTCGGTCGCATTCTGTCAGACTCGGTAGATACGAGTAGTTTTAGATATAATATCGTGTCGCATATTATACGTCTCTGGCGGGCGGGCTTATTAGAATATTGAAACGCCGATCGAATATCGTCAATGATAGATCGCATTCGATGTGAGAAAATTCTTCTCGCACACTGCACAATAACATTATCCGTTTCGTCCGCGTATAATAATATTATAATAATAATAATAATAATAATAATAATATGTAGTACCTAACTATATACGCTTCAATGTCGCCGGCGGTGGGTCACAATCCGATTACACGTCGCATGATATTATTATTATTATGAAATGATCGGCGTGGAATTAATCTCTATTTTTTTTATTTTTTTTTCGTTCGCTCGGCGGCGGCGGCGGCGAACGACGGAAAAGACAATCGTCGCATAAACTCTTGTTTTCGAAAAAAAAAAAAAAAATAGTAGAGAAATAAATAAATAAAAAGAAGTCATCGGTCCGTCGAAAGCGAAATACGCGGTAAAAACGACGAGACGAAGTCGGCCAAGACCTATAGCGTCCGGTGCGGATTACAGCTCCGTCGCGTGTCCTGCTCATGATACGAGCGCCGATCGTCCTGCAGTAATAATCGCCCAAAAAAAACATTTTTAAACCGGTGTGACGGCGTCGGCGGTCCCCTCGGATAGATAATAATAATAATAAAAATAATATTAATTCACATTTGGTTTTCGGAACGCGATCGTTGCGCAATAAATAATAATATCGTCGTAATCGGACTTGTGTGTGTGTGTGCGTGTGTCAGTCCATAGGTGTCGTCGGCCGTTCGACAACGATTATTATTCATTTATAATCGAATATCCATCGTTATTCGATGTTTTCTCGTCGACAGACTTTCGTCGTAATAATAATCACGTACGCAATAACATAATAGCGTAATATCGTAATCATAATAATGATTTGTATTATGTTATTTACCATCATCTTAATATAATACATTTTAGGTACGGTTTGGGTACCTACCCGATACAATATACGAGTTGAGTATTATTATTTATTGATAATCGTCGTTGTGACATTGACCACTGTTTTTTTTTTTTTTAAACGGCAAAGGTAATACAATATTGTTGTCGTAATATTTTTGTTCTGCTCATTGTTCGTAACATATTAATAATTATTATTGTTATTTATCGTTGCCGTACTACAGACTTGAATATGGTGTCTGGCCGAAATGTCCTCGAAATAATACAACGTTAAGATATAATATGAAACACGCATCACAGAATTTATTGAACAATAAAATGAATTATAATCATTACCTCCGTGGCTGTACTTATCGCGGACGATTAATTACAATGATCCGTATCGACTGTATATAATATCACAGCGTACAGACAAAACAAATACTTACATAAAAAATAAGAAACGACTGAACTTAAAAATTATTATGTTATTGTTCCTTAAGAAACATTTCTGGAAATTATCCAAGATTCAAGTAATTATGAGGTTTAAAAGTGTACTTTAGAATCCGCTAACTATATATGAATATTATATTTTATAGAAATTCCCCAAAGGGCTTATGTAGTCAGCTGTACTTTATATTATACATTTAAAGTAAACATTAGTAGGTAGGTAATAATAATAAAGACATATTATTATGTTAAGATGATATTCATTTATCATTGTTCAAAATGTTCCGAAGAATCTTAAGCTCAAGGGATTTCTATACAAACGACATTCTTATCTCTCTTGTACATATTATACATTATGCGTATTTTGATTCAAATTAAAAATTCAAGTGGGACTATAGAAATAATAAAGGTTTAAGACATAATTATTATTATTGTCAAGAAAATCATGAAAATCTGTACAAATGAAATCGGTATAATACACGACCGTATATTTGTATCGGTATTATATTATAATCTACTGAATATTATTACAATTTATTTAATTAGGGTATTATAATATTATTAAACAGTTATTGTATTGAAAGTTCAAAATGGTTTTTTTTTCTATTATTTACCAAACAAAGTGTACTTTCACGAAATGTATATATTAAACACTGTACCTGTCGCTTTTACCCATACAGATGGACAATGGTATATAATATTTCACGTTATAAAAGGATATTATATGTTAGGTATGTATATAAATTAAAACTGAATTTTAAATTGTCAAACCACAAAATCAATCAGCTCGTTCCACTCCAAAGAGGGTCTTGAGAAAGTATTTCATTATGGACGTTTACCAATTATAATTTAACGATATTCGATTTGTCAAAAAACGGACATTGATTGCCGTGACAAGTCTATAAGTTTAAGGTCTCTTATATTAGGCTACTTAATAAACGTGTTGTCCCCCTATACAACTGCACCGCTATAGGACAACATAATGATTTAAAATATGTAAATTTACTATAATCTGTCTATATTGATTTTTTTCCACACATAATTAAATTGTTTTCCGTTTATACAAAACCTATAAACGACAACTCGCGTCAAGTATAAATAATTCTATTCAATCATTCATTTCACATTTGTGTATACGAAACAAAGTCATGCGTGACCAGAAAATCTCAATAAATATTTGTCGATTCCTGTTCAAACTATTATTATTTTGTTTAGAAACTTTGCAGCGCATATTATAATAATATTTAGTTGGTTGCAGATAGACGGTCTCATACGAGGTGTACTGTACGTAAATAATTTACAATTTATTATAATATAAACGACGTGTAACCCGAGTGTGTGGCCCGCAGCCCGATCACCAATAATACTGCTTATTTATAATATTATATGTCTTATGCATACATCGATTTGCTATGCCGAAAAACAAAGCGTAGTGGCGAGTATGATATTATATAGTTATCTTAATGTATATCAATGTTCGAGTACAATTAAAAATACAAAAAGAAAAGAATAAAGTAAACCGTCTTTATTTTTATTCCAGAAGAAATCTAAGACCAGATCTGAGATCATCACACACACAAGAGGACAAAAATGTAATACAACCATATAAATTATAATAATAAAAAAAAATACGACCGTCCAGAAACCAACATCTCGTTAGTGAAATTTAATAATCTCGAGGGCCATCTTTACAACACACGACGAGCAATAAAAACCAAAAACAAATGATGGTAAGAAAAAAAACGTATACGGCCGAGTAGGAAACCACTATTGTACCAGATATAACACGACGATAATAATATTCAGAGGTTTTAAAGTTATTAAAGCAACGTAAACTCGGTCATTTAGGTTTCACGCGAATATTATTATAAGCCCTCAACAGGAAGCCGCGCGCGGTCGCGTATGGGTAGAGGTACGCCACGTCTTGTAAGGTCGCACCTCCAAGCCGATAAGTGCCGGATAAGGCCACCGGGAAAGATTTTTGGGGGGTAGACTTAAATAAATATTATATCAGACCGTCTGTATAAGACACTAAAACATGTTCAAAAGTATTGAACTGCGCAGTGGCCCTCGGATTTGATGTAGTGACACAGTTTCCGAGTATACGATAAAAAGTTACAACAGTATAATGTACTTTATTAAATATAATATACAGAGTGATCCATTTAAGTGTGTACACTAATTATTTCAAAAAGTATTAACTTTTTTTGAATTTTGTTTTTTTTTTTAAACTTTTAGATTTATGTTTTTTCTAAAACCGTATAATATTAAAATTTTTTTCACCCTTGTATTTATTTATTGGTGAAACCACTATCAACTTTTGGTTTTCAAATGGTAACATATAGTAAAAATATCATGAATTAATAAAACCATTTCTTTGTGAATTTACGCTTTAACATTTTTATTTTTCGTTGATTGGTTTGTGAAATACAGCTCCTCAAATTATTGGTGGTTGAAGGTGGGGTGTTATAGTACCGCTGTAAATATTGTTTTTATAGGTACCTTCATGTCACAAATGAGATTACACTTCTCAAATCACGTAATTCGGTATGTCCAATTAGTCGATAAGTTAACAAATGATAAGGGTTCAAAGTACAATAGCTATCATTTATTAATTCTTATTTATTTTGTTACCTTGGGTTCAACGATATCGAATTTATCACTAACTCCTGGTTTTTACAATTGAAAAATAGTATAATCAATGCCGCAATAATCTTTTTTCAACCACCAATACTTTAACGAGCTGTACCTCGCAAACCAATCAACGAAAAATAAAAAAGTTAAAGCATTAAAAAAATTATATTTTTATTTCATAAAAAAAATGATTTTATAAATTCATGATATTTTTATTATATGTTACAATCTGAAAATCAAAAGTTGATATTGGTTTCACCAATACATATAAGTGTGAAAAAAATTAAAATATTATAGGAACGGTTTTAGAAAAACATAAATCTAAAAGTTAAAAAAAATAAATTTTAAATAGTTAATAATTTACGAAATAATTAATGTACCCACTTAAATGGATCACTCTGTACATATCCAATCGTATACGAAGATTAGTTAGCTGCAGTAGGCCGGAAATTCGAAACGAGTGAAATGTCAAAAATGATCAGATAAAGCTTTAGAAAATCTAAAGAACTGCATACTGCAGCGCATATCGGTGCAGGTATAACGTCGTACATGTAATAGCACTGATGATCGCGAGACTTAGCACCGTTTGAACATATTTTGTCCGGCCATTATAAAAATATTGTGTCATGCGATCACGAATGGCTTATTATACCACGCCTCTATTTATAGTCGCATAATATGGGTATAAACAATATGGTATGCGGTTAAACGACGTGCGTATGGGTAGCGGGTATATACTAACGAATTTGAATAAATACGTAAAACACAGTATATTATAATACCCATCTATATGATGCAGCAACACCGAGACGCGTTAAACGACGACGAAAACGATACACTTCGGGTGGACCGCGTGCTGACGGAAGATCGATTTGGATCATTAGTCGCTGCTGACGAGGACACACACACATTGCTATTAATAGGACCGAAAGAGTGCTGGTCTTTAAACGTAGGTATAATGTAATAATGTTACTTGCTCATAATACGATATCGTTAAGGTGCGTGTACAGGTGTGAAAACGATGGTCCCGGTCCACGCCGATGCGTATCGGTCTCCGAGCTCTGTCGTATTTTTTCGGGGGTTTTTTTTTTTTTTTTTATTAGATTTATATTTTGTAGTGTGTTTTATTTTTTTTTTGTATACATCGCATATTATACGACAACTGCAGCAGCAGCAGCAGCAACAGGTACGTACACGTATTATTTTAATGAACGGACGGGAATAATAATAATATGCACAACTACACTGTATCGTCACACACACGCCGAGGAATCTCCGGTGCCGTGGCTCGCGCGCACCTTTGTGAGGACGACAAGTCCTCTCTATCTGCGACCGTTATCTCCGATTGATTCGTAATTGAGTCGTTTTCGGTGAAAAAATAAATTATTTTTCGGTGTAATATATTATTATTTTAACGTGTGACTTGTGTGTGTGTGTGTGTGTGTGTGTGTGTGTGGGTATACGAGAACTTGGTCGATGCGGATGGAGAAAAAAAAAGAAACAAAAAAAGTAAAATTGAATTGCGCATAGGTAATATTATTATAATATACGACGACGACGTCGCGCACATGGTGCCACCGCCGGACAAGTTTATTACCATCCCAAGTGCCACTAATAACATTATAATAATATCTTTGCCAAATAACTGCGCGACGTCGAACTCGGGCCGAATCGATTTCAAAACTATCTGTTACCGGGCGAAAACGAGTATATCCGCGCACGTATATAATATTATAATAATTTATATAATCTACAATACTCGACGTGATGTCCGACGCGGTGATATATATACATAGTACCAGCGTTGTATTCTATAATGCGGAGTAGAAAAACAAAAAATAAACGAAACGAAACTGGAAAATAGCCCTCGCCATAAATCAAAACAATGTTTTGAAACGAATTCAGGAAGTGATCCGAACGTTTTCGAAAAAAAAAAAATAAAAAAATTTGCATCGAAGCTTTCGTTATGATAATAATAATAATTATAGATACGTTGACATTATTGCAATAAATTATTAAATAGTCGATCGTTGTTTTTTTTATTTTCCTCCGTATACCTATATATTATTATAATATAGTAATATACCGTATAGGTACCAACGTGTTTAATTAACACATTTAACGGATTCAATAGTATCGTTAAATTATTATAATAATGTATCGCATGTAGTTACTGTGCATCATTATATTATTATACACATAGGTTCGCCAGAATACGAATAATATATTGGTATAAATTCCTAGGTACTATAATTAATATGACGTATAATAGGTTATATACATATATTTCAGTACGTTCGGACACCGTATTATATTATTATAATTATTTTTATCGTTATAGATATATAAACCGACTGAATTGAAAGGTCAACCTATATTTGCTCGGCGCATATTATATGGCAATAATTCGTTTGGGCAGTACCGAGATGGAAATATTTTACAATGATATTCTGTTGCGGCTTCTCTATATATCTGTAAACAAAAACCAAAAACATTGTTATAAATTATTATCAATTCTAGTCGAGATATCCGGGGTGATGTACTCGTATATGTTTTATTAACATTTAATGCTACATTATGTATTATTATACGTGTTATTCGGGACGATCGATGTCAATAGTATTGATATTTATATTATATTACAGGTACCAACGAGTGTTGCACTGCATCCGATACATTGAGCTCGAAAACTTTTATAGGAGTTAAAAACTAGAAGTATAATAATGATTTTATAAGATACGTCTTGTTATGACGATGATTTGATTTCTAAAATCAATCAAGCAGAAAAAAACGTTGTAAAGTATAAAACAAACAGAAACGATACGCCGCCGATAATAAGCCGATACAATAATATATATATATATATATATAATCTTATGTACACAAATATGAACCTATTCACGTTCTGTGTGTATGCGTATATACATATATATATATACAGAACGTGAAGTTATTGACCTAAATAGTAAATATTATTATGAGAAGATGAAACTACTATTTACGTCTTACAGTGCCTCGGGGGACTTTGGTCTTCAGGAATATAGAGGAAAAAGTGATTAGACTCTAATAACTAAGTATTATAATAATGCGCTGTAGCAATTATGCTAATTAGAAGTTTATTTTCAGCGTATACTTTGATGTGTACGACATATATATATAAATATTGTATATGCATACACATAGACAGAATATGAAATTCCGACAATATCGAAGGTTGCGACTGTATACTTAATAATATAATATATAATGTTCCGGTTTAAAATAAATGCAAATTAAATATTATTATTTTCGTTTGGGCCCATATACGTATTACTTATTATCGGTTAAGATAAATATGCTTTTTTAAAAAAATCGTTTCTAAGAAAATCGAATGCACACACACGCACAACACGACGTGTCTTAGGATAATGAATATTATACCTACAATATTATGGCAACATTATGCAGGATGCATTTTCTCCGTCTCTATTTTTCTGATTAAGGTTTTTCAAATATGATTTCTTATATAACTCAAAATATTCTTTTTTGGTTTGCTTTAAATACAATTTTAACTATTTTTTCGTCTTTCGTAAAATAATTCGACATTGCCAATTCGTAGGTATATAAATGTTTCTAACTTTGAAATATCAACTTCCCCAATCATAGCGTGTTCGCATCATTCACCACTCACCAGTAGCAGAGAAGTGATCCGCGGTGTGTACGAAGACAATCGCATGCAGGGTATATTGCAGTGTAAAGACACCTTGTGTAATAGAAACTTTAATGCATAATTTATGGCACGAGTGGAAAAATAGCGAAGTAATTTCATTATTGTACTATTTCCACGAGTACTTTTCAAGTATATTAATCTGTGGAAAAACAATAATCGGTAGGTGCGCGTCGGACGGTTTGATAAAATAGAAAAAAAAACAGTTAATTTTGGATCGAATCGCGATAATCGATGTTTTCAAATTGGTACTGGTGAGGTCACGACGATGTTGTATAATATATACCCTGGTTCTGTACTTTTATTATTATTGGGTAAAAGCGGCAATAATTGTTATTGGCAGAGGTGCTGGCGCGGCCGTGTATATCGGCAATTACATACGCGCGTTAATGTTATTTTACTGTGCCGAACGATTTTATTGTAATAATATTATCACGATACGGCGGCGGCGGTTGTCCGCGTATTAATCTAATTTAAACGCTGGGTAATGAGTCGCCACTCGCCGGAAGTATGTCGGTAGTAAGTACAATAAGTAAACTAAAAAATAATAATGTAATATATAATTATATACAATACAGCTTATACGCTCAGAGTTTTTCAAATAAATGAAACCAGTTTTCTCTTCAAATCTTATATACCTATAGGTTATTATGTATATGCGTGCGAATGTAATATTATAATAACGTATAGTTTGCAATCCTATACGGGCGAGGAGACGAAGAGAGTAGGACGACTCGGCGCGAACAACGGAACTCGCGTATATTATATAGGTGTGTGCTATTTATAAGTAACTATTATAATAATAATAATAACTAACCTAACCTACACCGAAAGTGTGATAAATTCGCGACGTCCGTCCCGAGCGAACACGAATTTGTCGGATTAAAATTTTCGGCTCAGAACGGAAATTATCAACTAGCTCGCGCACGCAAACAATAATCGAATCGGAGAGATAAATGGGCCTCGCCCTCTCGCCGTCTGCACGGTAAAATAATATCGTTATTGTTGTGCACATTATTTAAATATAATAATATGTATCTATATATTATTGTCATTATTATTATTATTATATTATAATTCTGTTGCTATAAATTCGGCGTGGACGTCCACAAAATCCGCCGTACAGGTGGTCGTCGTCTCGGCGTTGAAAAAATAGTTACGCAAATCCGGCGGCGGAAATCTATCCGTACAAAACTATATAAAGCGCGTTATAATATTATTGTATTATAACTATAACAATAATAATAATAACGTGTTACCGTCCGTTCGCCGGCACTTGCCCGATAATGCAGTTATTACTGCACCCGACGACCATGATAATAATAATAATAATAATATAATCCCGGTGGCCCGAGACGCGCGGTTTCGAGAAGTCTGACAAGTCGACTGTCGAGTGTTACTGCCGGCAACTCCCTGTAGGTATATCATATTATTTTAATACACCCAAACACAGTGTTCCCGTGCGAAAACCCTATTCGACCGTATAATGACACCGCGATTATAACAATATTATTTACGTTTAACAACAATAAAACGTCGCCACCACCGACGACGACGATAATACGTATACATATATTATTATTATATTATTTCGAAATACCGCCTCTACCTATATACTATATACGAGTATAAATACACAGTGCATTATATTATGAATGGTATGGGCGCGGCGGAGTGGAGGAGTGCAGAGCGTTTCCCGGACCACCTGGACTCGCCGCGGAAAACGTGAATAAAACCAAACGGATTAAGACGGAAAACCGACGGCGACGGCGGTGATGAAGTCTCCGTGGGAAACGGCACGTCAGCTGCAGCGGAGGCAGCTATGTAGCAACCCTCTTCCGACGAGGCGTGTGTAACTCTCCTACAGCGACTTCGGTTGGGTCGCAGCCCTGTTCGATAAAACCGTATCTGTACAAAATAAAATAATATGTCACGGTCGTTTTTATCGTTTAATATCGTATATTGGGATTAATTTCACTTGATTTGGTTTTTCTAACCTTTATTACACTGCGCGTTTGGTTATTTCAACTGTATACGGGAAATGTTATGTATATGTCTTCTCGAAGAATAACGGATAATATTTTGCAATCGTTTTCTGGTTGTGAGATTCCATTAACTCTGAATTTTGTTCTTCGAGTTCATGACGCGCATTGTAATGGTCTGCAACACGCATATAATACATAATAAAGTATTTAGGTTGGTGTAAATAAGGTTGGCTATGAATAGTCAACACGAAATCGAATTCTTATATTGTATAGGTATAGGTTCAGAAGCGAAACGAATTGAGTAAGAAGTCAAGAAAAATAGATATAGCTTTTCTCGTTACTATTTACAACTCAGAAAGCGGCGAGGAAAATTAAATTACATACCGAGATTACCTTACGTAATATTATTCAACTTGTATCCATAGAAAATAAATTCATTTTATTTAATAATAATATATACAACACTGTATGCCTACTATAGGTACGGAAATTTATTATTTGATATTTTATAAATTGGTAAAAAATACGATTGATTATAAGTCTTGAAAGAACATATCGTATAATACGAACATAATAACTGAAAACTGCCAGACGTGTATACTTATTGTCATCATATTATGTGTAGGCATAATTAATAAAATGCAAATCAATCGAATTACCTATAGCTACATCAGATTTAGACGTTATAAACATAATACGATAAGTGTGCCTTGTTGAAATTCGTCTATATAATGAATATATTATTAGTTTGTGTTTAAATTTGTCACGCCTCTGCCAGTATATACTTTATGTCTGTATATGCTGCCTCGCGTGCAATATATTACTGTACATTAGTATATTATTAGGTACTCATAATAATAATAATAATACAAGACTCGTAAAATAAAATTCTAGTTTATTTTCCAGTCGTTCCTTATCGTGTATTTCATTCAACGATCACTGAGGAATGGTCCTCATAATATTATTGTGCACGAATATAATATTCATACAGCTGCAGATTAACGACAATAAACTGTAACGTACGCACTGTCGTCTATATACACATATTATTATAATATTATTCAAAACGATTACCGCTGCAGTGGGACAAAAGTCGCGTTACAAAGAACTAAACTGCCGGCGATAAAATTTCCCATTTGAACATTAAACGGGCGTTAATTGCTGCCGAAAGTACCACTCTATCGAATCCGTCTGTAATGACACGATAATAATATGCGCGCGTGTTACACACATTATATTATTATATTCGACACGAAAGTTCGGTGAAAGTTCGCGGCGTGTAGTTTACCGTCGTCGTCTCCGAGCTGCTGCACGTCTGCGCGTTAATATTATTAAATTAATAAACATTTTTATCGGTTCTGTACGTGCGCGGCGGTGTAGTAGGTACCTAGATACTTTTATTATAATATACAATAATATACTAGTGCACTATACATTATACCATACGAGACATAGAACTGCTTATACGTTTATTGCGATATACTGAATAGATTGTCTAACGAGTGAAATCGTCGTCGTCGTTTCTATAGGAGACATTTATATATTAATAGGGAGCATTGTATGTCGGGTTTTTATCGAGTGATACTTCGCGAAGTTTGTCTTCGATCTGGACGTTAATAAACGCCCCGGGGGGACTCCCGCGCAGATCGAGATTCGCACGATATTGCAATTTAACTCCCCCCCCCCCGTCCCATCACTGCCGCTAACCGATAAACAGCCCTGTATATACAGCAATCCTGCAGGACTGAATCGGCTCGGATGTAACGTACAACCGGCGTCCTCGGGGAACGCCATTCCAAACACATTTAAAACAACGGTTTTGCCATTAAATATCTCAACGTTCGGTCTCCTACAATAGCGCTCGTCGGAAATCTCGACTTGCAGTATATACACACGAGGATCGCCCATTAGGGTACCTGCCTGATGTTTTATAATTTATATATGTAGTGTAAATACGCGCGTTTACCATTAATGCTCTTCAACGTAAACAGGTGTGATCGCGTACCGTCCGCGCTTCCGAACGACCTGTATATTATTACGATAAACTATTTTATCGCGAAATAATAAACGTCTCATACTATACCGGTTATAGCGTAGTTGGCCTTTATATATATATATAAAATATAATGATTTCGATGCGCTTATAACAACATTACGTCGAGACTATAAAACAATGATAACGCGATCGAAGTCCCGCAAAGTCTCCGCCGGTCATGTCCGCGAACTGTTTGGAAAATCGGTCGAAATCGTAAGAGACGAAAACTGCAGGAGAGTAGATATTATAACCTCCATACATATAATACGCTGAACGTGCGTGTGTACAAATTTATATTATTTTATTTATAGGCGCAAAAAAAAAATATGTACGTTCCGGCGACGCACGTGCGGGAGGATGATAATATATCATTATATTTAGATGCTATATAAGTACGCGTGGTTAAACAAATATATAAATCGAGGCTATAGTTATATCGTGGCAACGTACGTACACGGTTTTTATTCCTCTTAAAAACGTATTCGGTTCTGCAGCAGCGTTTATATATGTATATAGTGCCAAATCGTTATAGTGTACGGGCTATCATGGCGTGCGGTTTTATATTTTTTCAAAAAAATTTCTCGACCCCTCGACCGGCGTTTCGACCCACGAAAATGGGAAATGTGACGATACGATTGTACCCCTCCCCACGTACACAAAAACACTACAAACCGGACAGCGGCCGACCGCAAAAATATCATTACAAAAACGCACTGAGAGCCGGTCCTATATAATAAGCGCACACACGAACACAATATTATACTTATTATAATAGCACCTATACAATATATAGGTATTCATGTATTTATAATAGTGCAGAGTAGGTACAATATATTATATTAAAGTGATATTATTATATTATTGTTCAACGCGGGGCGGTGCAGTGCCGTTATTATAGGTCGTTGCAGTTATATCGTTGTAAGTCGAACGACCCCGTGACCTACAGCGCAAAGTCAGGCCGTCGGTGTCTTAACGCGAATATTACATTATGTATACAAGTATGTATGTCTTATGTGTATTTATACTCCGAAAGGGTACACAGTATAATAATATTGTATACATACGAAACACCTAAGACAGTGCAGCTGTGTGCGATATCGTCGTTGTTTTTTCACGTGTAATACTTAGGTATATCATTGTTCTGTACACATAAACGTCGTATGATCATGTCGCATACCTATATAGTGTCGTGTGACTGATGTCACAGAACGTATTAAAATATAATATGAAGATAATATTATTGTGTCGACGCGTGTAAGTTGTAGTAATTAACCAATAGTTATGCAATGCCAGCCCGACCAAATTCGCTAACGGAAACGATAGACAGGTACCTACAACACCTATATGATATACAGATATACCATTGTAAATAATAAAATTTCATTTTTCGGGTCTGATCGGACGTCATATCATAATAAGGGTACCAAGTATAACAGTGCTATGTATACCTACAGGTAAATATTGTAATAAGTTCGTTTGTCGGATTTCCATGTTTATTACCTGCCTCGACTGTTCGACCTGATGCGGTTAGACACAGGTACTTTGATGTATGTGCACCAATACGCGTCGGGCACAATGAGGACCGAACGATTTATACACATCACCCGATACAAACAGTACGCATACATATAGGTACCCGGCGGGCTAACAAAATATTTACGTATTATAATTTATAATATATGATGCCAACGATATTGAGCTATTGCGGGCGACGGTTCAGACTTTTTTTAATAATAATATTTCCCAGATGGGCTTACCGGACGCGAGCCGTGAAAAATCACAAACGTATATTATTATTTCGTGTTGGTTTTGACCCGATCTCCGGTGCTCGTTATTCGGTTCCGCGTGTAGTCGGACCGTAAACCACGCACGTCGGTATAATAAACACGGTAAACAACGCGTTGGTATTTAAACCGTTGGATACGACCGTGTGTCATCGGTCGGCAACCGCGCGCACGATAGACCTTATAATATTACATTTTTGTGCGGGCTAAAAGAAAAGCAACATGTTTTGACGTGGCGAAAGACCAAATCTAAACAGCTTGCAGTATAATTGGCGAATATGTATATTATATAGTTGTATAAATAAAGGATGGTTTCGATGCTATTTCTGTGTAAGGAAAATCACCGTAAGGTTCATAAACTGCAATAATTAGTTTGTTTAGGACGACGTATGTGATGTTTTACACCGGGCCCAATGCAGTCCGGGGCACAAGGATACGATGTGAGATCTGCTCCATCACAAGATTTAATGGATATATATATAGAAATAAATCAAAATCTGTTGCCTTTGCAAATCGTTGTTAATTATATAGCTGCTAAATTATGGTCCAAGAAACATTTTAAAATGTGTTTTCAATGCGATATGGGTGTTATATATTTATATGATTAAACTAAAAGCTTGGAAATTGTGATGGTTATTGCCAAATATAAACGTCGTAAACATATTAATTATTATCAGGTACCTTTGTGGCTTGTGCAAATTCATACAGTCGTGGTCGGAAGTAGCATAATACTTCTTTGTTTCCATTGTAGAGTACCTATAATACTGTAGCAAGAGTGTGTATTAGAATATTCCGCTATAAATATACCGCTTAAATTTCGGTACGTCAAACGTTATATTTTTATTAGCGTTTACGCTTTTCTAACTGATGATAAACAATTCCGTTTTATCCTAAACTTAGATAAATAAGATTCGTTCTAAATTTATATCATTTTACACACATCCCAACTACAAAACACCGCAGAAACGACATCAGAGTCATATATGTATTACTATATCATATACACGAATCGTGTTAAAAAAAAAACCGTAAATCACACTAATGTGGACTCCGGCAGATTTAATAGTTTCGCTTGAGATAATCCTTTCAAACCCGGGCCTGTTATATAGATTTTATTTTACTGACTAGAGTTCATGCACGCGACACGAAACGCGCCATCGTTGGCAGCGGTGCGTATGAACTCAAACAATATGTTTAAAGCAAAATACGCACTTACATGAATCGGTGCGTATAAGGGGCGTAGCTTTGAAGCGGGGGGAAAATTTTTCGAATCGTGTGCGATGAGCGGCCGACATCGGCAACGCAAAAATGTAACAGAGATCGATAATATTATAATAATAATATAATAATATAGTTTAAGGAATACAGGCACGACGAAACATTGGGTACAGTATACGAGTATAGTGACTTCTGACCGCTTGGACTACGGCGCGTAAAGACCCACACAGCATTTTGAAGATATTAATGTTTCCAAAATATTTTAAAAGTGTTACTCAAAAAATATTTTATCACAAATATTATCAAAATATTTGGAAAAAGTTTTGCGTGCAATATCGTATGTCTATTTTTATTAAATTTTTTGAAAATAAATTTTTCTCAAATATTTATTTACAGATATTATCGAAATATTTTGAAAACGTATTAAAATATGTTGTTAAGGCAAGTCCACCGCGGGTACCGCTCTCACCATTTCGAGATGTGCGAAAGTGAAAATTCTTCGCGGAGATTAGCCGTTCAAGTATACCGATAAAACGGCCGGCGCGAGGGTAAGTATAATACGATATTATGGGCGAAGTCGTTACAGACAATAGTAAAATATATCGTAATGTATTATTTTATATAAGTTATAGCGGCGCGTTCACTGCACAGTGCGCACACACTAATTGGGTAACGCGAGACTGCGGTAGCGCACTCGAACTCTGCGGCGTGGGCGATCGGAGCCCGTTCTATCATCTATATATACACACACACACACACACACACACACACACACACACACACACACACACACACACACACACACACACGTCAGCTACTATAACACGCGTAGTGGGTTTATATATATATAATATTTATGCAGCACAGACGGACAAATCGCGCTCGAGAGGGACCACACAACGCGAGCTCCCGGACGACGGCGTCGCGTTACTGCGTGCGCAATATCATCATTATTATTATTATATCATTATATTCCACCTCGTTGCCTCTCTAGTTTTTCCCCCGGAGTTTCGTGTAATTCCGCCAAAAATAACGATACAATATACTACGTGTTATAATATTATGCTGTACACGACGACGAGGACCCTGCAGTGGATTGCGCGCCATGTCGAAAACTGACACTATACTCTTGCGAGAGTAAAAAAAAATGCGTCTCCTCTCCCAACGGGGACGTGCAGTACCTATATGCGGTAATGGTATATAGCGGCATATGCCCTGCACTGTATATAGGTGCAGCAGGACACGTAGACCCCGGATCGTCGTATACCTACTAAGATATGTAATATTGTCACTATATTATTATACTATACAATGTTGTTATCGTATTATGCACGCTTACATACGAACTGGATATGTTTTTGAGCGAATGGGGATAGAAATGGAATTGTTTTTGGTTGAACGCTACGTTGTGACACTGCTGCAGATGTCGAATCCAATCGATATCCTATATACTTTTACTTCACAGTCGTACGTAAATTGTTATTTTAGTTCGTGGGAGTAAGAAAATTATTCAATTATCCTATAATTATCTTGATAACCGCAGCATTTGGTTGCTCCCATTGCTCATGAGATATTTCTCCAAAAAAAAAATATATATATTTTGACGCTCGAGGGTAATATCATATGCGACAATATCATACGGGGTGTTCAGCGACGAGTACTTTATCTACGTACCCACATTATCCTTGCTTTCGATGAAAAGGTGAATACGTGGTGGACCAATTCATGTATACTTTGTATTATTAATTATTGTGTGACACGGTCTGCTGCGCCGCCGTGGCTATCGAGATGCGAAAAGGTCTGGCAAAACGGTGTAGGACGCGAAGATGGAGGGAAAAGAAACGTGACAAATTATAATATTATAACATATAATTCTCCTCGGGTTAGATAGAGAGAGAGAGAGAGAGACTGACACCGTTGTCGTCAGCGCTCCAAAGTTTCCTCTTTCATTCATAAGATATACATACAAAGACGCGCGTCACGCGTCCCTCGGGGTGCTCGGCGCGACGTTTGGCGTAAATCAGATTACCTGCGGAGCCGGTGGAGAATATTGTGAGTGTACCTGAGTGCGTTCAACACGGGTACGTACGAGTTCGCATATATATATATATATATATATATATATTTAGCAATTCCGATCGACGGGAAGAGAGAATCAAACCAAACAACCCTATCCGAGTCGATGGGGGTTGAAAGCTTGGTCGACCGGAAGAGGTACCTATATAACAGTGATGTATATAGACACCGTATGTGGTGCGCCCAACCCACGCACACACCACCCTACTATTAGCTCTCGACAATAATAATTATATACACATTAATAAATGCTCGATTCCGCAGCGGATAACGTTCAAATGTATACCAATTAGTGTCGTAAGGGTATCGCGCATAACAATGCGCGACGGCAACGCGGGCGGCCACACCGTAAACTATACTACAGCCGACGACGGTTATTCTTATCGTGTTCAGACACGTCGCGACACGTCGAAGACGGCGAGGAAACGCCGGAGGAAACGTTTCGCGCTGAAAATACCGCTGCCGTCATCGCATAACGAACGGATAATAGTGTGTCCGACGGCTATATATTATTGTAAGAAAAAAAAAATAAATAAGAAAAACGTAATAAAAACACGTATAGGCGGTATATTGTTATCAATAAAATACCCCTCAATCGAGTTAGGTACAAGCGTTAGCGAGCATATTATCATTATTGGTATATTATTTCGATCGATCGGATGCGCAAAGGTTTAGCGTAAAAGTGTATACGTATATTATTTATATATTATTATAAATTATAATGATTTGGCACCGATTCGTGTACACCAATGGAACCATCCGGACATACTTTGTTAATAATAACGGTACTTAGTGGTAATGCGATATCCTGCGGTGTAATAATTTACCTGGGAAAGTCAGTGGTAGTAAATAGCTATATATATAATATATAGGACGATCGCGGTAGGGGTTGCAGGGTCGTATTAGGGGGGGGGGGCGGCAAATTGGTTTCACGACACTATATATTAATAATAATAATAATAATATTATATACTTGTGTAGCAGGTACGCAAAGCTGACACGCGATATTATACCTGCCTACCTGTACAAATGTTCTCTGCACCGCGACCGATATAAGTTAGGTAAATACTTAATACGACGATGTACACGGCCACGCCGCCGCTGAGTCTTGGCGACATGCGATTTTCTGATTCACGCCGTTGTGGTGTCTGCAGCGGACGGGTCGAGAGAATTTTTGTGGGAGGGGGGGGGGGAATAATAATTTTTTCTTATCTCGACTCTAAGAAAAACTATAAGCATCAACAGCAATAATAAAAATAATAATGTGGCTTATTGGTGTGGCGTGGTGCGTACACTCAACTGCGGAAACGCTCTGAGTGTACGTATCGGCCGGCGTAGCTAGTTCCCGGATGGGTGATCACCCGGGATTTTTAGCAACGATTCCTTGCCATCACACATAGAAAAACGTGTTTCAACTAACCGTTCCTCCTCCTACAAATAAAAACAGCTAATGGCCATAGTTGCCGGGCTTAAGCTCAATAAAAAAAAAAAATAATAATAATAATAATAATACATAATGTCTAGCACGCGTATTCAAACAAACGACTCGATAAGTTCGAGGACGACCCTGCGTGCAGTTCAACGGTTTCTCAGCGAGCACGTAAAACACTATAATATCAAATTTTTGAATATTTCTTTTTCGCCCCGAGGAGCTCTATATAAACGAAGTATATATGCATGTACATATTATATAGCTGATAATTAATATAGGTGCGTCTTTCGTGTTTTGAAATATTGGTGTTTTAGAGTCGATCCGATCGCAAGATTATTTATATATGATTGTATATCATCGTTCATGTGCATGTAGCCATTGCAGCTGTGCGTCGAATATCGATTTTTGTGTTTTTTTTTTTTTTTTTAACGAATTTTGCCGTTCACGTCTCGTCGCGTCATTATCTATTGTCCGAAACCTTATATACTATGATATATTATCGTGGTGGATCGTTAAGATCTGTGCGGACACTTGTCGAGACACCCGGAATCCTTTGGACGTCGCGACTCCCGTGTGATAAATTCATAACACTATCGCCGCGCTGACTTGCAATATTATAGCCTACGCACTTCATAATATGGCACGGACGATTAATGACCTAAAAAAAATGTGGGAAAAAAATGTATTTTAACGATCCAAGAAAATGTCCCAATATTAAAAAAGTCCTAAAAACGTCTTAAAATTCATAAAAAAATTCTGAGGGGTTTTGGTTTTATTATGAAAATTACTGTTTGTAAAAAATGTGTGGAATTTATAAAAACAATTTAAATTAAAATTTGATTATAATATCTTTGACATTATTTTTTATACAGGTCGATTAACGTAATAAAAATGACTAATTTAAGAAACAAATCAATGTTTATATTTAATTAGTATATAAGCTAGCACTTAGGTTTTGAGTAAAAGAATTGCGGTATATATTATTTCAGTCTGAAAAATTTGAAAAATGCTTTCAAAACATAAAAAATATGTTTTATATAATATCAAAAAAGTTCAAAAAATGCAAAGTAAAAGTTTTATTCGTATGCTCTTCTACGAAGAACACGGTACAACTGCTAGCCTGGAAACCAGTGTTTCAGGACGTTCAGGACAAAACGCAGTTAAATCCGCGCCATACTACTCTTACGATGTAGGTGTACCCGGTGCGGGGGAAAAGGGACTTTGGTTTGTCTGGAAAACTTGTTCTCGGCGATGATGGTGGTGTAATAATCACGATCACATTATTACAAATTATATATATATAACTACCTGTATGATTATAATAATCGTCGTCCGGACGACCGTCATATTATTATAGCAATCGCGACTGCACTTGGTCACATTTCTTATATTGTGTTATAAATGGGACCGGTTGTGGTGCGGTCATCGGATGATTCGGCGGCGGCGGGGGCGAGTGCGTTGTTCCTCTTGTATCTCCCTCGTTGGCCATCACTATTGCAGTGATCTATGGTCTCTCTCTCTTTCTGTCTCTCCTATCTTCGTATATATTATTGTCATTTTATCATACTTTTTTCAGGTTTTTTTTTTTTTTATATATATACTCTTATACCTATATCGCGTACAATATTATAATACGCTCGCGCACTTCGGACAACTCGCGTATATTTTATACGTTTGTATATTATTATTATTATTATACATTATAATATGTGTATACAGTAAACCGATACGCTCGCACACGTCGTCTCGTACGCCGCACCGTATATCACACGATATTGTAACGATATACAGTGTATATTATATATAGGTACGTATGATATTGTATATATATTATTATATAATACGCAATGCGCGCTCCGTGTTTACGACGTGTGTAGTTGTTGTAGCGCAGTGTATATTATATTCTGGTGTAATTTATCGGCGGTGCAGAATTACGCGAGTGTGCCGTGTGCGGCGAATAGCGCATATTATTATTATTATTATTATTATTATACCTATCGGAGCCGATAATAATATAATAACGCGGGACGGTAATATTGTACGTCGCATACGGTAATAATAAAAACGACGACGAGCGGACACCTCCCCCCGGGGGCGCGGTGCGACATAATATATTTATATTTTATATATTACATACCGTGACGACGTGTGGGAAACCTCTGTCAGGTCCAAGTTGGACATAATATTGTTGTTGCGTATGAGTTAAGTACACGGGATGCAGTCTATGGCCGGGGCCGGGGAGTTCGACGTGCAGACCGTGTTGGCCGTAGTTAAAACGGTTCCAATATAGTGTTTTACGTGTTGTGCTATGGTGGACATGGATCTTGCACGTGGATTTCCCGATTGGATGTAAAATTGTCTAGCCATCGCTATGCACGCGTAGTCCTTGTCGATACGTGTACTACGTTTTTTTCAAAATATTTTTTATGGGTAGGTATCGTTTATATACCCATATAATTACGTCACGTGATTCACGCGACCAATTGTAATATTAATTATAGACACATATGTTTAAATTAACTATAGTAAACACCCACATTCACACACACCAAGACGCAGATATCAAGACAGATATTGTATTATGCTATGATAAATATACTTAGCGGCCGGCGCGCAATTATTGAAGACCGTTAGGGTTGAAATTTGAACACGTTTTTGGTTGTTGAATATCACGACGGTGTCGTTGAAACATTGACTATCGAAGCAGACTTTCCGATAGTCGTTGGCAGACTGCTTTAATAAAATCGATATAAAAATGTTATTGAAATTGTTGATTATTTCTAATATAAAACAGCCAGCCAGTCGAGTGTTCCTATATCCAGTAAACTATCATAAAAATATAATCGGCTCTTACCCGTACAAACTATGAAAATTCCTAGCGTTCGATAAAAAAAATATGTCGAGGCCCCAGTGTGCATATTGTGCGTATAGATTTTTGTGGTAAAAATATAGGGGCCGCAAACGCAGATCGGCGATACGGGTTTCACAACCCCTCCCTCATTACTTACGCATCAGGGTGTTTTCAATAAAGTACGGAGTATTAAAAAATATATTTAATTGGAGATTTTTTTCTGCTCACAACTAGCTGTTTGTATTTCTTTTCCAGTGGTTCCAATATTGGCAATATATTAGTATTCTTTATATTGAACGACCTAGTCGTAATGACGATAGTAGTAAAGTATTATCATCACGAAGGTATATTTTAATAAGGATAACGTTTTACAGTACCTATAGTTAGAACTTTCAATAAATATCTATACAATATAAGTAATATGACTCTAAATACTTGATAAATATACAAATACAATACGACAAAATATGCACAAAATATTATCGAATCACAATTTTGTACACTGAAGTGAGTGAACAAAGATACTTTATTAAAATAATTTCACTAATTAATTAAATAATATTATATTGTGCATACTGTAGAATTTAATATAAAGATACCTGAAATAAAATATCTGTTGTGTGTTGTGTCTAGTAACGAAAATAAGCAAACAGTATTATTATTATTATATGAAGTCAATTAAAAAATACAATATGTCAGTATGCGTTATTATATTTTATAATTAAAAATAGATTGCACAAATATCAAATTGGTTGATGTCTGACAGTTGATAAAGATGAAAACAAAATAATATTTTAATATATAACTGAGAAACAAAACGTACTAATGTATCCAATATTCATCAATCATCAATAATGACAAAATATTTAAATTCAAACAAAAAAATTCGAGAATACCGAAACATCTCCAAAAAGCCAAAAACAGAGCAAATATTTAAAAAATCATAATATTGTCCTTTTTTTGTTTATTTTATCAAATAACTATAGGCATAACGGCCTTGCTTCAAATGTGTGTAGGTAATGCACAGTGGAATAAACAATAAATGTGGTAAAACCGAAGCTTCTATAGAGGACTTGAATGTTTGAGACGTTTTATAATATGGGTTTTTTCCTTTTACAATACAATTCGCTAAGGACACTCATAATATTAAAATAATAGGTTAATAGAAGAAGTGTTTCAATGATCTATAAAAATATATTTAGCATCTCAAGTTTAAGAAGATGCTTCACCGCATTATTTTTTTTTGTCTCGCCTGACCCACATGCAAGAGCCAAAATAAATTTGCGTTCGGTTAAAACCAATCTTGTGCTTTACCTTTAATGTTAAAGCAAATCGACCTAATATGAAACTTATTTTTAGGGAGATTACCAGTAATTGTACATTGGCTATTTTACGATATTTAAATTTTTATGAAAGTTGTGAGTGCGTAAGGCGTAAGGTACATTATAATTTAAAAATACAGTCCATACGCGTAAAATTTAAATATCATAAATGAGCACCTCGTGTACACAGACAGATATTATTCTGTAACTTTAAGTTTGAAGATATAAGTATCGATTCGTTCTAATATTTTAAGTGTAACGAAACGAAATTTGTTCAGCTGAACGTAAATTTGTCATCTTCTGTACGGGTCAGGGGAGAGAGAAAATAAAATCCTGATGAATACGCAGACATCCTCTTAACTCGTTTTACGAAATTGCACATTTATTATACACATATACACGAGGTAGTTTATATTCAGTATACGGTATACCTACATAAAAATTTAATAAATGACCTATGCTACCGGTTCGAAATCGTTCGGTTTTTATGAAATACGTATTATTTATGGACGTCATATAATATAGTTTCGTCGTAAAAGAGTAAAGTACGCCCATAATATAGGAAGGTACGTCCTATGATGAAATGTATGTAAATATACACTCCACTCGACGTGTTGGAAAATATAATTGATTCCGATAAAAAAAAAAAGTTTAAAAAAACGGCGGAGTGCAATCCAATTAAAGAAAATATTTTGAGTTATTTTTAACAGTATATTATGTAAAACTATACAGCTTACACACGAGCATGACAAGTAAAAAATAAGTTTTTAGAAGTACCTACCTCTAGGAGGTAATAATAACGTGTACAGCAGCTGTCGGTTCGTGAAGTTCTTTCCACGTTTTTTTCTGCACGTCTTCATTTCAAAACTTTTAAAACTGAAATATAATTATAAACGAATTCAAGTTTAATATTAACGCAGTTTTTACTGAATAATATGTTAATAATTATTATTAATATCGTATAAGGAGGCGTACCTACCTATTGGTATAAATTAGAAGAATTAACTCTAATTCCCGATAAAACCTATTATTCAGTTCTTAAACTATAAGCTATATATTAACGTTTGTATTAACAGCCGACAAAATAATCTCGGGATTAACCACAGTATTTATGACAATGAGTTTATCGTTTGCATTAATTTCGTTTTAAAATTCACTCGTCGAGTTAAGACAATAAAAACAAAATCTACCGAAGTGTTATTGCGTCCAGGAAGATCCAATAACGATCGTGATGATTATTTTCATTTATAAATCATCCTCGCACAAAAAATATGTTTCGTGACGTGTCTTATTCAGATACCGAAACACGCGGAACTCCGACCTAACCTAACCTAACCTAACCTGGTGTTAATAATAATATGTATAAGAATCCAATAAACTAAGAGAAATAAAATCGAGCACCCTCCCATATGGGAACATGACGTATCACTTCATCGCAACCATAATCAATAACAGATTAAAAATTTGTCAAAACTTATATTAAACACTCTCGAACACCTAATGAACAAAAATACAGGACAACGCAAATGCAACTCATACAACACCGCAACTATATAGAAGTCGACCTGCTAACCGAATGCCACCTGACGAAGTATTCTACGGAATGGACGGATGCTACCCTACAATATATGTAGGGCCCCAACCCAGGGATGACATCGATTCTAGTTCAGCTGTTCAATTAGATACGAACGGGTTCCATAACATAATATGCACACATATGCATATAATATCACAATATTATGTATAATTACAATGATTTAAACCACAAAAGTGTATCAAATTTAGAATACCTTCCATAAAACTTTAATCATTTGGAAACGCCAATAACCTTAGTAGTAGTTGATAAAATATAATAAAATAATAAACATTAAAACAATTATATATTATAATTATTATCATATTAATATATTCATTGCGTGCGGAGTCAACAATAATACGTCGTCGATATCGTTTCGCTGGCCGTGTAGGTACGTTATATATTAAAGTATATACTTTTGCACACACTTTTCCTGGTCGTTTATCGATTTCCAGAGTGGCCCCGCGGAAAACACCGACAGATTTGTCTCGCCGATAATTGCATTGCGACCAATATATATATATATACGTGTACATAGTAACACACTAACCCGCCGCTTTTGCAAGGCGCGACGACCCTTTGTCGAGCGGCACGATAGAGACGATACCTACTTGTATAAAATATAATATTGTACAACTATGATATTCGGCTGGTGTTGAAGTCGGTCGCACCGCCGACGGTCTTTGAACGCGCGTTATCGTATGAATTGGAAAAATTCGTATTGTTTTAAAATATTTTCGAAAAACTGTAAGTTTTTACCTATATTTACTATCGTTTTTATAATTTTACATCACTATATGTTTCATCGTTAAAATATTGAACAAGTTGTTTTACACATTTTTAAATGATCGGATTCATTTTTTAATAATATTATCATATTCGTAAGTAGAATATTGTTGTGGAAAATTCAATATGAAACAAACATGATATAAAATTGCCCTGAAAAATAGAACGCTTTGAAATTCAAATTCAATTAAGATGTAAACTATGATGAATGCTATCAAAATAGGAAAAATTTAAAATACGATAACGTTAAATTTAATCAAAAACGTCTTATTTTAACGACTTTTCAATATTTCAATGATGTAAAATAAAAAAAAGAACCTAATACGTTAACATTTTTCGAGATAATGAAATTCAGCTTTAATCGTCTTGTTGTAGAGGGTGGCTCTTCTATCGCTACAACCAAGAATATTTTTACCGACGTTATATTTATTTATTTTTTAATACAAAAAATCGGTTTAAAAACAATATGCTGTCTTACGTTTTCCTGCGATTATCATATGTACCCGCAGTATCTGTGTTCTCAAAGTTCAAAGTTAAAAAAAATAAAAATTATAAAATTCCTCCTGCTGTTTTCTGCGTCATAAGATATATAGTCTACCTGTACTATCACACACATACGGGTGCCTTACTCAATCGAGTGGGATATTATACATTTTCACGCGTATATATATAGCTCTGTAGGTATATTATACTATATAATATTATTATAGTTTTTCGCGCGTGTGAAAGTTTTCCCCGCGGATTCGGCGAAGTCCTGGTCCAGGTGATACCGAAAAAAAAGTTTGAGCAAACAACTCGCACATGCCCCTTTCGTTATTAATAGAAACGCGCGCTTGACTTGCGGTAAAAACCAATTATATATACGACATTTAGACTTCAAAGACTGCGTGTCCCGCTCATTATATTGTAATATCGAAGCTATACGACGCTTATACATCGTAGTTGTATACGCCACAATACTATACAATACCGCATAGGACTATTACCGAATAATCCGACTTCACCACCGAGCATGTGTGTATTTCGGTTTGAACGTATCTTGTTTTTAGTGTTGTAGTCCTCTGCAGAGTTCACGGGAAAATCGGCGTCTGAAGTGTAGGTATACCTACATTAAGTTTTGTGAAACGATTCGACCTAGGCGGTCGACCGCGAGTCAAGGATTGGATTCAGCTGCACTATTCTAGGTATATTATATTTATTTTAACATAATATGGGGTAAACTCCTTATACTCTCTAAAATTTTCTAAAATCAAATTCTGAGATTTTCGTTAACCGAGTAGTTTTTTTTAAGCTACAAGCATATAACATTTGGTTTTAAGATAGAGTTACAACAACCGACAGGCTGACCTACATTCAAGCGTATAATATCACCTCTTCATCATTATAATATAGGTACGGTGGAACCTCTAAAGTAAAAAACCTTAATAAGTCGAAATAAATTCCGTTCCCTGGCCTAATCCAACCAGCTAACCTAACTTAACCTTAATAAATCGAAAACCTAGACAAGTCGAAAAAATTTAATTTCCCTTGAATTTCGACTTACCTATCGAGGTTCCACCGTGTATTATTATTATTACTTTGCCTATACTTTGGTGATTTACCGTAAAACGCTGCTGCGTAGCGCATATACATTATATACGTACATGAAAAAGTCAATATAATATAAGCACGCTATATAATATAATGTCGGCGTACTACGCGGCACCGATGTGGCTGCTACATACATTATATCGCGTACACATATCCTATATAATATGTATATATACAGTAAAATGTGATTCCTATTTAGGTGTAAAACAGACTATAAATCATATGCGTATACGCGGAAAACCGATCGAACCGCGATTTAACGTGATAAATTATTATTCAAACGGTTACTGGATTTCGAAAATCCCCACCGTGGTTGCGCGTTGAACTTTTTTTACTCGCTCTCTGCTGTCCCGATCGAAACGTTTCTGTCGGATCGGCCTTATAATATAAGAGACAACAACGTTCCTCCCGACTCTTCGAACCGCGTCCGCCAAGCAGTTTACAGCGTACAACGTAATATTATAATATACGAATAATATGATATCGTATATAATACAATAATAATAATATATTACAATAATGAAATGCGTGTGATTTATGGACCTTGCGGCGTCAAAACTTAAACGTCGACTTTTGCCGGCATGATATTGTTTACACATTGCACACAATAATATGATACTGTATACTTATATATATATATATATGTCCCACTTACACCCATATAAGTGTATAACACACTGCAGGGTAGGTAGGTACGTCGCGGGGAAATATTATGATTTTAAACGATATTTACTCGGTTTCGCGTCGTCGACGACGTCGCCCGAGGTGACTGCAGTGCAGTTTTAAGACGGGCCGAGTGTTTATTATTTCGAGTAAACCATACCGGGAACGTATAATGTTATCATCGTGCACGATTTTGTGGTGTTGTTATTGTTAATTTTATTACACCGCGACATGGAACCTATTATGTATATTATATAATGCATAATATTGTCTTACCTATATTATCGCGTTATATATTATTACGCAGACGTATAGTCTGTGGAAACAACGAATGAGCGAGCGCAAACGTTTTCTGGCCGTCTCCCGAACGTTATAAAAAAAAATTGATTTACAATATGACCATCGTCAAGTCGTCGCGGTGCGCTCGAACGATGTCAAATCTCTAAACGGCTCGCATACGACGCATAGGCACATAATAATATGGTCGGGTATAATAGGTACCTATAGGTATATACTATATATTATACCATGCAGCTACCAGGTACTATACATGTATGTTCATTTCATATATAACGTTATCGAGTGTCCGGCGTTTTCTTTGACTTTACTATCGATCGCATCATTATTTCAGCAAGCAGTACCAGCTATTACATATAGGTACTTACAGATGTATATATATTATTATTATTATTATATTATATATAATTGCGCTGACGTTAAAAGCTAATTCAACGTATACTTCGTATATAATACTATGTACCTTTGTACAATATTATAGCTTGACACATGTATAGACAATTAAAATGTACGCTTGCCCCTTCGAGTTGTATTATCGTCGATGCAAATTGTATAATTATTATTATATTATGTTCGAATCGCTTGTCAGACTGACTGCACCCGTCGATTGCTGTTAAAGGACGACGACGTATCGAACAATACGATATTTGCGTCTTACGCTGAACAAAATGAAGAAATGAACAATTACAAAAAATATTATATACGACGTAATATGTTTCCGTACACAATCGTAATGTTGTAGAAGGGATACGATTCATAAACGTTTCGATAACTGTTTTTATAATTTCCAATTGGGATCGAATAGATCTAAGAATTCTTTACAAACCGTGTGATAATATTCTTACTATAAAAATTGGAAATAGTAGAAATTTTCATTATAGTATTATATATTTTTTATACATAGCTTTAATTGATACGGAACTCACTATGTTCGAATACGTTTTCAAAAACAATTTTCAATATCAAAGAATATTTAAAATATATTTTAGAGCTTTTATTTCGTAATATACGTAACATATAGCGTACCTACTCGACACACCAAAAGGACATCGATCGTTTTAGATTCTGAGCGGAGCGATGAATGTATTAGTTTTACAATGATGTGTGTTTTTTTTTTTATTTTTTTTTTTGTGTCTGTCATCACGTTTTGGGACAGTAAAAGTGCTTAGATTTTCTTCAATAGTACCTTTTCTGATAGGAAAGTGAATCTAGTTGGTACTTTGGGGGGTCAAAAGTAAACATTTTCCAGTAGTTTTCAAAAGTACCGTGAAAAACAAATGGAAAATTAAGGAAAAAACGGGAATTTTTACGCAACATTGATTTTCGATAAAATCGATTTTGGTTTTTGGTGTAAGTCTAAAAAAAATGACGGTAAATACATGAAATTTTTACTGAATGTTTATATAAGCAGTTTCTATATACCATACCGTTTTCAAAATATTTTGACTTATTTTGAGCTGTTTACAGACATTTTAAATTTCCAATCTTTTTGGTTTTTTTTTTTTAAAAAATCAATAACATTTTATTTATTCGTTAAAAATTCTTGTAAATTTAATAGAATGCTCCTAATATATTGTTTCAAAGGCACATGCAAAATATTAAAAATCTGTAGTCACAATTTTTTTTTCTAAGCATTCAAAGTTGAAATTTTGACAAAATACGTAAAAATGACGAAAATTTGAAAATTATTTAGAGTTAAAAATTCATAAAAATTTTTTTTTTTAAATCTAAGGTTTTAAATTTTAACACAAGATTTAACGTAAGTTTTTCTACTTTTATCAAAAATAAAATATCTAAAAGCAATTAAAAATAAATTTTTATGAGTGTTTTAAGTTCATAATTTTACAACATAGGATATTCACTCGATTTCTCATGTAGCGTTTTTCTTATTTGGTTGTAATTCAAAAACGAATAATTGTAGATGCATGAAAATTTCACTAAATGTTTATATTCTCATTTTCTATACACCATTCAATTTTGAAAATATTTTGATTTGTTTTGAGCTGTTTACAGACATTTTTAGTTATCAATTTTTTTAGTTTTTTTTTTTATAATTGTCAATAAAATTTTATTTGGTGGGCCAAAAAGTCTGAAAATTTAATACAAGGTTCCTAATGTATTGATAGAATAGTAGTTGAAAAATATTGAAAATACATAGGCACGATTTTTTTTTAAACGCATTTAAAGTTCAAATTTTGACAAAATTTATCGAAATCTCGAAAATTATAAATCATTGTAATTAAAAAATTATAAAATGTTCAGTTTTTATAACTAAGTGTTGAAAATTTAAAACAAAAATTCTCATAAATAAATCATACTGTAACCAAAAAATCTAAAAAATATATCAACACATTTATTTTTTACAGACATTTTAATTTCAAATTTAGACAAAATTTCATATTTAAACCAAGAATAATGATTTTAGTTATTTTGATATAATTTAAAAATATTATTTGTTGGTATATGAAACTTTTAGAATAAATTGTTATATTTTATATACACGCAATGGCATTTTAAAATATAATTTTTTTGAGAAAAATGAATTTAACCAACTATAGTAAATACTAATGCCTATAATACTAAAATTAATTACTTTATTCACAATAATATCATCAAATACATTTAGACTTAGTAAGATATTATAGACTGACTGACCGTCTTCGCTCAGAATCGTTTTTCTTATTCAATGATATTATATAATTGGATTAAAATCTAACACAATCCATTACAGTGACTCACTTGTAACCTACTGTACAGCAGAGCGACATACACTTACCCGCCCTTTTTTCACTATTATTATTGAAATTATATTTGAGTCAACTGAAATACTATACGTCATAGTAGTGTTAAATCATTAAAATAATTATCACCTGAATTTTATTCGAACTCGATACAAAAAAATCATCTGGATAATAAATTTGTTTATTTTTAATTATAGTCAGTATAGTAACGCATTGTATAAAATATGCACTTACTCGCAACCAACGTTTGGATATTTAGTTTTATCAATAAACTTGCCTAGGTATAAAGAAAATGCCATAAAATTGTTTTCATATATTAATATCTATAAAACACTATTCTACTTTTGACGTCTCAGCTGTATTTAATAATACGGTCATTAAATATACTTTGTCCGCTTCATTTTAAGCTTGTCGAGCCTTATTAATGTTTTTTAAATGTTTAAGTATTAGAACAAAATTAAACCTAGATATATAATTTTGTTTCAAATATAGACTTAATTAAAAATAATAAATACTCCAATAGTTTATCAAACATCCAATATTGAGTGACAAATATAGAAAATTAAATGTCCACCATTAGTTTAATATTTGATTTTATTTAATTAAAATAGTTTCAAAGAACCGCTACTAGAATAATTGGGTACGATAACTGCAGTGTATTATGAAGAGACCGAACGCGCTCTAATAGTTTTACTAAGGATTTCTGTATTGTTATGGGAAAATAAGAAAGAAAATGTCCGTCTTAAATGTAGGGATTCCAGGACGACATTTTGCCGAGTTTCGCGAACGTTGCCGGGCAGAAGACCGGAAAATGGAAACAATTAAGACTTGCAGGGTATAATGCATTGTGAAGCTCTGTAATTACCGAGGAAAGGCGAAGGCGATACATAGATATCGCAGGGCGAGGCTGGTAGTGAAAAGCTCATATAATTAAAGATTAAGTCGGGCACCGGTGTGAGTGAATCCTTTTTGATGTCTCGCGTCTAAGGCCAAAAGATTACCCATCGTCATGTATTTTGTATTTTTTTTTTTCAAATTTAATTTAGCCCTGTAAAAGCAGCAAGTATGGCATTATAAATTCAATTTGTCCCACCGCATAAAAACGCACCACCCGAGAGAAGACTTTTCGGCTGCGTTTCGTATATAGGGCGTGTACATAACTCACGCGCCGCGACTATTAGGTACGTATAAATATACCATTATAGGAATAATAAATATCGTTTAGCGGTTGTGGCGGGTGAACCGGATTTCGGAGAACGTATCGGACACGAGTCATTTGGATTTTAAAACGTCCTAACACGCAGTGGCCCCCGGCGGTAATGAAGATAAATATGGAATTTTTCTACGTCGGAGGGACCGGCACGAATAACGGGCGGTGGTGCAAAAATAGTAGACGTGGCGGAGGGAGTTATAGGCGTCAAAATTAGACCGGAACCGGAAACGAGCCCGAAGACCGAGGTACCGGAACCTTAATCCAACCCTCAGCGAGTGCGCGGGGTGGTGAAAAAAAAAAACAATTTCAGGTCTAAAATACCCTGCGGGTGGTTCAAACGGAGGATTGTTATATATATTTTTTTAATTATCTTGGACATATTTCATAGGGCTATACCCAGCACGTGAAAACCATAATTACCGGAGGCACATTAGCTCGGTTAATTGTTTATGAAGTTTTTTTCTTCACTTAATTTCTATACAACGATAATATTTCCAACGTAATTGATAAATTCTAAATTTAATACGAAACTGTGAATAAATAATGATTTTGCACCGCGTTTAAAATTGTTATCCAAATTTACTCGTGAAGTCATAATAACAACTTGGTTGTGTGTATTTTAAGTTTATTAAAAAATACAATTTAAAAATAAGCATACCTATAGGTATACCATCTTGTTAATATTCGATATAAAAACAGAAATCGATAAAACGGCGAAGAGTTTTGTTATACATAATGTGTTTATAAAATGTTAATATAATGAATTCAACTTATATTTGTTAAGCTTTCGTAGTTCGTATCCATGCGAGTCATTATAATATATAAAACTTTTAATTGTAGCCTTGCATTTTGTTTGTTTTAGAAATATGATTTTCTTCGCTGAATTTCAATAGTAAATATTTAATTTAACCATAAATATTTGCTAAGTGTATACCCGTTGATGTGACTTCTTTTATTCTCTTCTGTATCAAGCCAAACTTGTATAAACTACTAGCACGTGCTAATAATACACGTTATAATACAACAATAATAATATGCTTTCTAGATTATAATGTTTAACTAGGAAAAACATTTTTAAAAATATACAAATTATATTATACATTTGATTCGAAGTATATCTCCTCCTGTTCCTGTCCTAACTTCCGCACTGACATTTGACTTAAAAGTCCACGATATTATTATAATTTATTATCGATGAATTAATATTACTTTCGGGTCTCGAACGCAAATACAGCATACAGATAGCAAGTTCGTTCTATCCTGCGAAGTGCAAGACGATGCAGGCAGCAATAAATAATAAATAGGCATTTTTCTTTCATGGCGATTGTCTTGTCGATTTGTATTGTACTGCAGAACGTATCGATTAATTAATTTAGTGTACATAATAAATCATAATAAAGAATATTTTATGGAAAACGTGTGACACCGGACACACACATTTTTCTGAATTGAAATCACCCCAATGCGTGTGCACACACACACCGTCATAAATGTTTAATAATATCATACGCCATTACAATATTGCTTCCCGTATATTGCATAAATTGTCGAATTAAACGAGTAACGACGAACGAGTCGAATTCATGCATTATTATAACATGATATGCGCCCACATGGACTATTCTCATAGACCTCATGAATAACTCATAATATAAATTAATTAAATTATTTCTATTAAATTACGCCGCCGATAAAGTACACAACTGCAGTGCGACTACTGCAAGTCTATATACAACACAGTGCCCGACGTGTCCGCGTACATAATACTATAACAGCCACTTACCGCCACATCGTGACATTAGTCGCATCTGTGTGCCTCTAATAATATTCTATATTGTTATTATTATTATTATTATTATTTCCCCGTCATTTATCCCGAAAGCGTATAATATACTGTATGGGATGATGATAATAATTTAATGGCGATAATATCATGCCGTAATTTACTGTAATCATTTCGATATATTTATACTGTGACTAGATATTTTGTGAATAAATATATCTGCACCATATTAAATTATATAGTGTTATGATATTACGGCGAATCGTTGGACAACTGCAATTTCCAATGCGTTTTTGATTATTCGCCACCACCAGCTTAATCTCCGACCATATATTATTATCTATAATATCATATCGTATATTGTTGTCGACGACAACTCACCGAGCGTGCTCGCTCCATTTTTAAGTCAATATTTATTTAATCAAATTCTGATTTTTGAAACTTTTGATATTATACCTAGAGATCTAACTAATAGTTATTTTCAAACGCTTATAACTTATGTAATGAAGTAGCCGGGACTTTTCTCTTTTTTTTGGGGGGGGGGGAGGGGGGCTAAAAATGTGTCTACACAGAGTTGGTTTAACTATAGCGTCTCCCGTAAGTTTAATATATTGATGGTGAGGTTGTATTTTAGGTTTCGGTTCCTGGGTTCCTGCAAATTTGTATTAGTATAGTAACTTTCATGGACCATAGAAATAATTGTTTAATTTTCTTAAGGTTTCGACGGGCGGAGGGGGGAGTTTGGGTAGCCCCCAACAAATTAGTATTCAAAAGTATTTGAAAATTTGATTTTTTATAATTTATAGGTACTCATGTATTTAAAAAATCTAAATCTAATTTAATATACGATTAAAGGATAATAATATAATATGTTCATCTAATGATTTTAATGTATTCTAAAATTGTGTAGGCAAGCCTAGTTTTTTGCATTATTTACCTTATGGCTTATATGCTTAGAATAATATGATAACTAAATAAACAGTATACTCATTGATCCCGACTCCCATAGATAATATTCTAATAATATTAGTGTTTAGGTATATAATTTTATTTGAATTCAGTTTCTATGTATTATATATTATATGTAATTCAAATCGACGAGGATATTATTTAAATTTTATTCGTGAGATCGAAAAATCGTTTTACACTTAAAATATCAAATTTATAACCGCAAAAATTATGCGTAAGACATCAAACGGTTTCTGTTTAAAATTAAAATATGACATAAAAGTGTATGTCAGCAAGCTTAGGTTCAGTCTACGACAATCTTATTTTATGTCATATTTATTTTTAGGTGCGTACATTGAATTTATAATTACATCCAATTTACAAAGAAAATTTATCTCTTTGATGAATAGAGGACGATTAAATATCAATATGACTATTAATTATTATACTGGTTCACGTCACGTCTCAACGTAGAGGCTTAGAATAATAATATATTTTGATATTTATAATTATTGCCATTCAACGGTTCAGTCTATTATATTATATGCATGTAATAGTATAATAATAATATGCGAGATCGATAATTTTATTTTATTTTACACAGGTGTGTATATATGGAAAATAATATTATACTCGACGATAAATATAAAAATGCCGTCTTCTTCATTAAACTCCGTAAATACGGAAACCAAACTGGTAGCTAAATTATGAATAATACTCAATTTAGAAAACAAGACTTAATAATAAGTTATGCGTTCTTCGCGGTCTGGAAATAACATTTTATATAATATATTATACGCGCACTCTCCCGTGTATATTGTGTTATATAATATCATATTATCTGTGCGCGAAATTGTTTAAATGCTAAAAGGCACAAAGAATGCGCTGATAAATGGCAGCGAAAAAATACGTGAGTTAAATTTTTTACTTTTCGTAATAAATTTCGAAAATACAATAGTTTTTTTTCTTTTTTTTTTTTTTTCTAAGTCACGTTTCAAAAAGGACAGAAACTGTAATCAAAAGGATTTTGGATGTTGAAAGTTTTTCGCCGGCGGTGTGGCGAGTTGAAAAATTACCAGTAAATTAATTAAAACGGCGTGTTCGACCTTTTGTCGGTCGATCGGCGAAACGGAATTTGACAGTGAGACGCGTTATAATACATAAACGCCGGTGGGTGTACGCTTATACATATTATATATATATATATATTGGGAGCAATTTTTTTTCTTTTTTTTTTTTTTTTTGTCGAAATCTCCGTGATTAATTATTGTTGCTTGTATCGGGCACTGTTGGGTATATTTTTCATTTATCAACTTTTTCCTGGCAACCGTAATTAGGGAAGAGTTTATATATTATTATTATATATACTGTCGGTCCGAAACTCGATACACTGCCGCACACGACCGCAGCCGGCACGGAACGAAGTCAGAAAGATTTATAACGCTCGCGCGGACAACGATATAAAAGACAGAACTTATTAGCCGCCGGGCCGAACACATTTCGGCGGAAAGTTTTTATTGTTTTAAATGCGTTTCTGACGCGATCATAATTCGCACGCGCGCACGCCATATAATAATAGAATATAAGTGCGCACCTCATTTATATAAATATATAATAACGACGGACGACACGCTCATCTCGAACCGTTTATATTATATTGTTAGAAGGCATTATGTGTCAGGAGGCGTCCGCTGCGCATAAAATATGATAATATTATATAGGTCGTCGGTGACAAACTTTATTTCCCATATATAGGTCGCGAACGACGAGTAGATAATAATAATATCGCGCTGTACGTCGTACAGTACACCTGCAGTGTATATTAGTCACGTGCCAACTTGAGACGTGTAATATCATGTTTTTAGACTAGTAAAAACTTTTTGAAAATTAGAACTTTTTATGCCCTCTGTTATTATTCTGAACGGTCTCGAGGACACCAAAAGGCATGCGTGTTTCCGTCGGTACAATAATAGTTGTATCATAATAGACCTGTAGAGCGAAATTATATAGCATATAAATGTGTTGCCCCTATACTCGAACAGATTATAATAACGATTTGAAACACCATCGTTTGGATTTCAAAGTTTGGCGATGCAGTTCTTAAAACGCTTTGCATCACCGCTGAAGTTTATTAATTTATAATGGTATTATACAAAATCCGTCGATTACCGTTTTCGAACAAACACTACATAAAACACACACACATATAATATATTTTATGTATATAACTTAGGAGTAAACGTTCAACGTCTAGCACCATGATTATTTAATATTATATATATATAGTATGCGCTTCTGGTCGACTTTGTAGTAAATTGTTCGGCGAAAACACGTCATCATCGATTCTGACTTCAAATATATATTATACTGAAACTGCACCTAAACTGCAGCACTCTAATGGATATACATTAATTACGCGATTGGCATAACTATAATATACAGGTAGTTCCCAAACCATTTTCCGTCTTATTCGCTGCACAAACGCACGAGATAAGTTTTAAAAGGCTTTCTAAAATATTTTCCGCCGGAACTTCATATATAATATAACCCTCTCCCCAGAATGGTCACCGCTCGCCCTGTTGAGACGTGGCTACGTCGTCGTTGCGCAGCGCCCAGAAGATTGGTTCGACGCTACTCTGGAAATTTTCCGGTAGATCACGGTTGGCGAGCGATATCATTCAACGGCCAATCGGAATTATATAAGATCCACACGACACGCCATGGACGAGACGCAGAAGCTATGAACTTGGTTTTATAGTTTCTCATATGTCTGCGGGTAAACGATGCGGTATGAGATAATAATAATATAACATAGACATATTATGTAAAGAGATGGACTGCGCTTTTCTCTGCAATCTCCGCCCACTATAAAGGCAAATCAACTATTCAGTGAGAGAGACCATGCGGACGTCCTATAGACCATGATGGACAGCTCTTGGAGAGGGAAGTCGGGCGATGACAAAGACTATAATAGAGTGACCGAGAAAAGAAACAAAGTAGTAAAGTATACAGACACTGTGTGTTTACTGCCAAATAAAAAATTGTGTTACAATAAAATCTCGCTGACAGTTATATTTTATTGATAACGTAATAAATCGTGACTACCCCGATTTAAGATAGTAAGTACTATATCTTAAAGCGTTCTGATAGCTGATTTAAGGAAAACGGAAAGAAAAAAAGTGTAGTATTCCCCAAATAATTCCCTATATACTTGATGTTCTTTCCTTCTGTTATATATACTCACCAAGCATTCGCCTCGCCAGGTGGAGTGCGATGTGCTGTCCATAGTTTATAGGCCTATGAGAGTGACGCGCTGATACTTAAGTGTGTCATGTATTAAGAAAATATCATTACCTATATCAATTCTTCCGAGCACTTTTAGATTATCACAGTTTGAAAATGTCTATAAATACTGATATTCGATTGAATTGATTATTTTTATTTGGAAGAATAAAGTCAAATATTATGTCGTTTGTTCCACGATATCCTAGGTAGTATATTTTCTCTCTTTACAGTCACGACGGCCCGAGACCTCTCTCCTTCTCTATAAGCGCAGTCCGTGTCTCTATACGCGCCTATGAGATACGACGTGCGGGAGGACGTGTACAACCGGTGGCGAGCCCTGTTAAAGTTCCCTGCGACGAACAAACACGGCACGACCGTTTCAACTATGTGTCTCGTAATTGGACGCTCGTGGTGGTGTTGGTGGTGGTGGCGGTTATAGTGGTTGGTACCTACCTGCCTATACAAACAACATGATATAAATTTATATTATATTATATACATGTGGGGCCATGGTGTGGTGCAGTGTGGAACGCTAACGTATAAGAGCGCGTGCGGGGGCGTTTTGTTGCGAGGCAAGTTTGGTTGCGACCCGCGAGACTTTTTTTCCCCTGTCCCGAGCAAACTTCGCAGACGCACCGCTCCGCAACCATACATGTATAGATATCCGCGCTAGTAGAAACTATATAGTGGCGGTCGTTGTGTGTGTGTGTGTGTATCCCTCGGAGGTTTTGCACGATTTAAAACTTATTAATTAACGAATAGTTGTTGTTGTACGCCAGTTTCGACCGTAAATTACGTAACGGCAGTAATTTGTCCGAGCCATGTGCGCTTGAATTCCCATGGATGGTATTATATTATATTATTCTTATACGTGCGTGTGTGTGCCGCGTATATTATATTTAGTAGTGTGTGTGCGTGCGTGTGTGTATGTGTTTATGAATATAATAATGGATAAAATAACAATAATAATAATAATAACAACAGCAGCAGCACTGCAGTCTAGCGCGGAACCGGCGCAATGGTTGCTTTTCGTCAATGTATAATATTATTATGCATAATATGGCCTGGGCGTACGTCCCGCGAAACTTAACCCTTGCCAAGATTTCTGGCGCTTTGGGCGCCAAAATTAATCTAAATATTCCCGTGACCGTACAACGTGTACATAATAATAATACCTATACAGAAACTCAAAATAACTAATCTCCACCGTCGCTTTAATGGATTCCTAATATAATAAATAACCACTCGTCGAGTAGGTATATATATGTATATATATCTTACATATATCTACATATTATATAATATTTTATTATAATATATATGTGCGTATTATGGGTTAGGTTTCCGCGTTGATAATTATTATACGTTTGCGACCACCTGCAGCGTGTGTGTGAGTGTGTCCGCGTGTCTGTGTGTGTGTGCAGAAATACATCTTATTATAGTGTTTCACGTTCACCTTACAATGAAAATGTACTTTGTTCATTATCATTAAAAATATTATGTACTGCAACAATTTGTTATTTGCATTAATTTGACACTCAATCTCGTGATCCCGAAGAGCCGATCTTTTAGTTTAATGGACATTGAATTTTGTTTTAAAATAATATCATACGAAATTCCGATCGTTATATGTATTATTATAATATACAAGTTTTTAAATTGAGTTCACTTTGAGTTTTTTTTTTAATAATAGTGTGTGCGTGCTAATGTAATTAGTGGGTTGTAAAATTGAAGTTGTTAACTTATAATTATATTATGGCCAAGTAATTTGGTTCTGTAAGTGTATATAATATAATGTAAAGTATCATTAAATAAGTAGGTGCCTATATATACATTTAGTTGATTATGATTAGATTCATATTACCTAATTTTTATTTTATAATATATTATAAAAACATTATATAGGCTCACTACATTTGAATTGATTATTATCAAATTACCTTAACGAATTTGTTGAAAAATAAACTCGTTAAACTAATGGCAAGGTACTTTTAAAATACAATATTTTTGACAGTGTTTTTCACAAATAAATTAACTGATTAAGGTATAAATATTAATCAGCTTTTAAAACTATTCAAGTAGATAATATAATATGTATAACTTTGGTGCTTATATTTTTAAAAAAATTGTTATTAACTAAATGAGAAAATAAACAGAAAAAAAATTAAAACGTAAAAAATAGTCTTTAACGTGTACGCTTTTGTTCTTGTTATTAAAAACCATCATAATATTATAATTATTTTATGACTTCATATTTTAATTAATTAGGTGGCATTAAATAAATTATAATAATAATTTGACTAGGTCGTCGACGTCTTTTATACTTAAGTAATTTGTGCAAAAAGCTGTTTTAAAATATATATATATATCAACGAGTAAATTGTTAAATTGAGTTATGAAATAATCGATTAATTTCTCGGAAAGAAAAATATTAAACGAGGCAATTAAAAAAAAATATATATTATACCGTGTGGGCAAACCGTAAAAAATCGATCTTGTATGGTGCCCACTGGGGACGGGTGCGATACAAAATCTATTCGGTCTGTACGTGTGGATATGACGACTGCAGCAACATATCATAAAGTGCGCCTATATAATGTCAAATGTGTATAACGATACGAAAAATAATTTTTTTACCAGTGTATTATAGGTATAAAACACCAGTAGTTGTCAACAGCACAATCGCGATATGTGTCACCTTGAAAATTCTTGATATATATAATAATTGTGTGCGTGTTCAAAGTATAAAATATTTAATATATGAAATCATGTTATGACGTCATGAACCAATGACACAAAAACTATGGATAAGAAAGAAAATATGTGTTATTGTGAAGACAGTCTCGTTGTTAATTTACATATAATAATATTATGTGCTCATATTTTAATTTGTGATTTTTTAAAAATATTCCATTAATTGATTGCAACCTATCATAATGTGTGCCTTTATGATATCAAGTGTGTACAACGATATGAAGAATATTATTTAACACTTGTAAGTTGTAACTATAGTGTATTATAGTTATAATATACCAGTGGTTGTCAACAGCACTATCGCGATGTGTGCCATCATGAAAATTCTTTATTTATATAACAATACATTGTGCGTATTTAAAGTATAAAATATATAAAATCATATTATGGTGTTATGAACCGATGACACAAAAACTATGGATAAGTAAGACGATATATTGTGAACACTGCAGTCTCATTGTCAACTTGCGTATACAATATTATTGTGAGATTATATAATTTGTGATTTTTTAAAAATCCATTAACCGTTTAAGACGTTGATCCAAAATATATTAGGGTGTCGTCATATTATCAAAGAGGCTTAAAACCACTGTAATATACGACTGTGCGAGTTATTTAACTAACGAATTTCGGAAATAAAATAACTACCGATGAGCCACTGCAGACACGTATATCTTGTTATTGGTACGCAATACGCGTCCTAAGGTATTAAACTAATACGGGTAAAGCGTTCGGCAAGTATTAAATAATATATTATATTCGACGTGAATACCGAGCCGGGCGCAGTCCAATGCGGTGAAAATACGATTGCCACGACTAACCGACTCTATTATCATGCGGCGCACCGCATGGCCGCCGCAGCAATAACCCGGCCGCCCGTTTTGCGCAGCGCCCATCCTGAGCAGGATAGACTTATTGCACCGCTTAAAAGTCTTCGATTCGTCTGTCCCACACGCTGTTATAGGTACGTACCTACCTAATTTTTAACGTCCTTGAGCGGAGGACGCGCAAAAATAACGCCTAATATTATCCTGCTGGAGCGGGCACTAGGGGGGAGGGAGGTCCTTTGCGTTTTATCATGACCCCCTACCCCTTATAAAAGTCTGCTCCGAGAGCCTTTTGAACGCTTGGCAGACATCCCACTAGAACTAAGGTGCGTTTGTAACACAGTTACATAATAGTTATAATATTGTGCTTCTATATAGTGTACGTTGAAGAAGATCGATAAAATATCGTAACAAAATATTCGATTAAACCGTCATTTCTCAGCGAGCCGTATGCGAAATAGTCGTGTAAACTTGCCGCGGTTGCCGGCCACGATTGCAGCAGATCTAGAGCATAACTAATACTCGCTTTCTATTATTATATTAAACGACAAATAATTAAAGTGGAGCGAATCCGTCACATCATCGCTTAAAAAATCATATATATAGTACCTGTTGTACAGTATGACTGCCGTCTGTGTGCACAGAAAGCGCTGCATATCCGCGAATTCGTTCGAGCCATACCCGTGGACGACGTTTTCGTACGTGTAATCCTCTCTGTCATGATATTATTATATTATATTTCCGTCGCGACAGGAGAAACTCGCGGTGCTGTATTCGGTTTTATATAGTCGTCCGGCGTGACATTATTTTACAATAACATAATAATAATAATAATAATAATACAGTAATATAATAACATTTATAGGTACCTATCTCTCGTATATATAAGATAATATGCGAAACGAGCGTACCACCGTCGCGATATTTTCGACAACGATGACTTCAATTTGTCGGTTCGTGGTACATATTATACGCTTTTCATTATATATTTACCGCGGAGAAGTGTTGACGTTTTCGTCACAATCTAAGTATATAAGCCAAGTACTAGGTACTCACTCGACGTATCGGTCATATCACTACATCTCTGCGAAAACTACAAAACGTAAATACTTGGAAATTTGGAATATAGTGGTGCCTATATAATGGTCTAGATTTGCAATAAGAAAGGATTTTCCGATATTCGCTTTTCAGAGAGATGGTCAAACAGGGATCTAACTCAATTGAATTTGACGAAAATGTCAGAGATTTTTTTTAAATATGCCAGAAAAGTTTGAAGAGTTTCGTTAGTTTAAATCCCGTAAAAAAATATACTCAATGCTTGGTCCAATCCCCGACTTGCGGTTGCCCATCTAGGTCAATATTTTACACAGAGCTAAGTACACTGATTGCCCGTGAACCGAGGTACACTAAAACCGTGATGCACCTAATATAATATATAGGGTATATTACACAATTAAGGATTTGCCAAAAAAAAAAACCGCACACGGACGAATAAGCTTGTATTTCTATACTTTCTAATAATCGTATTTAATAAATGCGTATATTTTGTAAACTATATATGACGATGGGCGCCGATCCGTTACGACTCGCCTTGTACTTTACAATAACAATAATATTTTCTTGACGTTACAACAATATTACTAGGTATAACATAATATTATTATAGAGGGCGGCGAGAATATATTTTATCCAGTTCACCGCGGCGGCCGACACGCGCGCTGATACTATATACAATATACCCGCGGATAATGATTATTATATTCGATTCGTCCGGACTAGGCGAGGCGTCTGAGAACGAAACAAAAAAACAAAAATGACGCCCCGAGCTGAAGCGGGCCCCGAGCGGAAGACCTTCACATCAATGTGGCTCGCGTGTCCTTACACGAAATCACGTATCCCCCGGGCTGTTCCCAAATCAGAACATAGAGACGTGCGACGGTTGGCGAACCGCATTTTTTTACCGCCGTCCCCCGGTAATATATTTCAGACGACTCTTGTGTCCGTAACTACACATTTTTTTTTTGTTTTTAGATTTTTAGATTTTTTTTTTTTCACGAACAACTACTACGCACGCAGAGAGAACACAAATCGTACGCGCAGCTCGTACACCACATAATATTATTATAATAATATACGATATTTACATAAACCTTTTACGACGATAATATACTGTGTATACCTGTAATACCTGCCTACACGAGATCGAGTGCGACGCTCGTGGCTCTCCGAAATCGACAACTCCAACAGTATTGTAATAATATTGTGTTACGAGAAAATATGTCTTAACGAAAATAATAACTAAACGATCGGACATTAAATATTATATATACTGCACACGATCGCTCGCCACTATCAACATGTGTCTATGCGCGTGTTCATAAACGCCGCCAGTGTTCGCACAGAGTTCGGCGATTTATACAGAGGCATCGCGCAAACAAAAATATGTATATCCTTGGTCACCGCAACAACAATGCGATATAGTACGTTCGTTGCTACGTCGAAAAAAAAATCCCTAAATGTTTTTCATGCTACATTTTTCCGACGAGGTTCATACGATATTAATAATATTACAATATATTATATGTATATACGTGACTATAGGTATAATATTATCATAATACGTTTTTTTATAATTACGCAGCGGTGACGTTAATGTACCTATAAAATATTATAATAGGTGTAGATACTATATAATATGGCAGAGAGTTTTTATTTTCGGCATCGGTGTTATAAAATAATAATAATTTGATTCGTTAATCGACGAGTGAATTTCAATCAATTATTTTCTATTATCTACACGCAGTAATAATGAAGTAAATTATTATTACATAAAGTTTATTTTGTTTTCGACTTCAGCTGGCGCTCCGATTCTGTTTAAAACGCAGTGTTGACACATTAATATTCAATATCGAGGGGTAGCGTTCAACAATCCCCCGGAATATCTTATTGTTTCAATAATTTGAACAACGTGTACCTCTATATATATATATTTATACAGGTGTTGTTATACAAAACGCGGTGGCAAGAATGATTGAACGGTTTTTCAAGAAGTTTAACTCTTGAGATATTCAATCGAATTTACATAATACTTTGACTTTTCGAAAAGTTTAAGATTTCCATTAAAACAAAAAAGTCGAGCCATAAAGCTTCGATGCTTAGAAAAGAAAAACTGTACGAGAATTCGTTGTATACAGGCATAACTATACGTGTACAGGTTTATTATATACTACACGCCTATTGTAGTTATAATAATAACAGAATTCCACAGAGATTTCTAATTAAAATATGGTTTGCTTTGATTTATAAAATTAATTACTACGGTACACAATAACACTACCCGTCTATACATATTATAATACATCGTGTTAATATAGAGTGTTACACCAATCACAAACCACTGCAAATAACTACGACGGGACCGCCGTGCGTACTGCAGCAGCTAGCAATATCTGAACTCTGCGAGTATCCATATTATATTATAATATCGGCGTCTACTACATTTATAATATGATAATATTATGTACCTATAATAATATAACGTTATTATTTACCATAATCGACACGGGCACTCAGCAGCCGCCGGTCGTGTCCAACATAAATCTTCCATCATCCTCACGAGCCGATCGGTAACATTATCGTCCGACACCTGTCGACCGCGCGCACGTGAATCGAAGTGCACCAATTAAAAAAATTAAATTCTAGTTACCTATACTCGGTCGTGTGTTCAAAACTGCGCAGCTATAATATTACAATAATATTGGCGGCGATATATTAAACGAACAAGCGGGAATTGCAAGTATACGTTCGTGGTCGTCACTGGTCAACCGATAACCACATCTATAATATAATGTATTATACTTATATAGGTGCTTAGTTATAACGCGGATCGGGCCGACATAAGTATACTGTTCGCTCAGAGTTCTCGGGGAAATTTTACGAGACGGCGATGATAATAATTATTGTTTATTTGTCATAAATACTCATTTTTTGTTTTGTTTCAATTTTGATAGTCCACAGTAGCTTCGTGGCGTACCAGCAATATTATGTAGGTAAAAATCAATACAACTACGATACTACAGACGATAATTTACGTAATTAATGTGTATTATGTGATTGTTATATCATTCTATAAATAATTTTATAATATTATATACGTTTGAATTGGCCCTCTATTCTAAAATCATATTCACTCATATTATTATTTTAATATTATGTTTTATGCATTATCATACTCGTGGAGTATACGTCAAGTACCTATGCACAAATCTGTTTAAAAACTCTATATAGGTAATTATATGATTGGTATAGTATGACTGACCTACATCAATCATAATGTATCTATAAAAACGTATAGTCAATAAAGACAAATTTTTAATATGCGCCTCCCAAGTTATTGGTATATGTAATTAAGGTAAGTGCTTTAGGATATATTAGTAGTATTCAGTTATATATAGTTTGTTGTAGCATTTCAACTTTAAAATATAATATATCAATTGATTTTAATAAAATATTATTGTTTATGAATAGGTGGTTTTTGGTCAAGGTATATTTTTTATTAATTTAACATTTTAACAGAATATGCTAAACTATAGATTTATAAATGTAGCTATATTTATTTATTACCTATTCATGACATGTTTTAAGATAACGACAAAAATAAACAAATTCGAAATAATAAGTATGCAATGTACAATATTAAAATAATAATAAATATATAAATAAATATTAATACATTTTTTTTTTGGTCTAGAGCCCGAAAACTATGGCCATTAGCTTCTTTTTTGTGGTAGGGGTTAGGATTATAACGGTATGGGAGGTTGAGACTATTGGTATAGTTGGTATAGTTGGTATGGTTGTTTGGCAATAAGTGTATATGTGGTAAGGTTTTTACGTACTAAATACCCGGGTGGTCACCCATCCGATTACTAGTAGCAGCAGCCGTTGCTTACTCTATCACGTCGCGTGATTGATTTCAGCAACTGCGTGCGCCGAGCCACTCATAATAATTTATGAAGCTAAATATTAGTAAGACAATAGCTTTTACTTTTTAGATCATCATTTATTATAATATTGTACTTTGCATTCTGGTAACTTGGTTTTAAGGTGACCAATCATTATTTCTGGTTCGCTTAAACATTTTACATTTTTCAACTCCAAATATTTTAATGCCCTGTAAATTCAAATCATTAATTAAATTGTAATCAAATAAATCAGTAGTATCCCTACTGAAGCTGTTCCAACGATATTATTCCTTGGTCAGAAACATTTACACAGTCATTTATTTTTAAAATTTTCAAGTAATCTTTCAGGATATTAAGTTGACCTAATGCTTCATTATTTATCGAGTTGCATCCATCAAATTCAATATTAGAAATATATTTACAATTGTCTGTAAAATCAACATTTTATGTGTCGTCAAAATATTATAAATATTGTAATTATAGATATTGAAAAACCTACTAAAATATCTAAATCCTATGTGTGAAATTGAAGCTTCTCTTCCTGCATACACGTGTTCTATTACAAACTGTTTCAGGTGAATTGATGTGGGATTCGGCAAACAGTCATAATGGCTGACATATTCGTTACAACCTTTCCATTTAATTTTTGCACCGTTTTTCATAAGCCACTCGGCACATGCCAAGTTAGGGCCAATTTCCTCGATACGATCATCATCTAAACTTTTTTTTTTTATGTAAAATAACAATTAAAATAAAGCTAAAATTCACTTATATCCTTAATCCTTGTTATTTAGTTTAAAGCTTGCCCGTTGAATGTGTCATCAATCCACTTCCATAAGGAACGTGTATTCATTCCAATTGTATATTTTCTAAACAAATTAGATTGAAAAGTTTTCAAAATCATGACCTCAAAATGAACAAAATTGTGCAGTACAAATATACAAAGTTAAATCTGTCGCACTTAATTATAGGACATAAATCTGTGTTTGATAATAAACAAATACAAAAACCAGAGAAACGAAAATACTATTATATAATATATAAAAATGTTTCATATTATATATTATATATTTTCTATATTATATTAGGTAACTATTGAACCTACTTCGTGTCACTAAATATAGGTCCATTACGGATGTGTTGAATTATTCAAATTAAATTATAAGTCGTTATTGGTACATGATAAAACAATTCAGCCTACATGCTTCAAAATAATTTCAAAACGATTTAAATTCAACCGATCATAAAAAATAATGTGGCTTTACTCTAAACTTCTTTTTTTTAATCTTGTGAAGAAAACTTATGAGAAACCTTGTAAGTATTACAATTTAAAACCTTATTTGTAAAATCAATCAAAATATAACGACATAATATTTTATAAAAGAAAAAATTGTGTTTATATATTTTTAGCATTTATTAATTATTTCTGTAAGAAAAACTTATGAGGAATCTTGTATTAAATTATAAAGCGTTGTCATCACAAACAACAATTTTACCGTACATAATTTGAATAAAAAATGTTAATTAATAGCTCAAAAGAACAAAAATTAAAAAATTTATATTTAGAAAATCCTAATAATATAAATATTTAATAAAAATAAAATAAAAATATTATAGGTACTAATATAATATTATACTTGTCTAATATTTAAACAAACTATAATAATATATTAAATGCTGCATTGATGGAATTGTTTAAGAGGGGTATTCTTTGTCTACTTCAAATTATAACGGACAATTATTTTCGAAAAAAAAAAATTATAATAATACAAATTAAATTATATTTTTATTAGGTATCCATACCGGCCTACTATATAAAAAAAACAAATTATGGTCCCGAGTAGTTTTAAATATTTACAAGGCATTCATTCACTTTAATACATGGTGCGCTCAAACCTATAGGTAACAATAGCCATTGGCCAATAGGCTATCGAAATAAGAACGCCAAACCCTTTTTGACATTAAAGGAGTACTTACCTATATTATTATAGGACGCTATATTATTTTACGATGCTTTTGAAATATAGACATCTGCACGGGTTTCCGATATATATCGTATTGTTAAGAACTATAAGAAGAGACTCGCACGCCGTTCCACTGTTTCGTTTTGTTGTACACAACAAAATATATATTATTGTGGTGAAACTAAGCGTACACTGCGATCGTGTCCGGTCGATATAACGAGTCGGCGGGAGGGCCGACCGATCGGCGAACGGCCCGGTTCAAAGCGAATACTATACTCATACTGACATACGAAAGGGTGAGATAAAAGAAGAGTAACCTATGTGACAGAGGCAGAGATGGAAAAGGATTCATATTGTACGTCGTATATATGATAATATCGATATAATGACGACAAAGACCTATAATACTATACCTGCAAGACCACTGCTATTCTGACGGCGGCAAAAGGGGTCGTATATGAGTAGTGCGTACCGCTCATAATAATATTGTCCTTTTATACACTGCTAAATGGTTCACAGACAGACCATATATATATACAAGGTCCTTTTCGGTTCTTTTTCCCGGAGACGCGCAGTCCTGCGTAGGATCAAAATAATTTGACACGCTATTATCATAACAAGAGCTTCGGCGCTCGGCGGCGGCTTGTGTGCAGGTAGGTAGGTGCACACTATATTATTATATCGTTATTGTCGTTAACGCTGTACAAACGTTTACGACCGGTTTTTGTGACACCGAAAAGGTCTTCGGTGTAATAACGAGATATTAGTTGTAGGTTTATAATACGCGCAGGTGCATGTAAAGGGTGACCGACATGGCGAAAGTACAAAAAATAAAATAAAAATAATATGGTGCAACATAATATACGAGTGCACACGACCGCGGTTGCCACTCGATTGACGCTGGCCCTCTGTCACCGCCTCGGCTGCGGTGGTCCACGAAGCGGCTCTTTGTGTTCGGGCCGGTATAACACACCGGTAAATCAGCGACCGCGTCACGTGCCGTTTGATAACGATAACACACGTCGGCGGCACACAGAAATGGTGCACCGCGAGTTGAAGTTGCGTAATCTGACGCCGAATCGCATCACGGCTGGTATACGTGCGTATACCACGACCGCGGTCCGCGGCGATTGTGACCTGCGACGACGGCGAATCGGCAACACTTACTGTATACCACGCAGACCTGTATAGAGTTCATATCCCCATGTCATGTACCCGCAACAGTTCGGATCCTGTATAGTGGAAAGTCTGCAGAAAAACCACGTGTTACGGTCTCGTGACGTTCGTACAAAATAATTGTGCTCGGGATTTTCGGGGAAACGGAGCAGCCGGGAGAGAGAGAGAGAGCGCCAAAAGAGCTGCGAGTGAAATATTAAGACGACCCATCGACGCCGCTCAAGACACTTGTCATTATTTTGGCAGTGGAGGCGTAGTGGTACGCGATACGCGCGACATTATAATTTGAAATATATTACCGTTTCGTGATAACGATATCATAGAAAAAGCTGTGGATACAACTTCCTACCCATTATATCATGCTTACAGTATTATCCGAGCAATACATCATCGTGAGCGTAATATTGTTATGTACAACATTTGTCGGTAAAAGCGTCGATGACGCGTATATAATATACATCAAGTCGATTACCGTTGTTATACTGTGTTGTACTGTTGTAATATAATATAATACGCGCGCGTATAATATAACTTTACGTAATAATGACACGAGACGCGCGCGGATTACGCTATTGTACTCAACTCTCTGAACTTTTTTCGTGTGTGCTGTGAGTATGTAATGTCGGGATATACCTAAATGTGCATAGTGAATGCGTCAACGTCAAGAAAATGTTTTTTTTTTATCGATTAATATTATTATACGACGGACGTGGAGAATTTAACCCATTATATATTACTCTGTCGTCGCGTATTGTTGTTATACTATCGCCATATCGTCAAAATAATAATTATTACTGCTACATTCGCTAGAGGCCGAGTGTTTGATTTGTCCGTTGACCCGAAAACGGACTGAATCGATAATCCCAGAAAACGTGTATATACTGTTATTATGCTATGTACTCGTCTACATGCATTATATATAGAGCACAAAAAGCGTCCGAAAAGTTTCACTCGATCCCGCAGTGTGGGTATGTAGTTTATACATACGATGTGTGTGTGTGTTTAATATAGTAATTAACTTGAAAACGCACGGACAATATTGTTGTTGTTGTTGTTGTTGTTTTTAATTGGACACTGTATATACATTATGATGATATTTGGTTTTCGGGCGGGTACCGGTGGAATTTACTATATATTATGTGTACATGTATATGTACGTTATACTCGTATCATATATCTACGGGATATGGCGGTGACGGCGGCGGCGATGTTTGTGCGGAAACTTACAAAACATCCAATACGACTGCGGCACTCGCCGACTAGACTTTTACCGACCGACCGCCCGCCCGTCCGCCCAAAGGGTCGGTGGCGGCTACCACTCCGAAAACAAAAACAACGACTCTGCCGTCCATATATACATAATATACAATATACGTATATATACTGCACAAGTACTATCGTGTGCGAACACACACTACCACACGTCAAGTGCCTGCGCTCGTGTACGTTTTATATTTTCGTTTTATATTGGTCTATTGGCTCATTACTCATTTTTGCCGGCCGATAAACGATCGGCACACATAAAACGTCTCTCTACTCGACGGCGTATAATGTAATATAGCGGCGAGGTCTTCTGTCGGACGTTATTGATGGATTTCCTCCTCGTCCCTCCGACCCCGTCGCGACCGATGTGTTCGATGTTGAGAGTGTTTTCAAACACTCCGCTGGTGTATATAATATCTAGAATACTCGTATTATATACATAGTTATACGCTTTATACCTTTACGAATACATGTGAATGTGTGTGTGTGTGTGTTTGTGGTTCACACCTAATGAACCCATGGCGAGAGGCGGTGGACTTGTGTGAAAGTTGTAAATCGAAACTGTACACACACACACACACACCCGCACACCTGCACTCCATAATCCGTCTGTAAAACGAATACATAGTTAGCCTTCCCGCCGTCGTACCTATAGCTGCGATGTTTGTTTTCTCGACTCGTATATGACGTATATATAGGTAATTATATATATTGGCAGACTGCAGCAGTCCCTATACATATTATCATAATACCGTGCTGTGCTGTTGTGAATTATTTTTTTTTTTGCCTTATTCGAATAACTGTTTGTACGCAGTTATATAGCGAATGTTTGAAAACTTTGGAGTGATGTATTCGATGTTATGAGAGTGGTGTTTAGAGTAAACGGATGTTAAAACGGCTTAACAACCGCGGTTTATAATCACATTCTATACTCGAAGTTCGAGGGGAATGGAAAATATTCGAACCGTCTAGAATCCTGCAGACTTATCGGAGGTTTGGTTCGTAGAAAAACGTACCGTAAACTTAGCTCTAGAGGCACTTGTGTATATTATAACACAATATAATAAAATAATTGAAGCTAATTCCACTGATTTAGTTGTAGGTACCCGCGGCCGCTCAACTATGCAGGATAATGCGATTAAAACACTGTTTAACGCGATAAACAACGCCGTCGATCGTTTATAGTACAGTTCGAGAGGGCAATAAGTGAAGTGTCCAAGTATTAGACACAGTTTTCAGGTTACCAAAACGATCCCAACTGACCATAACAAACACAATAATGCATTCAACTCTAAACTCAGTCGGCGCGGCGTAATATTATATAAAGTAGGTATAGTATTAATAATATATATAAACGTTATTTCGCAAGGCTCCCGGCGGCAAAACAATAAAAGACATTACAAATGATATATTGCACCTGAGAGGCTTTTTGTGTAATATTATACGTAATTGTGTTCCGGTCGAGCGGCAGCCGTGTCGAAAAATTAAAACGAGACTCGCCCGCGAATAATATAATATATTATTATTATTTACTGCAGAATACCGACGGCGGACGGCGGAACGAAAATCGTACACTGTATATTAATAATAACGAGACGATTCAACATATTATTATTACATAACACAACGCGTTACGACCAAATAATATTGTGATATAATATTAAATTTTAAATACCTACCCGTCGTCACGTCGGCTGACCGACGAAAAATCCGTTGAAAATATACCGAATATAATATGCGCTATGATCGCGGACAACACTGAAATGATTTGATATTCGGCAACAACTTAGGTATTTCATCGACGAGCATACCTAATCGCGGTGAAACCATGCGACGTCTGTTGTGTGTATCATCTGCACCGTCGTCGTTATTATAATCATTATCATTATCATCATTCGAACTAGGGTAGATCACTCGTACTGCACATTATAATAATACGTGGGTACAATCATGATCTCTAGGTGCATCCGAGTGTGCATGTCACGACGGAGAGCGTCCGACGCGGATACGCCGCAGCGTACCCACCTGTATGAGTAAGTAACCGTGATGCCAGCTTATATGTGAAATGTATAAACGATATTAAATAAGTACCTTCCTGCCTGCTATAATATGTGATACTACGGCGGGTTCGTGATCGGGCGAGAGAGTGCCTCTACGATGTCTATCGGATGCAAAGTCACTGCGGCATATAAAAACAATATTTCACGGCGTAAGGACTGCGACGACGTACCTACGGGTAACAGAGAAGAAAACATCCCCTAACCTGACCAGCAGCCACACACTTCGTGCGAAATAGGGATGAATAATATTAATGGCACTGCTGCTGCAGCGGTCCAGCGAGGTCTTATGTGGTGCGCAGTTCGAATCGTATTCGCTTCGTCGACAAACTTGGATGACGACCCGAACGGAGATGGAGTTCAGAACCCATTCGCCCTCGCGCCGTCACTATAACCGATGTCGGGATTGTCGTCATCCCCTGCAAGTCCTACAACGCGCACCCCTGCTGCAGCGCCGACGACGTTTCAGACGCGCAATAAGTACTTACATATAATATACACGGGACGAGCGGATCGAATCGAAACACAATACGACCAGAATGTATAATGACACAGTACATGCGATATAATATAATACAATAAAATATTATTACATGTGTACGTTTGCTATTTCACGCGTGTACGAGCGATACATCGACGCCGTTGTTAATTTAGCGGTGATTTATGTGCTGAGAGTGTAAGCGAATATTTTTCTTTTTTAATGCGTTTATATGCGCGTGTACGTACGTGTGTATAAACGATGACATACGTATATATTATGCGCGTGTCGTGACACTCGATATGATCGTATAACGATGCGTCGACGACGATTTACATAATATGCTGCAGAATAATTCGATGGAATGAACAAAAAAATTAAATTAAATTAAATGCAACACATATACATATACATTCGGAACCGTTGACAGTAAGAGAGTAAAACTGGACGACTTACAATATACGGTTATCAACATTTAACGTGTATACAATATATATAATTATACGCAATATTTTTATGACTTGCAGCCGCTCTCTGACAACACCGACGACCGTCGTTTCCAAAGAAATGCGCATCGATGTTGATTAAATTGCGAATATTTTTCGAACCAAAGTCAACAGAAATGCGAAAGAATTGCATGTCATCGATGCGATATTGACTTGAAAAACTCACTATAATATAACAGCGGCGAGGGGGAGACGCACAAAAATAACGTTTGGCACAACAAATAACAATATAATGTACACGTCGAAAACAGTTAAGACAGAACATATATATATATAACATACAGTCATAGCAGGACTACACTACGACCTATACATACATACATCTGGACAAGGATCTCAGATATCGATCAATAGGATTTAATTATTGGACTATCGCAGCGGTGGATGATTTATCGTAAACATGGCCGTCGGGCGTTATAGTTTTTGGTGCGACGCCAAACGAAACGTTTTCATAATAATAGATGATATATATATTGTAACATACCTACATATTGTTTAATATCATACATATACGGTGCCTGCAGTGTCGTCGTCCTCGTCACGAATTTTTTTCGTACCTGTATACGCTCGATATCTCCGACATCCGCGTCTGTCGTCTTGCGATTCGTATATTATGCGGTTATAACGCGATGCACAATAATAATTATTATATTACACACACACATATATAATATATATATCGATGCGTGATGTATATAGTTCGCACACCGCGGGAGCTGTGCAATAATTTTCGCGGCGAGCTCGCCTATATACTCCCCGGAGGGTATATTATCTATAGGTATATAACATGTAGGTTAGGTACCTATACTGTCTATACACGTATACACGAAACAATTACGGCTCGGAGGCGCGATAAATCTCTGCCGAACCGATTTCATATATATATATATATATATATATCTATTATACCCACTATATATAGGTTATACGCGATCGGAAGTTTTCCGACGTCACGTATGATATTTTACACAATGTACCTACACGGCCGAGTGTTTTATATATATATTATTATTATGTGCGTATAGGCCGAGAGAGATTTATGCACAGAAACGCGCGTAAAACAATAATACAACCGGAACCGTCGTCGTCGTCGTCGTCGTCGTCGTCGTCGTCGTCGTCGTCGGGCCACGTACGATAGGCACGGTATAGGAAAACGAACCGTTCTGTAATAGTGCCGCGCTGTACATGTAACATAAATACATTTAAACAATATATATAAAAAATATTATATTATTATACGCTGTATGTTTGTGTAACGACGATATTATTATTATATCCTGCAACGTCCCGATCTACTTTCTAATGTCAGTAGCGCGCAACAATCGTGTTAATCGGGTTTATTATTTTAAACGCGCACGGCGGTATAGACAAATAATAATAATGGAAAAAAAAGCACTATTGTCCGATCGTTAGTGCCAAACGGAGCGCGATTTTCTCCTTCTCTCTGCAGACCCTCTCTCCGAGTTATATTATAGGTAATACACTTAGAGCTGTGTATAGCCTATAGGTACCTACTCTCCTTTCCCATTGTGAGACGAACTCCGCGTCGGAGGGTACACGACGCGTGTGCTGTATATATTATTATTGTGTATAATAGAGGTACGAAGCGCTGAAGAGGCTGCCTAGAGGTGAAAATGACTTCATCAGACCGTGCAGTCCGTGTCACTTCCGCCACCACCGCTCGGTCCGGCCGGCGGGTATTCACGACCGAGAAAAATATGATTGTGCACGTTCGTAATTATTATTATCACACTGTGTGATATTAAAAATATATATAAACGGGCGAGTGTATAATATTATGCATACCTACTACACCCGTCGTCGACGGCCTGTTTTCGCGAGCTCGTATAAGGTATATGTGCACATTATTATTATGATATTATAACAATAATAATGCTTTATTTTTATTATGATATGCTGCTCGTCGACTTAAATAATCATTTCTCCCGTGTCGCAGCTATACATACTGTATATGACGTTATGAGCACGACGATCGAAAACCGCGGGTGGTTATAGGTTGCGTCTCGTTTTTTCGACACAAATTTCTTTTTATCCGTCCACACCTGTCGCCGCAGTGCGGTGGGTATAACAATGTAATAGTAGTTATTATAATCATCAACGGCCGCCACCAACTGTCACTCGTCGCGTCGCCTTCCAATTTTTGCGATATTAATAACGTGCCTGCATAATATTATAAGCACATCGCCGTGAACAATAAAATATGTTCTGTTTGGACGACGATGGTATGCGATATCATTGTTATGACATATTATTACAGCCGAACAGGGTTATCGATCACTATTTTGTCTCCGGGCTCGGAACCTACAAGAGATACCCAACGTTTTATACGGCATGACATCCATTATTCTCGTAATATGTGACCCACAGTCGCTTGGTATAGCCGGGTACATCGGGCAGGGTACCACAAAAACCGTATACGACTTCGCCCCCGACTTTGCCACAATCTGTTCGCCGTATTAAGCCCCCCCCTCCCCGCTTGTAATGGAGGAATTTATTCTACAGTGAGTCAGTGCTCACATATCAATTGGTAATTACTGATAAAACAAATAAATATTAAAAATCCGACAGTATTATATTGTGGCAATCGGCTGCAGCAATAACGCATCGTTCTTAAATTCTTTCAATCGTTTTTTCGAACAAACAGACTTCCACGGCGACGGACACACTGCGGAAGACGTCCAAAGTAAGTACATCGACAGAGGTTACACAGCTACTTGCTGTTGTAGATATCCACCGATGCTAATGGGCACAGCGGCAGAACCGACGGCTCCCGTCGATTGGCCGTCGTTAACGCGTGCAATAGTGTTAAGACCGTGTGATTTATACGCAGGTAACATATATTAATTATTTTATTACATAATATATAATGCATACGCACCGACATCAAAGGAAACCGGATTGAATACTACATTTTCAACGCAGTCATCCCCGTTCGGGTGTTTATATAGGTACGATATTCAAACGCTAATTAATTTGAACCGAAACCTCGCAAGAGCTGCAGTGAATTATTGAAAAGTAGTCGTACGCAATACAATTTCTGCGCCTAACTACTCATTGGCTACCTGCAGCAAGGACTTCCGGGGACCGTATTGAATGGAACTTTTTTTTTTCAAATTGTTATTAAAGCAAAGTCCTAGGCTTCAAAAGCCGTTGGAAATCAGAATATTCAATTTATAAAATATATTTACAAAGATTGTGTAGGTAGTTTACATTTGGTGCGCCTATACATTTGTTACAGTAGGTGCATTATACCCATCAGCGATACGTCGGATAACATTCTAAACCCAGTACATACTTTAAATTGACTTGAGAAGGTTTACTTCAGAAATCAAGAGTTGATCGGATGTTGCACGGGAGGGATTCTGACATATTATGACAGTGCGCACTCGATTCTCTCTTCCATTTTGTACTTCCGGCATCCAAAGATAATGTGCTTCTCAAAAGAATCTTTGGAAATAGTGTAACTGCATTCACTCCTGTTTGAATATTTTAGATACTCGCCGTGGATCGATATTTGGAGACGACTAAAGATTTTACATATCGCCACGTTTAATGTCTCTGATCGTTTTAATATTTTGCTCAATTAAGCAAATCAAATTATAGTTTATCTGGCTGATGTCGATATTAATTATTCAACTATTAATCGAAAAAAAATTAATATTTTGTTCATCTAAGAAGCTGAACCGAACCGAACAGAACCAGAAAAAGTTTCTGACACTTATTATATCATTTACCCGTGTAGTTCGTATCCGGACCACAACACCATCGACAAGGTAACACCACTCCCTGAATTAAATTATAATTTATTTTATTATATAAAAAATAATATAATAACAGAAACTTTAAAATAGGTAGGTACACACTTCTTGGTACATACTCACGTTTTGACAAAGGAAATTCGAATTAATCCACAAAGTCAATCTATTGGTGGTGTTCTGTTTATCAATATCCACGAGTACCTACCTACCACATACCGTATTATTTTAATATTTATGTGGTTTTGAACATTTATATATATAACTATTAAATTATTATAATTATATTGTTTTTGACCTGAAATAACGTCAAAACATGATTATTACCAAATATTATGAAACATTTATTGCAATTCGTTCATTAATATAATATTTGAATAGGTAACTCAATAGTTTTCTTTACAATTGAAATTTTATATTATATTAATGATTAAAAACTAATAGTTGGTTGTGGCAACATTTGGATGAAGAAACGTATTGTTCATTGAAATTTACTCTGAGAATAGAATTAAAAGTAAAACGAAAATAATATTATGTTTTTATTGAATAACTGTTACAAAATGTATTCATAAAATATAAATATTATAACATAATCATTGGTGGTGTAATATTTTTATAAATCACATTGCCACAACTAAATGTCACGTTCGTTGAGTTTATTAATGAATTCACTATCGTTTTCAATCATAATTATATTATTTTTTAGAATACTTCGATATGACCACAATTTAAAATCATAATAACCCGGGCGACGAATAAAGATATTATAATATATATTTTCCAGTCAGTAATATTGTTAGAAATTAAATATGTTTCAACTTATATATTAAATTATATAATAATATATTATGATAGCTATAGTTGAAAGTTGCAGAATCTTTCACACAAAAAAATTTCGTTATAATTAGCAAATTATTTAAATTTATTAGTGCTATAAGCGGTAAAATATCTCATAAATTTCTTGAAAAATGTATGGATAAAATCGTTGATATAATGTTATGACAATAATTATTGTCTTATCTTTAATTGGATTATTTCTTAGTAGACTTAATCGTAGAATTGTAATAATTTGTAAAATATATTACATTATAAGTAAATTTAAATTACGCATTCTTGCTTGAATTGCAAAGGCAGTCTCACACTCGCTTGGACTGTAATTCGAAAATTCCACAAAATTATGACCATTATAGTAGGTAGTAAATAACTTACAGAGAAGCGCCTAGGCGCAATCATTCGGCCAGAATAATAATATTTAAGGACACGATTTGGGCTTGCCATACCCCGAGAATTGTATAGTAATAATAATAACAATTGTAATTACAATATTGTAAATTGAAATGCCAGTCGTTTGTATTCATTACGCCGGTGACGAGAGCTGGTCGACCAACCCGACAAAACGTACGACAGACCAGATGGCGTGACGGCGCCTGAGTCTTGTGGCACTAACAAAATCATCGTCTCTGTGATTTAATAGGTACTCGAAATAATTATTATTCGGATACCCCAACTCACGGAAGATTTGAATTTTCATTCAGAAATTCGTTCATTCGAATCGCTCGTATTTACAATAATATTATATTATCACTGCACCCTACGCTTTTTTAAGGTTTAAACGAACGATGCTATACTTATCAGTAATCCTAACCGTGCACAAAACGCGTTCATAAAAGTGAACCGGTTGAAATCCCAAAGTTGTACTCAATAATACCTATAATATAATAGAGGCTGAAGCTCCCTCCCCTGCCCCTTAGGCCTTAGGTACTTACTTAAAATATTTCAGGGATAACCTTGATTTGAAGTTTAGTAGAGATGTAGATGAATATAGTAAAGATGTCGGAAGAGGAATACTATGAATACTTTTATAACATATTATATTATGTTATTATATTGCTTACTGACATTTGGGAGTGATTGATAATCGAACATTTTTTCATCTAGCCCCCTCCCCCTTTTTTTTGATTTCTCGAACCGCACTTGCATGGTTGATCATAATCATTACGACGGTGCGGTTTAATAATTATTAATAACTATCAAACCGCACCCCGCACAGAGAAAGATCTCTGATGTCAATATTGCAATCCGTATATAATATCTCTCGTATTTTTCGGAACTTTGTATACCTGCTTAATCCACACCACTATAATAAAACGGCTCGACGATTAATATAATATGCGGATAATAACATATTATTTTCGCAACGACGACGCGTCACGCGTGTCAAACGTACGGCATAAAGTATTTATATTATCAATAAATAAGACGTTGACGTGACCGTATAATGCGCTCACCGTAACTGCATATGATAAATATATTATATTTCTTAACTTTTAACGGGCCTATGTACTATATAGAGAGGACCAAAGTGTTTTCCTGTTTTCACATCCTCATCTATAGGTACCGCAGTTGTACCTAGGTATAGAAAAAGTATCTACCTATTCCCGTCCTTTGTAACCTACTCGATTATTGGGTTTCACTATACGTTTTCAATTATTGATGAAATTATTCGTATCTGCCACCATACAGACACAGCACTTGAAGAACATCGCGTGTTGGCACCGTGTTTAATAAAAAATAAAAATGTTTAAATGTATACTATAACAATACGCTTATTTCGTGGACGAGCTCAAATGGGTAGAGGGATATATGTATTGTAGTTGTTAAAAGACGCCAAAACTATTTTTGTGATCACAAATTATCATAGTTTAGACTCTGTCGTCGCTATACTTGAATAAAATTTATAAGAAATAGGCATATATATATTATATAAACCTACTTTTATGCTGAGTGCGTATATTTCAATATTAGAATAAAAAAAAACACTAACGGTGATAAAATAATACGAAGAGTAATATAACGCGACTCCCACGGCCACTCCCCTGTTCTTATGCCAATATCGTAAAATAAAATATATTCAATCAAATAAAACTATAAAATCACAGAGGTAATCAAATTACCTATAAGATATTCATTTTAACCATTTCCGTCAATCATTATTACGAAACCAATTTATTATTTTTAATCATCTGATTCGTATTCACGATCAATTAATATTAGAACACAATAAAAAACATAATAAACTCAATTTACGAACAACTCCCCCCCCCCTTAGTGTCCTAATATTGCGCAAATGCAATCGAATTTATTGATTCATACCACCATAACTCTGTGTATTATACTATTATTATATCATTATGAATAATGCAATATTATTGTAATCGTTCAAGTGCAAAAGACGACGGATGAAATTCAATTATTTGTTGTTCTTGCAATATTATCATATTTTGTATTTATTTATTTTTTGTCTAATTTACGCTTTTACAGGATGGTTAATTATGGACAAAATATAATATCACATTATACTTAGGAAAAATATCTGTAATTTCGTAAAAACAGCGATCATTACAACGGATTTTGGTTGAAAATCAAAAAAAAATATTTCTGAAAATATATCGTATTCTTCAATTATAACGTATATTTAATTTCACCTTCGACTTCTCTATATACAACACGATTTTCCTGATTATACTTTGCACACGTGCAGTCAACGTCATCAATGCAATTTAAACTTGCAATATTGTTTTTTGATCTCCTCTAAACTTTAAATCGAATTAATTTTTAAAACTCGTACGAGCGTCGAGCGGATGAAATGAACGTCTGCAAAGATATCATTCGTTCGCTTGATGAAATCAAGGTTTGGCAATGATCCCAATATCATGTCAAATAATTAGATTAAGATATTGCAAAATGTGTACACAAAAACAGTAATTTACTCAGTATAAGGTGTACGAGATCATTCCAGACGTACTTAGTAGACAAAAAAATTTCGTTCGACCTTCTTTTTTCTCAATGGAATAATAATATATAGAAATAAAAACTAATTTTCAGCCGTGATAAAATCATACGATTTCGACAGCATGATAATGATTACAAAATTGAACCGATTATATTGTGTTCACGATTTTCCAAACGGTTAAAGATTATCATTTTTAATGTCATAATCTTTTCAATTTACTCGTCATTTAATGCCTTTTAATACCATGAAACGTACCATTAAATTCGAATTTTTGGTGAACGTACGTACGGTGAAATGTCAATGTCGTTCATTATATCATAGACATAATTTGCATTTAATGTTTTGACTTTCAAAGACTTAACTGGGTAACACTATACCGAGCTATCCATCAATTCACTCGCACGTTCTGACTGTAATATTATAATATAGGAAAATATATATAAAAAAAAACCTTTGAAAATCTTTCAATTTCATTACAACAAACATTAAAATGTTATAAAATATGTGACGTCTTATTATGTATATTTATAGTATATAATATTAAATATAATATGTGATATAAAGATTGCGCTGTCGAATTTCTCGGATATTATCTACCCAAATCCGGTTTAACGATCCACCTGGATATGCTTACCCCTTAAACTCAATTCAGTCGTCTTTAAAAAAAGGTCTAATATATTCTTATATACATTATAATATGTATATATATATCTAAATCTCTAAAAATAATTTATTTATAAGATGTCTCTTTTTAAAGTACGTGACTATCAATTTGTTTGAAACGCGTATACCTGCAGCAGCTGTTATTGTTATCAGTTTTTATGATTATGATTATTATTTTTTTTTCTTTTAATGTACAATAATTTATATTGCTATGAAAAATATTATAAAACCGTATAAAGTCGCGTATAAAAGATTTTTTTATTCGTATAATAGAATGTATAGGTTATAGGTAATTTAGGTGTAGTGTGTGATCATGAATATATACTTCATAATATAATAACATATGACATTCGCTATGAAGCGAATCACACGTTTATCAACTTTGGTGAAAAAAAAACTTATGGTCTATCATATCCGCCGCGAAACGAGAGCACCAAAAACGTTCGGTGCTCGATTTACAATAAAGCATTTTGTAAACTTAGGCTGTCGGTCTAATCAATAAAGTATATTGGGCGAAGCGGGGTACCAATATATTATACATACGCACGTATATATTATATATACACGTTTTATCTCTAGCCGTAAATAAATATCGTAAAAAACCCATATAAGATACTAAAGTATACTATCTTTCTTAGTTTAAATGGTACTTGCAGCGAAGTTCAACGATTTATTTCCCACGATGGGAAGCGCGCAAAACGAAATGCTTGTCACGCTGCTGTTTTGGGCACAATGCGACTGCTGCAAATCGCCAGAGTGACAGATCGCTTTTGGCCAATGCCAAGTTTGCTGCAGCTTTTGCCGATCCAAAGTTTATCTCGTGAATTAATGTCTAAAAACAGACGAGATGCGAATGCGATAAGTGCGATAATGCGATCTGAGCGCGATCGTAGCACAAATGTACAAAAAGCATAATATTATTACAACTTAAATTTATCAAAAGTTATTAATGAAACCGCAGTTGTTTTAACATTCGCCTTCAGGTTAGTTTTATTACCATAAATAGACACGGCGCCGCCGCCGTATTTAAAAAGCAAACATTAATCGCGCAACGCTTTGCCCGGGACATGTAACGTTTCTCGTTGACCGTGTAAACAAGAAAAATTTAATTTGTTTCCACAAAATCAATTCAATATATATATATATATATATATTATATAAGTTCCCTTTGTATTTTAAATATAATTTGACTTGTACAATGTGCATGTTCTACACAACTAGAGCTTCGGGAGACTTGTAGTGATTCGAACAATACTTACAAATATTTAACGAGTCCGCATAACTCGAAACCGTTTTACAAGTGTGACTTATGGGAGTGACTGTTTTCAAATTGGCTTTTTTTTTCTTGGAGAAAAAAGTCATTTCGACCAACACAAGCACGACGGAACCCTATCGATTTACCATTTTTCTCCGCGCAACTCCCCCTTTTCCGCCAGAATGTCAGCTGCCGCGGATTTCCAGCCGCGCAACAAACGCTCAATTCACACGGCTGGTTATAACTTATATTCCAAGCTGGTGTGCGGAGGGGTGCACTCTCACATATATATATATATATGTGTATGTGTGTGTTTGTGTTCATATATAAACGCGTGGACGGGAGACAAATGTTTTTAATGAACGCTCTGGGTCGGCTTGGTATTTTGCCTTTTGTTTTGCAGTCAAACAGAGTGAGAGTGTATACATGGCGAAAGAGAAAGAGCGAGTAGGAGTGACGGAGGAAGATGGGGGGGGGGGGTGGCGGCAGATAGAAACAGATAGAGTCGGAGGGCGATATATATAGAAGGAGAAGGAGTGAGGGAGACAGAGTAATATTTTTCTGGGGGTTCATATAACTTTATACCGGGCGGTCGGAGGGTTGTGGAGATGGGGAGGCGTTCATTAAAAAGTATTGGTATCCACCAGGGTGTGATTTCGAAGGACCACTTGTTTTCCCGCTATATCGTTTACACGGTCTCCCCGTGGTTTTGCATCGTTATACCCGGTCTTCCGGATCAATATCACGCAAGCTCGTGTACACACATACCGCGGCCCGGCGACCATCAAAAGTTCTCTCCCGGCCCGTTCGCGCACGCAACCGCCTGAGCCGTACAATATAATATTATTATTATTATTATTATTATATTATTATCTGGTTATGAAATTCGCGTCGAACAGCTCCGTCGAATGTGTACAAACCTACGATATCGCCGCACGTCGTTTAACGTTCACAGAGCTCGCGCGCGCCCGTAAATTGATAACCAAACACGCGATTATACTATACGCGGGAGTATAAATTAAGATATAATATTATATTAATATATTATCGTTATCAGTATGCTTATAAACGTACATTACGCACATATTACAATAATATTATCATGCACGTAGCGCACACGGTTACGTTGGCGTTCGGAGTGCCACACAAACCATTCCGAGGCGTTATTAAATCAGACGTGTCCCGGCGAACAGCGACGTCGAGTGACACGCGGACACCGGGGAAGGGGGGGGGGGGGGAAGTATTGTTTTATTGTATAATAACGAACGGCGCGAGGGTGTGTATAGCGGCAAACTTAGCGATAGACTGACGATAAGACCAGATGGCTTTCCGGCTGAAAGGTTTCGGGACGTGCGCGGAAAACCGTTCGTTGATAGAACCCATTATAAAATATAATAATAATATTATATAATATTATTATAACGAATCGACGATAATCGTACGATTGCGAATATCGGGGGGGGGGGGGGGGATCTGTCGCGTTGTAAACATTTTAGGCGATCACAGAGCGATATCCGCGTTCTCGCGTACCGCAAAATTATATTATATTAATCCGGAGATGTAAATATTATTAGAATTGCCGCCTGCAAGACAACACCGTAATTATTGGTTTAACGAGCCGGACGAACGTCTGGTGATGACCGTATATGCGCATGACGATTTTGTAAAATACTCTTGTCCGATGGATTTGTCAGTCGATTGATTAATGCGTGGCGAGCGCAAACGGTACCTATACCTATTTATATTTTAAGGAAAATAACGAACTGGGACGCGCGAACGACTTGTCTCGGAGTCCACGGGGGCATGACTGACAGCGGAGTAAAGAATACACTTTGGAAGTTGTGACGTTTCTAATTTTAACATTGTGCTTAGCATTTCGAACAGAACGGTCTTAAATCGACCGAGTCAAAGACTGCCGCCGTAGTTGTACAATATTAATGTATTACTCAGAAACCCACTCTACATAAGTATTGTATATTTTTGGACGAAGGCCCGAGAACCGTCTAGTTGTATAATACTCACTGATGATACTTTCAGAGTAGGTTTATTTACACACGTTCTTTGTCGTGTTCGTACGTCTCTTTAAACGGTTATTTTAAACGTTTGACTGTTTTTTTTTTGCATAGAACACCGTGAAAACACTCTTATATAGAAGGTATTTCATTATTGTATAAAAAAAACTTTGGAGGTGACTGACACTGCAGCAAATCTCCGACGAATGGATGTTGGGATCCCAGGATTAGGAAAGAAACAAATGACTGTTGTAAGGTATTACAAAAAGACTGCAATTATTGTTGCCATGGCCAGCTCAAGAAATCTCCGAAAAAAAATTTAATAGCCTGCACGACAATACATTTTACGCTTTTATAGTCGCGTGTGTACTGCAAAAGGATTTATTAGCAATTGTATTTTATATTTTTATAAAATAATAAATATGTTGGTAAATGGAAACAGCAGAGTCAACTTCAAATAGGTTTAGAGATACGATATTACGATGATTTTAAATTTAAAATATTGTGATCATTTGTTTTGAACTTTATTTTTTTTATTTTTGGTAATTTTGGTGTATTTTTGTGTATAATATTTAATATATTGACTTAAATGATTTTAAAAAATATATTATTTTTGTCTCCTAAGAATTTGCGATGTTAAATATAAAAAAATATGATTTTTTTTTCATCTTTACGTATCAATAACAATCAATAACCTAGTCATTCTGAAAAATGACAGAAAACATTTATTTATAAAATTATCATCCCTTTGTGTTTTTTATATTTTTTTTCGTCAAAGCCACTATGTATTATTTAATTTTTAGTAAACCTCATCAATTCACCAAGTTATCCGTTTTGATTATATTTGTATAACTCGTATAATACTGTTCTATCGCACCATATTCCGCATTTTATTTAGAGTTTGATATCAATTACGATAGGAAGGTTTCAGAGGTATATGCTATAGAGTCTTATCACTGCAATGTGGCGGAGGGGGTGTAGAAGCCGGAATCGTATAGTGGCTCTGTGAGGGATGCAATCGTGTGAAAACGGCGCGAGGAACTAAATCCAAAGTACAACCGCTAATAACACTGTTACATAAAATAATATTATATTATATTATCGTTTAGTCGATGATCCGCGCGTTATAATAACGGCGGAGAAAAGAGAGAATCACTGCGCTCAGACGCCGCCACGTCACACGGTAATTATTTAAATATTACCTATAGTTTCCGGTGCCGGCCTCAGATAAGTATTATTTCGATAATATTATTATACGATAGCCCGGACAACAGCTTATACAGCAGCATGTATTGTGCTGCACGCACTCTCTCGTATAATATTATATAGTCTCGCGCCCACGCAGACACCGCAGCAACAATAAGAAACGGCGCGGCGTCGGCATGAAAAAAAAATAAAATAAAATAACGTATATCGGACGATGACACACTGACACGGCGGAACGAAGATTTACCGATCGGCGAAACGATTAAGAGAGAAAAAATAAAATTATAAAAAAGTCAAAAAATAAAACGCATTACGCCAATGACCTCTTTCGACGCGTCGTCGCCGTATATACACGGGTACCCGCCTGTATTAAAAAATAATATGTATAAGCCATTGCGAGTGCACATAGCGATATTATAATATTATACAGGGTGATAGCAAGCATATAATATATGCTCATTTAGTTAATTATTAAATAAAGATTTTTTAAATTTTATATAGATTTGGACTATGTTTTAAAATTATTTAAATGTGTCTGTACCTATACTACTTAATCCTACTTCTGTATTTTTTTCAAACCTCGCACTTTTTACCATTATTTAATGAATCATTTTTTTGAAAATTTTATTTACTTTATTCAAGAATTGAGTGATAGGTTTTTCCCTCGTTAATATTTGTTTATATATTATAGGTACTTGGGATAGTAATTATAATAAGCGCTTAAAAAATGGTTATAAATCAAAAATATTAAATAAATGTCATATTGGGTATTATAGTATTTATATTTAGACCATTTTTATAAACTATTATTATTAATATGGATTAGTTACTAAAATCTACAACTTACCATAGCCCCCATATCTTCTATATCTACAATTTCTCATGGTCCTATATTGTGCTTAGTATACATATAGGTACACAAAGTTAAAAAAAACTCTAAAACTATACTCGTTCGAAATATATATGATTTTGAAATCGTCAACATTTTCCAAAAAATGTATCAGCTAAATAATGTACAGTTAAAAAGTTGGAAATGGGGGTTATCAATTGAAAAACAGAAGTTTGCATCTCCACATGGACACTATAATGTATAGGTATAACATATAACATCCTAAAGCAGCACACGGACACTTCAATAATTTGAAAATATGGTGTTTGAGAATATTTAAAATTTCAAAAAATCAGATTCGAATAACTGCGTCACGAAAGAAGAAATCATTTAGCCTGAGCCTGGTCCATGGATCACCCCGTATATACCGGTACGTGCTCACAACAGGCTCGCCGAAAATCCTATCTCGCGAGCACGTCCGTCTTTTCGCGCGCGAGTACCTGTATGTAGCGGTATGATTTTTTTTCCAATCGCGAGTATATTATAATATAGTTTATAACATAATATAAGCGTCTATATATACGCATAATATATGACGCTCCTTCTCTTGTTCCGGCCGGATGCCGCCGACGTGCGCCGGGTCCGTTTCGCCGAGTAATCGTATGGCCCGTTTCAAATTCGATTCGTACTTGGCGGATTTTTGTTATTTCTTTTCGAGTGTGGGGGGCGGGGAACTCGCTCGAGGTCCACTAAACCGCTCGTACAGGTAACAGGTATTTCGCTAGACTTCCTATACACCGCCGCGTAATATAATATCATGATATCGTGTTATCCGACGTGATACGGCATGCGCATAATATCGTTATATATATGTATATATATACCGTCTCGACGGTTCTGTATGTCTCGGAGAGGACTAATGGGTAAGTACCTCGCCATGCACTACCATCCGGTCGAATACTTTGATGAAGTATAGTTATGCATAATAATAATTTACGGCGGTACGATAATATTATAATATTAGGTATTATATATTTGTCATTGAGCGCGCCTCAAATATCATCTGCAGGTTTAATAATATGACACAGACGCACAGTATATATGATACTATACGCAGGCACATATCATTTATACGGTTCTATATATTATATATATTGTGACGACGCTTTAGGTTTTTAGCACGCGCGATACGATATTACATTACGCTGTGTACACTGTTGTACATTATATTACATCTTGGAGGTTAGTCGTCGTCTTGGCGCCCGTTATTGTTCATTTCCACCTCTAACCAATTTCATTTTTCTGTTCCCGATTTGAATCCATGCGAGCCATCCTTAAATTAATTCATACCCTTTCGATCTGACGTATTTTAAAATCTATACATGGTGCCGTTGCGTCGTCGTCCTGCGTCTGATTGAATAGCTTTCTTTTTTTTTTTAAATATTTCTTTTTATATATTTTAGGTAGGCATATCAAAATCACACGCCAATCCGCTGATCGTTTAACTACCTACGTAGGTATATCCGATTCGATCGTGTCTGATATAATTATCGTCGTTAACGGACGACATAATATTATAATAATTATAACTATATGCCTACCATTGTTATATACTTATATCTATATTCCATAATATTAAAGCGCCTGCCCGTACGGAAAGACCGTCGAAAACCGTCCGCGATCGAAGGCGGCGATAAAATATTAAATCTAAACCAGTTTATCTCATTATAAGAATGGTAAAATCTTTCGTCCGATCAAATGCCATACACAATTAGTTTAATGACAGCCAATTTTGATTAGTATCTCATTAGCTGGATGCGTATTATGCCTACACATGTAATAATAATACTACGGCAGTAGGTAGGTTAGGTAGGTAGGTAGGTAGGTACTACAATGCGCACCGGGCACGGAGATTAAACTAGCGATGTTCGAAACGACTATACAAAACGACACGTCGTAAAAAAAAAATAAATAAATATCAATGGGTTTCGTTCGTAAACAATAAGTCAATTACTGAAACGTTATTTGCTCTCGTGTGTGTGAAATGTCGTTTGTATAGAAAACAGATAAAGCACGCGCCTTTCAATCATTCATAAATCGCATAATCATAATATACACTCAGGTACCTATATCCACTCGCGTACCCACCTGTCTGTACAGATCGGGGGAAGGGGGAACCGTAGTATTGGACGTCGCGTTCGCAGCGAACGACATTGCGGCGAATTACAGCTGATTGCCGATTTCGCGGTTTTCAAATTCGATTTCATCTTAACGTTGTGAATCGAGCGGTCGTCGACGGTCGTATACCTGCTTATTACCACTGCGGCCAACAACGTTTTATAAAATATATATGGTATTCGAGTATTGTGTAAATTTTTTTTAAAGCCATTTAGACTTTTAAATTATACAGTTTTTTTTTTTTTTTTCTGTTCTTATAAGGATTTCAATCGACTCTTAGGCTCTGGTACAACGTTACGGCGAGTCGACCGCGTTCGGTGTGATACGGATGCCGACGAACGCGCGGATGTAACAAATTTAATACGTCATGCGTAGTAATATAATTGTTGTATTTTTTTTCAGCGAGGTGTTTGAACCGCAAACACCGAGCGATGAGTGACCGTTCATTAAGAACAACACGGTAATAACTCATGGCGTGTGATTAGATAGCCATCGTAATGAGAAAGAACGTTTAAAAACGATTCATTCAAGAAACACGATTTTCGAACGAGATGCTATCGAATCATTTTCGATAGCATATTATATAATAAATAATAAAAATAAATATATAATAATAATAATAATACCGAATTATTGTCATGTGACATTTTACTCGTCGCCGTCCACCCACGCACAATCGCGTCACATCGTGACGGAGGTTTCGTAGAATAACAACAATGGTAACGGAGGCGAAAAAAAAAAACGCTTTCGACGCGAAAAGTTTTTCGAAATTGAATGATTTATTGTTATTTATTATTATTTTTTTTTTTCCGGCCAAAGTCATATTACTGCCGTAGACGCTCAATATCCGGACCAGATTCGCGGAACCTAACGCGAGGTAAGGCTGCGGTGAAGTGGACTCGCGAGTCGTGAGAACCGGCGCCGGAGTTCCGATAAATCGTATATTTAATAATATCGCGTGCACTCGGATTACACGTCGGATAACGAACCTGCAAAATCGCTGACCGATAAGAAAATCGTATGCACACACAGACATAATATAATATTATATTATAATATATCTGAGTATAAATCGCTAATATAGGCACGACGACGACGTGATCGCAGACTGCACACGATCCTCCGCCGTCGAATCATATATATACCATTATAACGTATGATTATAATAATGCACATATTATTATTATAATATTCGGCGTATCTATACATATACCGCGGTTGCGGTTTCGCTCGTCGTGGACATCCGAATATCGCCTTCGAAGACGTTGCCACGAGGTCGCCGTTATCTATTACAGTGCTGTTTTACTAAATTACGGGTCATGTACCATTATACGCCAAATTCCTGTAGCCTAGACGTGCGCAGTTACGAACACAGATCCGGCGAAGATAGACCTTGACGGTCGTACGGTATTATAATAACAATATTATATAATATACAAACGTAGGTACAATATATTGAATATAATTTATTGTCATACCACCTTCGGAGGCCGTCCTTTGATTAGTGCGGAGAGACAAATTCATAGGTACCCTGCAATGTCTACTGGTGGTGTGATAATAAAAAGAAATTTCATTAATGGACATTTTTTCTTTTCCCAAAATATTTAAATATATATTTTTAATATATTATAATATATATATAGGTAAATTAGTCATTAGTACTCGTTGCTGATTAGGCTGGGTTATATCAATTTCCTATGAGACTTTTTTCAAAAATTAGTTTTATTTCAGAAACTTAATAAATATCATGTTATCATTAGGGTGCAGGATAAAGCTTTAATACTGTAATATTATGTTGGTTAACCTTCTAAAACGTATTTAAGAAGAGCTAAACAACTTGAATATCTAATTATATATTCTGAATGTTTGTAAGACAGTTTTTACTATTTTTAGAATGGTACTCAAAAATCTGATCATAACTATAATACTAGTCTTAAGAAAAATATTAATTTAGTTTTACCATAATATTATGTATTTGTTAGGTTTTGTATTGAATCCTGATTCCCGAAATAATATAAATTTTTTCAAGTTTCAATAATTTTAAAGAATTTCAAAGTCTACTACTTTAAATTAATCAAACATGTAATTTTATTTATTCTCGGTTTAATAATATAATGAACCTATACAACTGTAACATTTACTATATCGTAGCAATTGAAAAATATTTAAGGTAAAATACCATATTTACAATTCAATATTGTATTGATAAACGAAACTCTATCAAAGATGATCCACTTTCTATTTATTGTTCTTGAATACCTACTTCTGTTGTACTATCGTTGGAAATAAATATATTATTATTATTATAATCATAACAATATAGGTACCTATACTACCTACATTATAATTTATTTATAAATATGAAACGCATGACTTTTGTTAATTCGGTTCGCGGTTTTGGTAATTTGGTATGCGTTTGAAGTATTGAGGTACTGTTTGTTATTACCTTCCGCCAATTGCACAGTACCTATATTAGATTAAAAAACGATGTGGAAAAAAATGTATATAAACGAGTGTACGTATAACTCGGAGTTTTCCTCCCACGTATATATACAGGGAAATCAATTGAGCGACTTCAGCAGTGTGTACACTTTTTATGTGGGTTACACACTTAACGGATGAACTTTAACCATTTTCGTACATATCCGCCCGGGCATTGCAGCGGGAAAATGCCGCCTACAGTGCGGGGGCTGCGAAAATATAGGAAAATACTGTTGGAAATAAAATCGTTTTGCGTCGTAAAATCGGGAATATATTTTAAAGCCGGCTCCGCGGAGGTCCTTAAAAGTTATGCCGATGTGTTTTTCCGCTCGGTATGTATATTATATATACACAAACGGGTTCAGGGATTAAAGCCGGCCGAAAATTTGATGACTTTTCGCATTTCCTGACGGAATTATCGTTTTTAATTTGGCGCTGCGCTGCGGTATTTTAACCGCGTCCCCCGCCACGAGGTTTTATCCGTGTTTTTCAGACTCGGAAGCTTCGTCCCGACGACGGCGATTTGAATAAATTTCAAAACTAAAGCAACGGCGAGCGCTAAAATACCGACGTTGAAAATTCGAAATTGGCCGAGCTCGCGCATTCCGTTATATCTTATCGCGAGAATCGCACAGACACGAATTTCCCGCAGAGAAAGAGAGGGACTGAGGGTGAAAGATGGAGATAGATAGAGAGACACTGCCACAGATAAATCTGCGGACACTGCACGCTCACGGAGCAATCATATTATTATTATTATTATTATTATTATTACATACATTACCCACCCGCACTGTTGTAGTAGTTGGCCGACAGTATATTATAAAAAAGAATGAGTCGTTGGCCGTCGATCGTATTACCCATAGAACACGCGTACAAGCAACGATAAAATATATCGCGCGGGACAATAATAATTATCGACTTGTATAAGAGTGCAACATTATATTATATTTTATTTTATACGATATACGTAACTACGTAAGGACACAGTCGGACCATGTCAGCTCGGGCGTTATCCTGGTTTCGAATCTGTTCTCGGTATGCGTGTAGTATACCTAGTACCAACATGTGATATACATGATTGTACTTTTATATATATCATGATACGTAGGTAGGTACTCGAACCGTTGTCTTGTTTCTCCGGACACGAGGGACGACTCGACGGGACGTGATCAAGACCGGGAGCGGATACACCGACGGCGACAATAATAATATAATTAATATTATATTATTATACTCGTGACCTAAATAAATACGGGTACGTCACTATATTATATGTCAGCTGCTATAAAGTTTTTCTTCACCTATCATCGCTCTTGCCCCCCCCCCCCCCCTGCAGACATAAACGATATCAACCTGATAATGTATATAGATTATTATTGTTATAGCGTTCCATGTTTTAAGGTCGATTCTTACATGGCTGCAGAACATATATTCGTGCGAAATGTTATCTGGCCAGTTGCATAGCTGCTGACAATATTGACATGATTATACTATCATGTCCGCGATCGCCCGGGCTCGTCGATACTCTGCAGCTTTGACAGTCCATCCGCGGTCGGATAAACGAGTGTTCGCGCACCATCACTTTACGTACATTGTATATACACGTACATAACGCTAAATTAATAGTGTAATTCATTCGTGAAATAGTCGCTTGTAGCTATATACATATCATTGTAATATCTTGTTGGGACCGCGACTGACGCGGACACCCATCCAGCTATAAGTGTTCGAAGAACATCGCCACGACTTGCCGTGCTGACCGAGATGAGTATTATACTCACACAGTATTAAGATCGCAATGTGTATATTGTAATAACATAATATTATGATATTACAATATGGACATTATATTATAATATACCTATAACAATATAATATTATCTACCTGGTGCAGTACGTCGTACATAACGCAAACGTTATCCGCCCAGTTTATCGCGAGTGTGTTGGTTCGTTTGGTTTTTTTATTTACGAATAAAAGAGGGGTAAAATAGATAAGCCCGATAGAATAGGTATAACGACCTCGAGAAATGCCGTCGTCTGCCGGTCCGGACGTCAGCTGCAGCAGCCCGCTGCATCCGACAATTGACCCAAATAGAAAAACAAAATACGAATAAAAATAATAATGCTCGACCGCCTCAGCCCTATATCGGTCGTCGACTACCCCATATCTCGGTCGCGGTATCTCGCTCCAATTATTGTTATTATACTGTTGTGCGAGATACCGCGGTCGTATAACCGCCCGCAGACGGACCCGGCGCGTTATCTCGTCGCGCCGGGTACACGATAATATTAATAATAATAATAATAATAATTTTACTACGATTTTTTTTTTTTTATTATTTCCAGTCGCTGTACTTTATTATTTCAATTTGAGATAGTTTTTTTTTTCGGTTCGCGAGAACCAGTCCGACTCGGCTCTTATTTTTCCCTGTGGTGCATGTGACCTATACGTCTTGTATTTCGTTCACCGCCGCAGTAACAGCCGCCGCCGACGGACACGATATCATGTTATTATTTATTGCTCGTCATATATTTTTCTACATGACTACGTGACGACAACGACGACGACGACATTCCCATGTGTTTTTTGTGTTTCATTAAAACATTCTACACGAACTTTACACCGACCATAGTTTTTATCTCTAAGTCCAATTATTTAAAATGTACCTAAGTATATAATATAATTGTTACCATTATTCGAAGAAAGTATAATATTCTACAGTATAACATACTCCGAACGCTACAGCCACGACACAGGTTAAACACGTAAATAATTAAGTAATAAATATTATCTCTTAGATAATTGTTATTATATTATTATTACCGTTTGATATAACCGCGATAATTGAACAAACACGCCCTAATATAATAATGATATTATGCTGATTGCAACTGTTCAGTATTCACTTAATTATAATATATTTTATAGATCCCTACTATATAGTATGGCACTATATATTAATATGAACATTCTTCTCTCGTTATCGTTTATTTTATACATCAGCTGGCGTTCAGTTGTTTATCATAACAATCATAATCTTATCAAATAACATTCCATTAAAGTTTCAGAACAATTGAAGTCGGCCACTCGGTTCGTATAATATAATAAGTGCAGAAGTTGGAGCACATATGCAGCGCTATATATTATGTTTGTTGATCTCATATTATTGAAAAAGTTTCTCGATACGATAAATAAAAATTCGGAGTTTTAAATGGATATCCAGAAGTATTTTATTGTTCCCTCCAAACAGTTTTAGTATAATATACTGATTACGGATGAGCATAAAAGATCGGCGCCCATTCGGGTTTCGTTGATCCCCGACAATGGGCCGTTAGAGAACTTATATGCATATACACAATACGTACCATCGAAACTCTGCTTTTCGCCACGAGTGTTATTTATTTATTTTTTTCGATCGATACGTTTTTCCAGCACGTTGAGCGGAAAACGTGTCGCGTCGTGTCGACGCAATTACATTGAAAACATGCGATGAAATATTAATGCATATCGAATCAAATCGTGTGCTCTAGAAATTTGAATAATTTGTCAGCCGGCATTCGGTTAGAGTTGCGTGTGTGTACCTACCGTCGCATGTATACGAAATAATATACTTTATTGAATTGTTTAGAATGTAATCGTTTTTACCGACGCGCGCCCGTTTGCGTTGTGCTGGGATATTAGATCTGACCGGCAAAATCGACAAAATAAATAATAATATAATAGCAGGTAGAAATTATTTGAACCCGAGACACACTAACGCGGTGCCCAGTACGGCGGCCACTAATTAAAAGTGCGGTGCAGAATTAAATTGGTGCTTTAACAAAGTATAAGAAATTTCTGAAATTCGAGCCGGTGGGTCACCGACTCTGTACAGTATACACTTTATTATAATAATACATTACAACACATCGTATTGTTTTCTCGTTCTAATATCGATTAACCGCAATTTGACGGACGAACACCTGCAGAATTAGCGCCGGTCGGGGCGTACGGTGCAGGACATCCGACGAACTCGTGACTCAGATATTATTATAGACTACCTACCTATAGAGTTATATATATGTACCAGAATAACGATTCTATACACACGATCGTATTTATACGAGTGTATTATATTTATATAGGTATATTGTATGTAAATAAGTCACGCTGCTGTAGAGACAACGACGGCGGACGGTCGAAAAGGATTTCGTCAAAAAATTCGTCGTCGTCCATCAATCCCCCGGGCTGCAGAGTCGTCTGTCACACGCACGCACTCACGCACTCACAACACCGACGTTGACAAATCTTGACGTTTCGCGAATCGGATACGTGTACGACGCGGTGAGTATAGCGTATTATATATACGACCGCCGCCAGAAATGACATTCATTTTCTTTTTGCGCGTTAAAATATTTAAAAAAAAAAGAAAAAGAAAAAAAAGAAACGGAAAACCGAGAAATAACGTTCGCCGAGTCAAATCCGATTCGGCGACGTTTGACAAACGACGATCCGGCTGCACAGTGTTCGATTTCCACAGCCGACGTCGCGGCCGCGATTTCTATTGTATATTAATATTGTGTTTTTGTTGTTATAGTTTCGTTCGCTTCGTACACAACAAACATGGATTTAACTTGAAATGTGAATTGCTTGACTTTCGCTATTCGACCTGCAGTCCGTGTCGAAATAGCACGACAATATCGTAGTTATTTTAGTTTTTTAGCCTGCACACAGCATACAGGTCAGAACTCTCAGAACCATGACATTACGGTGTGCAGGCGATAGTTTTTGTTTTTACATTGAATCAATGTAATACACCAGTTAAAAGAGAATAGCAATGTTTTTGAAAAGTTATTTTTTCTTAGCAGGTTATATTAATAAATAAAACAATATGTTATTTTGTTATTGTTTCAGGAGATATTTATTAATCCTTTATTTTTGTTACATAATATATTCTGTGTTTGTACGTGGACCCGCAACGATAAGAGCATAATTAGATTATAAGAATGTGCCATTATATTAGCAGTTGCAGTAGGTAATGAACTTTGAAGGTAATTTTTGTAATTGAGAATAGAATATATTATCATACTTTAGTGGTATAACTGGTAAGCCGATGACAAAATGCAAACTACATTGTCTAGTTAATTACCGGAATTGATTTTTTTTTTGTGTACTAGAAGAAAATAATAATTCTTTAAAATAAAAAAAATACCTTCATAATATTTCATTCGTAAATTTGTGGAGGCATATACGATTTCGAAAAAACTCGAAGTATTATACCTTACGTTAGATGTATAAAATAGTTAGAACATTATTTTTTTTCATTCTTCTTTGATCTCATTGTAAGATTATTATTATTTTTTTTTCCACCCAACACACACACATAATAATATGTATGTATACCGTATAAAACGTGCAGCGTGAGGATGTGTGCTGAAGCATGTGTCATTACTCGGACGGTCATTACGGGAATAACAATAATAAGAAAAAAAAAACGGTGTGAGTAGTGCGTGTGATAGAGAAAGAGTGAGAGAGAGAGGTAGACAGAGTGGGTGGGTGAGACGGCAAAGCGAGTGAAGAGAAGAGAAGCCTTTCCTCGAGGAAATTATACGTTCGGCTGTCGTGGGTCCGATTTTTATCATTATATACCAATTGTACAGGTGGTGTTGAGTCTAAATGTCGACGAATAGTCCGTTATATTATTATTATTATTTTTGTTATGACCAACAATAAGTCGTGTCTCCGGACGCGTTACGACATTAGTTGGCTACTTATGCGTTTATCTCCGTGTGCCAAGTGTCATTAAAATACCTATAGTGATATTATATTTTTGGTTCGAGATACATTACGCTTTTGTGTGGTTTCCGTGTGTTTAGGTATCCGGAAAACGGACGCTGCAGGTAGTCGAGTGTCTGTGTGGGTGCGGAATACTACGTTATCGTCGCATCCTGAATTAGATTCATATATTATTCCCAGAGATCATTACGCGGACATGCATGTGGATCTAGTCCTTATTTTTTTTAATAATTAATTAATTTCAATTCTGAATTGTATAATATACGGATTACTCCTACGCATGGGTCATATATATTATTAGAGTAATGACCAATACCGTAGGAATAAATGCGCATTATTATAGGTAGGTTGTATTATAGTGGTAACTAATGCATAAATTGATGTGTAAATATTATTTTATAGACATAAAACTCTATTATTTTTGGGTTCTGACGTATATAAGTCTACCGAATGTTATTTTTTATTAATACAAACATTGCTATATGTCTCTTATGAAGTAATATTTCCACATCAAAAGAACTATCTGTTTTTAAGTCAGCATTTCCAAACAAAATTAATTTTTTTTTTATTATTATTAAAAGAGAAAATAAGAACTACTTTTCTGGTATATATATATATATCTGAAAATGTAAACTATATCTTTATACTATATAATATGGTTGTTGTATAAAGATGCAATGTGACTTTAGAAATATAAAGGAATCGTAATTAAATTTGTTTATTCTAAACAAAAACAACAGACTACATAATTAATTTATGTAAAAAAAAAAAGAAGAAGAAGTTGCTATGTATGATTTCAAAAAGTATAATATTATTCCATTTCGTCAAAAGATTGTCAGTGTCCTAGACTGTATATTTGAATAAAATTGAAGAATATATTAAATGAATTTTCCGGTGAACAAATCAAGAAAATTGTTCTCATTGTACCAGAATTACTAAGAATATTTTAATCTTATACGAATTTAGAATATTGTTTTGATGTATTTTCATTTCATTCGTTTTCTTCAATTATTGGTATAAGAAATAACAATAAAGATAAATTCGTTACATTATATATACCCAGTATGATAATATTATTGTTCTCAAAAGTGGATTCGTTTATATTAAGTGTGAGAATATGTTTTTTGTATGTTAAAATATTTGAATTAATTTTCATTTAGTTATTGTAATTATGATACGCGTCTTATACAACTGTATTTTTGTCTGCGTTAACAAAAAAAATCCACTAAAGGCGAATGACCCCATCGCTGCAAGGGAGTGTTCGTATGACATAAAGACTAGTCTTTTTATTACGTTGTCGTGGATCAGATGAGCAAGAAAACAGTTTATTATTATTTTATTTTCTCTACCACGGTCGAATATGGGACCGTCAGAAAGCCGATTTTTTTAATCTGCCTAAGCGCATTTATACTTATCTCGTATATACACTATACAGGTACATATTATTAGATTTTTCCGTATCGTTATTATAACTAATAAATTGTATTGATACGTGGTAGAGAGATAAAATAAAACACGATGTTAAGTTAATAATTTAAACCCATTAAAATACATTGTTGTTCAATTAAAATAAAATAAAACTATACCTATGCAATAGAACTCAACACTTCCCAAAAATATTGCTTTTTAAAAATATAAATATTATTTCAGATCGTATTTTTTATGTAATTATTTATAGGTAGTATATGTTTATACTATACATAACATGTATATAAACATTTATTTTATTTTATCGTGTGCTTGTAAGTTTTTATACTAATACTAATGATAAATAAACCAAAATATAAAATTCAGTAACTCAGATAGCGATCGTGACGATTTTAAAAGAACGGCGTAAATTTGATTTCCTACGGTTTTGAATAAATCTCTATTTAATCGTATAAGTTTCGTACAGGTACCTATTTAACATTTTTCTCGGAGAGAATGACAGTTTAAAACCGTTTCTGTGTTATAGACAACAGCGTACACAAATACTTACACGGGCGTGTGTATAATATATAACACAATCGCAGTAATTGTCAACATCTGACCATAGATGGTACTCGAGACGGAATTAAAAATAAAAAAAAAAGTCAATATTTGTTCGAGTGTCGGGTGTAAGATACCGCTTTGACGCGTTAACACGAATGCGCACTTAAATACGATTTACCCGTGAAAGTTGACTCCCGGATTATCGGAGACCACTTCGTCCCCGACGATCGCGCGCGATTAAAGCCCGAGCGATAAGATTTTGTTCTTGATTTCCGTATTTGTGTACGAATTGTTCGACGGTCCGAGGTTTACCCATCGAATTACCTACCCGGCCGAATGCCAATTATTGTTGGTGCGTATCGCCTAAGACTGCAACGTCAATAACTAATAATATTATGATCAATTATTGGATATGTACCTATATACCGGTTACTGTGCACCCAATAACCTCAACGCGATTTTTGTGATACGAGTTGATCGAGAGAATTTGTTTTTTTAATAAACGTTAGATAAAACAATGTCTTTTTCAAAACGTTTCCCACCTCTTAGTCGGTATTTAAAAAAAAAAAAAAAATGTTTTCGTTTTAACTCAAATCATTGACGTAGGAAATTATTCACAGGAAAGAATGTAATTCCGCCGCCATCACGCGTTCTCCCAGCATCTCCTTTTTTGGTTTATTTTCTATTCGAATTATTCAGCAGTCGCTAATAAATCTTTCTTGGAAAATATCCGATTGTGCTAAAAATAATGTAGGTAGTGAGTCGTAAAATAATCCAATTCTTCCGGGCATTTCGATCTTTTCGGATCGTAAACAATAATTACCGCCGGACAACAAAAGATTTTATTGGTAAACCACATCATAAAATACAGTCGGCTTTTAGACACTGATTCGAAATTAGTAATATGGTTTTTAACGCTCCTCCGTAATAGGTTTATATATTTTCCACCTTAATCATAAATATATTATACGAATATCAACTCATTTTTCACTTCGTTAAATGAATTCATGAGTGCACGATCACATTAATATAATAATGCATCGTATTATCATACGGCTAAAAATCGTTTAAAGCAAAACGTGTTGACCTAACACACACACACACACGCACACAAATGGCTCTTTTACATATTATAGTATAACCACGAGCGATGTTCTAAACGACTGCGTTTTTCGTCCAATATCCATTATAATATCCTACATTTCACGAAATCTATTATTTCGCGTAGGTGAGTATAATATAGATACGCATAAATTAAATCGAAACGGATACACGATAATATTATCATGTACAATAATATTATATTATTATGTTGTGCATAATATATTATTATTATACTGTGCGCAGTTATCGTTGTTATAATAATATCATATCGTCGTATTCTTGTTAATATTTAATAATACGTATATTAATGTTTTTTTTTTTTTTGTTTAAACATCAGCCGAGAATGCGCGTTTGACAACAAGTCGGGGCCATGTGTGTATATTGTTATTGTATTTATATATAATATTACGGTACACGTAGGTACGTTTCACAAATCTTAGAAATCGTAACGAGTCTTGTAAATTAATAGCAAAGCATGTGAACAATAAATAATACGTGGTATATCACGTTTCCCGTGTACCGGATAGGATTTGATATTATGTGATATAGACGTACACCCAGTATTGTATGTGACTTAAATTGTATACAATAGCTAGGTACCTATATAATCACAAGCAGATATATGTGTGTACCAATGATTCAGAATGTCCGAACTCGTAGGTAACAACAACAATATAGTCAGAGATATATTTGAAAAAAAAACACGTAAAACATAAATATCCATTTTATACGAAAATTGTTTGAAAGTAGAAAAATAGCGACGACTTGGAAAAAAAAACTCATAATAAAAGGAAAAATAGTCAATAATAAATGTTACCTTATGTTTGTCGAATTAATGTCCGCGTTTTTAAACGATTTAATAGGTTTCGGTCTGTAAATATATATCAACTTCTATTTTGACTAATTCAAACTTTAATTATATTTTATTCCGTTGTCAGAGTAGGTCATGCGATGTGAGCAAAAGAAAAGCGTGACAAGTTGTGCAACGTCGCAGATGGTTACTCTTCTTTCGCGCGGAACGGAACAAAGTTTCGAATAGAATAAGACTTTTAGATCGGCGTGCGGCAGACTATAGCAGACGTCCTACGCAAAATCGCGTTACGATTGCAATACGAAAAAATCGCTTAAAAATGCACTCGACAAAAACGAAACCCGCGACGTCTCGAATAATTTCTATTATTATTATTATTATTATTATTATTATTATGACATACCGCGTGTACAGGGCGGTTTGCGCGAGGACCTCAAAACTTTTCACGGACATTGAAAACACATTCGTCTATTCGACCGACTTCTCTCTCCATTACGCTTGATAAAATACGACACGGTGATGTGCTCCGACCTCCGAGTCCGGCCGAAACGTGGGAAATCACGTGCGGTCGAAACGGGTAAAATCACGCGCTCGGTCTAATCGATCATAAACGTCGTCCACCTCTGCAGCAGCTATTATGCACACACACACATGAACGAGCATTGCTATATACCATTAAAATATTGTAACACGCGTACTTACCCATAATATATTATATGAGTGTGTAATAATGTTGATAGTAATTTATGCACCGATATAATATGCCCTATATGTGTAGGCCTTATATAAGCGCGTCCGTCGCGTGTTGTTGTGTATAAAGACACCGATTATTGTGTATAATAGCATAAACGTACATTATAATATATTATATAATGATATTGTAAGACGCGCGGTAGTCGATAATCGTTTCTTTTAGGAAAACGATTCCGATCTATTATGGTCTGTGTTACTCATTACACAGCAACCCGACGTCGTTTACAATATAATATATATTATACTATTATTACTGTACACCGTATTATGCATATTATAATAATATATTGTGGGTCGTCCGTGTCTCGATTATATCGCCACTGCTGCTGCAGCTCACGCGACGACCCGTCGTTACGATTTCGTGATCCGTCCGTGGCTAAATGGTTCACTGCAATACCGAAATCTTATGATAGCCGGGGGGAAGAAAAATCGTTTATTATAGGTCCAGACGAAAACCAAACGTCCTCCGGGTGGTCAATATTATAATATCTCATACCGAGCCACACTGACACGACGATTTCAATTTTAAAAACATTTTATAGGTAGGTATACTGATTTAGTACAATAATTTACTTATTACATATTATATAGTTCATGGTTATACTAATAGATGTTTACTAGTAATGTCACTTCGTTTTCCAGTCGTCGTATATACGATTGATTTTATCTTTTATATATACATATTTCATAAGCTAATTTTTTTTCCAAAATGCAATAAGGTACCTATATAAGCTTTATAGACTATAACGCGATACTTTACTTTCCGTTATTTAATAATATTTTAGTACACCCGTAATAAGGTAAAATTTTGCCTTTGAAATTCTATAACGTTTATATCTTATTGATTATTATCTATCTGTTTTCGACTTTTTGTACTCGCACTTAAACATTTTTGCATTATTTTAAATGGAAATTACATACCTATGTATACGTAATACACATTTTGGTACATTATCGTACATTATACGCTCGAGCGTGTTAGGTATTGGATATAATATATTATACAATTAATTTCAGCTTTCGATGAAAACTTTATAATTTCAATTATATAGTTTGACGAGAGACGAAAAAGAAAAAAGTACGTAAGTGTAGTTGAAGCGTTCACTCTGCGGCCGAGTCTTTTCGATTATTAGAACGTTAAAATGCATCGTCTTCGGAGCTGGGACGAACGGTTGAACAAATCATAAACTCTAACTAAATATGCGTTATAAAATGTATATAATATATTTTATACACACCATAATATTTTACTCGCGGTCGTGTGGTGCGTCGACGGTGAAAATTCTATAATATTGTAAGTTTTTTTTTTTTTTTTTTTTATTGAAAATAAGATATTTACAATCTGTGTTTACATCACAATAAGTAAATTTGATAATTTATGTACATAATATTATAAGTTATAATAGTAAGTACTCTGCAGTAACGCGAGTATTTGTATTCGAACCTTATTTCTAGTTTCACACAAAGTGTAGGACTTAGCTTAATACGTGTTCGAAATTTACGTAAAATGTGCGTTAACGGTGAGCGATCGACCGAGTGACCGACTCCTATATAATTGTATATAATATGCCTAATTATAGCGTACTACAATTACAATTTATAAAGTATAATAATAATGATGGAAAAAGCGGAAACATATAGGTATATAAAAACTAGAGCAGATTTGTGAATTATTAGTCCTTTGAAAGTTTGGTAATTTATTAGGATACTTGCAGCTATAATGTATATTGTGCTGGTTGATTCACCAAGCACTCTATCACTTCTATTTTTCTAATGCATTTATTCAATTTCTTATTTTTGGTATTTTTAAACGTAAAATAAGTGTATCTACTTAAAGACCATATTTTCAAATACTTACCATCTGCATATTATTTAAACAGTGTCTTGTATCGATACTAACTTACTCTTTTTTTTAAATGACAAATGCTGTTTTTAACGTAACCTCTATCAAAACAGATAATTATTTAAACTGTAATAATATAAACTATTAATTATAACTTGAACGACTTTATTTAACTTTATGTATTTACATAAATTAAAATTCCATAGTTATATTATAGTTGTAATATTTGACATTTATAATAGTACCTAATGCATATTAATATATTACCATCATTATGGTTGTAACAATATTGTTCGATTATAATAAGGACTAAACTAAAATATAGTTGATATAAAATCATTATGACGTATCAAGGATTATTACTAGTATATTATAGTACATTTAATAAAATAACTTAGTAACTATACTCATTTGAATTTCAATATTAAGATAATTCAACATTTTAAAAATAATAATCTACTTATCCATAGTCAAAAGATAGATCTTATTTGAAAAAAAAGTCATTAAAATATTGCCACTGCGGAACACTCAGTAGGTATGTTTCCTATATACAATACAAGTATATAAACTATTATTAATATGTTCTTTAATAATTATACTTAAAAGTTCTAAAAAACAGAATTTTAATAAATGCAATATTAGTTAAAAATGGGGTTGAGCATATGCTTGGTTAACCACTCTGTATATATCTTACATACATCAGAAGCTATATAGTAAATACTCATAAAACGAATTCGAATATCAGCATACGCCGAGTGTAGGTATTTTACATGGCGCCCGTGTAACATGATATTATATTATATTATTTCCAACATACGTGTTATTTATATTATCTAGACCACGAACGATTTATAAAATGTTCAATAAAAATATGATACATATTATTATTATTATAAGAACGTGCAGAAAATTAATAATAGTAATGGGAAATTTGTGTCACAGCGAATTTAACATAACAGCTACACTAAATAATAACTACCTACCGTCGAAAGGAGAACCCAGACACGCATACACACACGTCATACACAAAGAGACACACTACAAAATGGACAAATCGCATAATATTATTTAACTCGTCAAAACCGTTTCCAATTACACACATTATAGTGTGACGCAGTCACTTGTATTTATGATATGTACCAAAGCAAATATTAAATATCTAGTAAATACAATATCAGATGCGAATGACATTATAAACGTCTAAAACTAAATGTAGGTACATAATATATTTTGTACACCGAATACAAGTGACAACACTAACCGCCACCGAGGTGTACAATTATATAATATATAATATTATCACTTTGCGAACCTTAAAATATAATAATAATTATAAAGGCATGATATTAAAATCAATGGTGTACCTCAAGCTTTAATAAGTGTAGTGGGGAACTCGAGCTGATTCGTTTCGTCTTGTTTCGTCGTGATATTTCTTTCTATTTAGTCACTTTTAACCATTACAACACAGTAATGTATAACGATGAGTACGATTAACCATTTTGCTCGTCTGGAAAAAAGTTAAAAAATGTATAACCTGTTTGGAGTATAACCAAGGGATCGACGAGTCTGGGAAAAACACGATTTAGGAACCGGAAACTCACCGGAACATTTATTTAAACTAATAATTTAAAACTAGTAGGCAACTATACTAAATAATTTAGTAACAGGAATTGAATAATCTATATTTTGATATTACTAATAAAATGGTTTTTTTTTTTATGTTAGGCTGAAACTGGTCAGAGTTGGTATTAACCGAAACATACATTTTTTGTGATTTGACCTTATTTACGATAAAAGTACGTAGATTTACGTATATATAGCTTATTGAACAGACAATTTTTTCTTCAAAGAACGGACACTGAAATCATATAAAGGATCCAACTCCCCTCGTTCAATTTAATATTATAAAATATATTTAAACGGATAATCTGTTTTGTTTAACAATAATTGTATGTCTATATAAACATAAAACATCTACTCGATTTTAAATGGATTGTATTATATTACATTGCAATTCGCTTCCAATAATGACTATGTCAAGAATACAAAACAAAAATTATACTTCGATTTAATATTCAACGACAACGAACAGTACATAATTATAATAATGTATTTTAGTTATTTTGAAACATAAGTTTTACCCAATAATGACTTTTACGTTCAACTTTGGAGTTCTTCTGGCATAAATAACTGCAAAAAGACTATTCTCTTGAAAAAAAAACATTTTCTTATAAAATATCGCATCGCAATTTTATTTGAACATCACATTTAAATAATTAAAAATGTTTAATATACTAAAGAGGGTTTAGAAATAAAATGCAAATATATGGTTAATTTAAAATGGAAAGTTTACGGTACCCACACGAAGAAAGAAAAAAATTGAATACAATTATAGAATGTAGAATGCTATACATTGTCTCGAATAAAAAATTTACATTTAAAACATCGCATATTTATAAGTATATGAGTTGGTTTAAACTACATGTTAAATACAGTTAACCGGAGTCTGAAATAATGTATACTGAATAAATTTAGTAATTATTTGGTTATTACAATTATATTATATTTATCAATGAATCAAAATTTAAATAATTTATATGCAATTTATTAAAGCCAGCTGTTCAAAAAATTTCCCACTATACTTAGGTACCTACTCTTAAATGAATAACTTAAATATAATATGTAGGTATTCTTAATTTTAACTTTTGGTTGAGAAATAAAATGTCAGTTACGAAACAAATGTATTATAATATTGCTAAGTAATAGTTAAAAAAACTCAATTGTTTATGTTATTCTATTTTTAATGAAAAACCATTTAAAATGATGTATTGCATTTAAATTGGTAATTTAAACGTATTTTCAAAAAATTAAAAGTGAAATATAGATTTTTTTTGTTTAAAAATTTTTAATTTATAAAAACAAAAAATATACTCACATAATGGCCGTATTTTTTTTCATTTATAAGTTAATTTATTTATTATTTGGGTATAATTTATTATAACATTATTTATTAGCAAGTTTATGAATATCATTTTGATTATTACTTGTTATGCACCAAAATTATTATTCAAGACTTGGTATTACTTAATTTTAAATTTTTAGGGTACCTACTTACGTTTTACTTTGTGATATTATATTGTCATGCTCTATTGTAGTTATTATTATTTTATTTGAATTTAAAACTTTAATATGTATAATATAATATTGTTTTGTTTACAAATTATGTTATAAATATATTCTTATCAACCACAGAAAAATGTTATTGTTGTTTTGTCTACTCGTACAATACATTTTTGTTTTATATAAATTTAAACTAAATAATTGTAATAATTTATCAAATAATTTGCTGAATAACATAATGGTCATTGGCGTTGTAAAGTTACACATACTTGACTATACATATACCTAATACTTACATTATACTTTTTTGTCAAATTAAAAAGGTATAAATATTGCTTACATTATATTTCTTAGATAAGTTTGTGCTAAGATATGTATTAACTATTAATTATATTAATCATTTAATTTTGTAGGTTCTCACTTCTCATCTGCCGTGTGTTTTCTTCTTGCTCGTGGGTATGAGTTTACACGGTAAACATATTTTAGTCATTTTAATTCTTGTACTACAATATTTGAATTAGCAGAAAAATATTATAGTAATGGGTTATTTTAAAATTGATAAAAAATGTATCTAAAAAGCATATTTCATAGTTAGAGATTATTAAATTATTAAAAGCGTCTTAAATTACAAATTTTCAGTTCAATTTATTGATTGTATATACCTATATTCATTTTTATTTTTCATGCATGTCAAGGAAACTAACACGAGTGTAATATATAATATAATTTGTTGCTTTGAAGTTGATTTTATGTAATTACATATTGTGACAATTTCAGTTTGAACAAATTCTTTGTTCAGAAAACTCCAAACTTTCACGGTAATTCTGTCTGACAAAAATAAAAACAACGCCCAATAATGAAAATTAAAATGGTTTCGGTAACTCAATTGGATTGGTATTAGGTTTGCTTGGTTTAAAGTTGTTATAGGTAATAAGACAAACAAACAATAGTCGACACACCTAAGTAGATTTTTTTTACGAAGGCTTATCTAATGCGTTGAAATATGGTTTGATTAGAAAGGTAAACTCTATAAGATAGTTTTTGAATTAATTAAATACAGTTTTAATTAAATTGTAATATTATTATTAAACTGTTGTAATCCGTTGATGTATCGCGTATATACATCATTATAAATTGTATTTTTAAACGAGAATAATAATTATTTTTAGTCATCATAATATTAAATACTTTATTTGAAATGATTTAAATTGGCTTTAACAGAGTTAAAAATAAAAAAATAAAAATAGTTAACACGTATACAGTATATTAATATTATAATTTGATGCATTATTACTACGCTTTAATGTCACTCATCAACAATCTGTTGGAGAAAAAAAAAAAACATTAAAAACGACTTAATAATACAACTATGTAAATTAAGTAGTGCTCGTTTCGTACTGTACCTATTATAACATTAATGTAGTATACGGTCGTATACTGTTATCATTGTTATAATTTATTATCCGCGTGCAGTATGATAGACATCGTAGATACACCTATTACGAGCATTATCTACACTGCGAGGAGTGCAGCAGCTATGCGCGCAAATAAACGATTATAGGTCGTTAAATGGTTTTCAACTAGGTGCCTACCTACAATGAAGGCCTGTTTGTGCGATCTCCCAAGAGCAGCGTATTATAATACCTATGAAATCTCGTCTTGTCACTTGTGAGTGGCGACAGGAACTACAGAAGCAGCAGCAGCAGCAGCAGGAGCAGTAGTAGTAGTAGTAATACGGGTACTAAACAATAATTACTAACAATAATTATCAAAAAAACAAAAAAAAAACTATTATACATATTTTATAAGTGTACATTTTGGAAAAGCGGGAGGCCAGCGAACGTGTTAGTACGACTACTTATATATATATATATACGTGTGTGTGTGTGTGTGTGTATACACATATATAATAGTAATATAGGAATTACGTGCAAGTATATATTATGAATATATAGCAAAGGTATAAAATATCGTATATACGTTGTGACACAGAGATATGAGAGTATCACAGGACGTATATTATATTATATGTATAAAGCGTAATATCGGGCCCAGGATTGGCGCAGGAGACGTCGGCCGGACAACAATATAATAACGATTTGCCCTTTCACTCGCGGCCGTCGTTTAAAACGTTATACGATATCTGCTGCACGGATATCTACCTGTATAATACAGGCCACAGGTAGGTACATAATAATATTTAATATACGTACAATTATGCAGCACATTCATAATTTATGTGCCTCGGTATATTATAACAGTGGCGGGGCTCTCGGAAATCGGAAAAATCGCCACGAAGGCCGCCCGGGTCCGAAACCTGCAACGGCGCGTCATTATTAATCATCAGCACGATAGTAGTTATAATAATAATAATAATAATAATATAATATACCGTCGTCCGCGTACGATGTGCCTACTCCGTAATAAGCAATAAGTACGATTCGATTAAATCCGATACGCGTATTTTAATATTAGGGACACGCGCTCGCGATCGCTCCTTTACCTATATTATTATCATTATGATATTGTTTGTACACGATAGAATCATATTATAATGATAATATCGTCGCCGTGGTCGTCTCGCCGCCGTACCTCGTCTCAGGAGTTATGTAATTTCTCCACGACTCGATTCCGTGTACCTTGCACGATAAAGGTACGCAGTGGCGGATTGTCCGTATCATAAGGACATTTGCATGGACACTTTCCCGGGTTGGCCCCTGCAGGAGTCGGCGGCTCACAATTTTTTTCAATCTATACCTAGGTAACAAAAATAATAGAAAAGAAAAACCATTCGATCTAATAATTTTTATTTCAGGAACTATGTGTCATACGTGTGCATCGACTGTGCATTACCAATAACTACATCTCAAACGCGTCCTCGCTGCGTGATGACAATCTATGTGCGATTGTAAATATTACAAATCACAGACGATTTACAGAAAGCAAGGAAAAGGTTGACGAGCAAGTAGGTCGTATTCATAAATTATTATTGTTATTCGTCTTTGAATTATCGTTTTCTAAAATTTTTATTACGATACGAATAATTGGACAAAAATACCTAAATTTATTCAGTTATCTACCTACCTGTAATTACATAAAAATAAAATTTGCATTTGATTTTAAAACGTTTATTGAAATACGAAAAGGTATTTTCCTACCCCGAATAATAATTTTATTGAATTCTTTATAATGTTCGTGGACTGGCCCATTTTCTTTAAATCTGACATTGGCTCTTCGTGTTTTTCGTGTTTTGCATTCCGTATATTATAATAGATACCTAGGTACTTATAATCATATCATTATAGCAATCACGAGCGTTGGGTAGGAACTGTTTGAACGATCGCCGCGCGCTCTGTGCGCACGCCACAGTAATAATATATTACATTGGTACAATAATAGGTCTTCGTTATATTAATACTTTTTCCAGTTCGAGATTATGTCTCATGCTCGACAGTGACGTGAAACGTTGACATTTTTTTCAAAAAAACGAGACGACACACGCATAGCCGATAACACAATATTCGTCAGATGCTGTTGCGGCGGCGTCATCGGGTCGGGCGGAACGAGAAGGAGGCTAAAAAAATGCGACGAAATTAATTAGAAAAATACCGGTACGCATGCGGACGGAGGAAAACAATATTTTAATATCGTTATTATAATATTACGTATAATATCATCGCGTATATGGGTACGACGAGTGTAGGCAAATAGATATTTCCGACGAGAACGCGAAACTAATACAATATTATTATATACGTATGTATAATAATATTACAACCGACCGACCGCCGTGGCCTCGGGCGGACGTTAAAAATATTAAAAAAAAAACGGAGAAGAAGAAAAAAAAAAAAGCGGCTCCGTGTGTGCTGCAGGAGGAGACGGTCGGCCGTGTGTGGGACGCATGTGCCATTAACATACAAATTACATTCTTCGGAGAGTCGGTTAGGAACTCGGCCGACAGACGGAGGGTCATCGCTGCACACGCACCATTACGCCGGTATAGTTTCGCCGGTCGGCATTGCACGCGTGATGATAATACATTTGAATAATAATATTATCGCCGTGTATAGCGTATATAGGTATAAAGTGCGAAGTAAATCCCGTTACCGCGTATTGTGCACCCGGCGACCGAGGTATATCGGCGGAGATCGCGTTCTCCGGGGGGGGGGGGGCGCCGTAAGCCGGTGCTAAGTCCCACAGCGCATTTTTGGGGTGTCGATCGTTTCGGATAAGGAATGAATAAAAAAAGAAAAATTGTTCGCGAAAAACCCATTTCGCCATTGGCTCTGCCAATACGAAAGGTACGCGATTTCGGCAACGCGGCGGCGGCGGTCCAATTCATAACGACTGCCTCTATATATAATAATATAATAATGTGTGTATACAAATAGGCGTGCGTATGCGAAAATAACAATATAGGTATATATATAATACATGTACAGTGTTGTGCGTACATGTCGGTCGGGAAAACCGTAAATTATTGCGGGGGCGCGAGCCGGGTTTATGGGCCGAGGGTAATTTGTCGGCGCCGGGGCTTTTCGAATTTCGCGGAAGGGGATACTTATCCCGGCGGCCGCCCGGACCGTTCCGATTCTTGCAGGGTAAATTGCTTCCGGAAAAGGCGCATTATGTACAGCCGCAGGTAACGGAAACTATCTTAATTAGATCGATCCGGAAGCGTGTTCGTGCGGAGAGCCCGAAATGATAATACACACCGATTAATATTATAAATTATAATACAGTCGACTCAGTTCGGGGTACCCGGAAAGCGGTAACCCAAAGTTCAAAGCTTGAGTGAATAAGCATCACACGAATGTCACGAAAGTTTCGTTTTTCGCGGAGACATCTGCGGCCGCGCTGTTTTGAGTTATATTATTGTCATAGGTATATATATTGATGTCATCTGCGGCGACTGCGGTGGATTATCAATACGACCGAGTAACGCGGAAATAATGACGTCTCGACGTTCAAATTATTGCAGAGTGTCTCGAAAATGTAAGTAATCGGGTACCTTATAGGTATTATACGTATTTCTTTTCGCGGACGAATTTCCTTGCGGATTTACGAACATGCGAACGGCGGACCAACGCGTTTTCAAAATGTAAATAAATGATTGTGTTAATGGCGCCCGTGCCGCGGACCACACCCGAAAATTACGTTTAAAAATCACGTCGAGCCGCTAAAGGTCGTACAATTATTACTCTACGACGACGATAATAGTAATAAATAATAATAGTAATAGTATTGAGATCGTCGATGCCGCATGATACGGGTGGGGGGCGGGGGCTCCTATAAAACCGCCTCACCCGTAGGTATATACCTGTGTTGTACACTATTATACGTATATGATATTGGTCTCGAGACGATGATGATCCATTCATCATCATAATAATGTTATGGTGTTATACGAGCGTGGCTCGTAATATAATAATGTAAAGTGTGCATAGCCGGCTCGCAAGGGATACAGTCGTGAAAAATGTTTTATGTTAACTGTATTTATAGTACCCTACCGATTGCTAATGCGTTAAAGTGTTACGGCAGAACGGACGTACTCGGAAATTGTGATGGACGACTGTAAAACACTATAAACAGTAAATCACTTTTTATACTGCCGATAAAAATGACCATAATAATAATATAACGTAATAGCCGGTACCTAATTGCTTTATTTTTCTTCCTTTTTATTTTTTATGCTGCACAGAAAACAGATTCAATCACAATTATATTAGTGCGCGGTAGGCGTCTGAAACTCTGAAGGCACGCGATCTCCGTAATGTCTGATAGCCATATAGGTACTGTTGTGTATCTAATTATTATTGAAAAGAGAACGTTGCACATTTTTTGAAACACACTCTTGTCGATATTATTATAACATACCAACCGACCAAACAAGGCGTATGATATTATTATGTTTTTATTCCGTTGAAGAAATTGCATTTTAGACGTTTTATATATTTTAGATTATTCGCCACATTATTAAACGTATAACGTGAGAATATAAAAACTGATGAATTTCAATTATATTCCTAAATAGATGAAAAAAGAAAACAGATAATAATTAATTTGTGAAAGTGTTGCTATCCCCCAAAAAAATCTGATTATATAGGTAGGCAGGTACTTCTTATACAATACTTAAACAATTTATAAATTTATAAAAAGCAAAAACGTTAGTCATTATAAAACCATCAAGTTTGACTAATGTTATTTAGAATTTTTTTTACTGTTGTTTTTTATCTATACATTAATAGTTTTTCAAGGTGTAGTCATATTACAAGTATGAATAGTTTTTATTTTATTTGGTACCTACTTTAAATGATTAACGATGAGATGCTTTTCGTGTTTTAGCAACCATCTGAAAAATAGAAAATAAATTTAAATATACTATATTATTCCTGTCGAATTTTTTTATCTACATCAGTTGTAATCAATAAATTTCATAAATTATAATATCAGGAGTTAAGACAACAAACTGTATAACATATATTGTTATTATAATCAATCGAGTTACAGGTTAGGTATAAGTAATATATTTTAAAACGATTGTCTATTGATATAGAAATGATATTGTTATTGTACCTATAGCTACGAAATCGTGAATCGTATTTCACGGTAGGCGATTGAGAAAATAAAATAAAAACAAACAAACCAAAATGTTTGAATATAGGTATTAAGAGTTTTGTTTGCATTTTATTTTATCTACCCAGTATTATAAAACTAAATTACATGTAAATAAAAACGGTAGGTAGTTATAAAAAACTTCTTTGACTCATAAATGTAGAGATGCTTTATTTATAGAACATAATATATTAGTATATTATACACGAGCATAAAATGTGAGTGCATCGACTAATTTTATTAAGTGTCCCATTTACATCCACCCTTCTCCCCCTCCCCAAAAAATAAAACCCAACAGCATATTAATATATTTATATTTGGAAGAGTCAAACATGTTTTTATTTGATAAACGACAGAAACAACTTTTTTTTCACACACATTTTAGTATTATAGACTATAGTACGTATTACGGTTGGTTCTAGAGTAATATCATATGGTAAAAGTTCTAACGTTGTATGCAAGTTCTTTTTGAGAAGACCAGCACTTCAATAAACCCATTTGGTTTGATTAAATATAGTAATATAGGTATGATACGACCCCCGAATTTGGTCCGGTTTTGAATCCGCGCCTCCCGTAAGTGCAGGGTACGTTCATAAGTGTATGACGTATAGCGGTCCTCATAAAATATTATTGCAACGCTGCGGGGAGACGATAGTAACCGTCTTTGTCGCAGCTATACCTACGTAAAATCTCGTCGCAATAATATGTTATAAAATATATTATATTATATTAGTTGGTAAATAATAATAATAATATTATTTAAGTAGCTATATATTATTACGCGTACATTGCGTTCGCTGTTGCGGTAATATTATGCTGTGCCGATCGGGTGTGTAATCATACCTATCTCCCGTATAATAATATGATATTAATATTATGAAATATTATCAATACGCGCTCGGGTCTCGTCGTCGCACCGGAAATCGATTATGTGGTTGTGTGTATAAGTCGTAGTCATGATACCTTACTGACTGTGGTTAGGACTGTGTACCTTACTGACTGTTCGTGTATGCGCGTGTTGAGGCTGCTGCGAAGAAAAACAATTTGCAATATACTCGCCGGCCGCCCCTTGACCCTCCCCCCCATCGGACGGCGCGCGGTTTTTATGCGAGTACGGTCGTCGTCGTCGTCGTCGCCGGGTAATAAAAACGGTCGGCTCTTCGGCTGCCGCAGGAGCTGCCCCTCCTCACTGTCGCTGCCGAACGAAACCCCTCCGCCCTTCCCCGGAGAGACGATATTATTGGACCCGCCATGCGAGGAGACAACTGCCGCGGGGGAGTCGACCTCCGATCTCCCGATGCAGAAGCAGCTCGTCCCGGCTACTATATATATATATGTATAGGTACCTACTCCTCGTCCGCCACCCCTTCGGTGGACGGCAGTTAAACGCATAGGTTATATATATTATAATACATATTATATAGCTGTGTAGTGACCGCCGCCGCCGCCGGACAATAATCCCACTTGACGTTTATTGTTTCCGAGGAGGAAATCCAATTTGAGTTTTTTTGCATTTTTTTTTTTACCGCTACAAAACGACGTTTTTATTACGACCGACCGAGTTTGCGCGTACCGGCTGCCACGTGAGATGGATCCTGCGGTACGTATAACGAGCTCGCGCGTTTATCGTCGTTGGGTGGTGCGTGGTTTGGCGTTGTTCCCTCGACGATTAATTACGCGAGGTTCGCAGTAAATTATTGTTAAAAAAGAATCCAGATCCTCTCGTGTGTGTGTGTGTGTGTGTGTGGTATACAGGTACGTCGAGTGTATTTTATGTATTTTTTTTTTTTTACAAAATTACGACTGGCCAGTTAATTAGTTTTCGGTCAATTAGGAGGAGGACGATATTGTTTCGAATTCCTCGGCTTGCAGGGCGCTTGCAGGCATTATACAGTTGCGTATAATATGTTATATTATTATCGTATCGGACTAATTGAAACGATCGGCGGCTGTGCAGGTATTTCGTGTTATATTGTGATAATGATAATATTATATCATACCTATGGAACACGACATGTGTACATGTATATAGAGAATATAGAGTGGGGAGCGAGATAGGGAGAGAGAGAGAGACGGACAGAAGCGACTCCCTTTGCTCGTAAAATATAACAATATAATATAATACCATACGGTTATAACGACGGTATACCGACGACGACGACGACGACGATAATAATAATAAACGACCGTGTGACGCAAGTACACAACGCAGTGATATATGTACCACGCAGTCAGTTTTGGCACTCGAGATCCGCCGCCGCCGCCGCCTCTGACCATTGTTTACACGGGGATAAACGACTTCTGACTTCTGCAGCTGTGAAAGCAGAGGCCTGCGTATATAGTGTATGGTTGCAGTCCATTGTGCACGGGCTTCGCAGACGTATCGTAACAATAATATTGTACTGATAATATTATTGAAATGTCTCGTGGTTCGCTGTCGACCGGCGGCAATGGGATTTTTCTCAGATCAGATCCGATCGCAGATCACAGCTTTGCGAGATTCGTTGTTACGTCTATATATGATTGTTTATACCAGCGATTCCCGACCTTTTTGGTTGTGCGGACCACCGGTCGTGTAAAAAGAAGACTTTGAGGACCACTTATACTTGATATACACGTATAAAATATAAACACACGCAAACAAACGCTTAATACCTATGCCGGATACAATATGGGGGTTGTTAATTATTATCGATTAGGGATTATATACCTGATCCAACCAGAAATATAGACAGGTACAAAATCATATACAAATCTCGATGTTGACGCCAATTAAAAAAATATACAGATCCTCGTCTTAGACCCTCGACCAGCGTCTATATATGGGCTGGGAACCGCTGGTTTATATCATATATAGACGAAGACAAAACATGTGATACAGAAATATGATATGCGAGTCCACCGAAGTTCGCCTATTTCATAATAAATAGTGTGGAACGCGAGACGTTTAAACGTTATTAGGGAAGTTTGGACACTTTAAATTTGTGGACTAATCATCACCGAGAATTTTTCCTAAGAATTTTGAGTTTAATCGGACGTACGACGTAGTTGGTGTGGTCATTTGGCGAAAATTTTGTGTCATTCGACCGTGATCTTCAACAGCTGACGTTTTATCACATTTCTGTGCTTCTCTCTCTGTGGCGAATTTCCGGCTTGAATGTTCCAAATCGAAACTATTTTTTCATAACTTTAGTTATTATTTTTCATTTAAGAGAGCTAACCAGCTATACAAGTTGTTTATGGCCACGAGAAAATATATCATGTTCCGTGAACTTTTCAAAAGAACTTACTATCATAATATCGAGTTTGATAATAAAAAACGTCATACCTAACAATCATTAATTGTTATACAGAGTGTAACAGAAAAACCTGACCAATAATAAAAAAACTGATACTATAGTTAAACCTATGACAGCAATTATGAAATTATATGGATGGTAAATAATTTAAGAAATAAACTTATGTCAGGATATTCCCAACAGTTTAACATTTCAAATTTATTTACTCCAAAAAAATATTTGTTTTTAAATTTTTTTAAAAAATAAATTACTTGACTTTAACAAACGTTTTAATTTTTTGTTATCAAAATTTGTCTAAAGATTAGGTTTACGAATTGACATTTCGTATTTTTCCAAAATAAATACCTACCATTCTTGCCATCATTACTCGTATTTTAGAATGTTTATGCGGTCATTTAATTTTAATAATACATTAGATTTTTCACATTTTATTATGTATTTTTCCGCTTATCGTTTTGAATTAATCGTAGTTTCATACAAACTGTTTATTTTCACAGCCTCATTACAAGAGTCTGTGAAAATAAATGAGTGCAACTGAAACAAGCTGTTAAAATGTATATAATGTATTGTATAAGTATTGAAGGAATAAAATAAGTTAAATTTTTTTTCGTTTAGATGGCTAGAAAAGTTTAATAATGATCCGATGTCCGTGACCAAGTTTTTATTCAATTTAATATTTACACGTCTTGGCGTTTGGCTTATTGGCAACCAGCTCGCATATCATGAGTAAATCATATAAGTACCTATATAATTATTAATTGATGGCAATATTGCCGTAATTCGTGCGAATATTCCGTTAGGATAAAATTATATCAGTATTATATTATTATAACACGTGCAGACACACGACGACGGTGCTGAGTGCGAGACTTGGATTTGTACACCGGCTAATTATTCGACTAAACGAATAAAAACGCGCGAAGTCATATTTTAATATTGTATATTATAATAATAATATGTAGCGGCAATACACACGTGCGTACACAACCGGAATAAATTACACCGAAAATGGAATTGCCGGCGAGAACGCGCGGCATAATACATAAAACGTGAGTGGGTTCTTATTATCACCGAGTGGTTGTGTCACCATTGCCGTATCTGGGCTATATCGTTTAATATTATACCGACGGTGTTGTTCACAGAAAATAATATATCGCATTAAAAATAAAATGTGTACACCGTATCAGATGATGTGTGATGGAAGTGTGACCGCCGACGCGACGGTGGAGTGCGTGCCCATTATAATAATAATAATAGTACGAGGTATAATAATAATAATAATAATATATTATAATATTATAACGATACCTATTATGCAGTGGGTTAGCGACGGCGAAGCTGAAAACGGCTGTTGGCCCGTTCAACAATCGCTGCACAGATTGTCCGTATACCTGTTCATGCTTTTCTGTTTCCGCCGTATCGCGAAAGCGTAGATTACAGCCCTCGGGTGGACGAAACCCCGGCTCCAGTAAACCAATAAAGTGTTCCTCTCGAAAGCTTCTAAAAAATAATTCCTCTGTACCTGTAACCTAACCTCCGGATGTTCGAAATCCAATGCTACCGCTGATTTATGTGTTCTAGGTTATATATATACTTATACAGGCCAATATGTTTATTATACCGGGGGTGACCAAACTTTTTTTTGATTAACATCTACTGCGAGAGTATATTATTTTCCCTTTGAGGATCGACTCATATAGAAAAATAATGTTTTATACTCTTATTATATTATACTAATAACAAACTTAGTATTACATTGTAAATAATAAAACAAAAGTGTAAAGTTATGCAAATTGAGTGTTTCACATTTTTAAATTTCAAAATAATCTCAAATGTATTAACATATTATACTGTTAGTATACTACAGTGTATTAGTACAAGCGTGTCATTGCATATCATGGCCAGTTAATTATAAACTGAGTAATATATAATCGCTAGCTGCTAAACGAAGACGCTTCTCTATAATGATCATCAGAAAGTTTAGATCGGCCTTTTATATAACTTTCATGGGAGAAAATGCCGTTTCACACAAACAGCTGGTGAATCCGAAACACGTATTTAACAATAATTAATGTATCTACTAAACGTTTAACAATAATTAATAAGTTCTAGCAAAGAGGATCGACTTTGAAATCGTCTTGGTTTCAAGTATTCAACCGTTTGACCGCCCCTGCCACATAAAATGCCGTAATAAATATACCATGATTTATTTACTTGCGGATTCGAGTGCGGCCCGACGGTCAATGTCGTCGCTTAATGACCACCGCGAAATAAGTGTCAAGTTTTAGCGTAGTATAATATTATCATATTAAACGAATACATTCATCGTAAATGATTGATTTCGGATGAAGTGTCAAAACGTCATATTAGCGGTTTTAGGGGGACCTAAAAAAACTTTAATGGAGACTGACGACCGCCCTGCGACGGGTATGCGTGGAGTTGATAGACGAATCTAGAGCAGAATTATACACGTCTGTCGTCGGGACAAATATATAATGTTTTAATATATAATATTATGCACCGTACATGGCACAAAACCACAGTAGGATATAAGTGGCGTAGTCGTCCTGCGTAGCTGCTGCAGGTAGGAAAGGCATACGCATGGTTTATTGTTACATAATATATTAATATCGCTATTGCGTGGCTGTAAACTGTAAAGTGTAGGTATACACGTCACATTATATTTTAGATATAATATAAACTTTTGTCTTTTAAACTACAGTCCATATATACAAATTGTGGTTTATATAAAATAGTATAATGCGACAGACTGTTTGTGTGTCTTATGACATATATATATATACCATATTATTATCATATACATGCACGCCACTGCTACCGTTTCGGACCGTTCCCACGATAACTCCCGCGCCGCGCGATCACTCCGTATATTACAATAATATTATTAAATATAATATACTCTGCTCGGCTCGTCCTTGCAGCCGGTTACACGACGATATTATTATTATGGTAAGTACGCTGTGCGCGCCGATCTCCGAATAATAATAATATAATTATTTCATTCGTCTTTCGTCGTCGTCTTTTGAGACGGTCTTCGCGTGGCGCCACAAGCAGGCTATAACATCATATAGAGGACCACGAAGTAGTGCGTACACATAATATACCTACCGACCTGCAGCACTCAGGTCTACTACAATAATAATAATAATAATAATATGATATTGTACACTAAGTGACGCAGTGACGGTCGTCTTCGGTTTCGGGGATTTCGGTCGTCGGGCGCGTAGGAGCGCACGGGAGAATAATAAAATATTATATTATTACGGTCTATTCATCTCGAGGCGGTAGCGTGGGCAAACACTCGACGACGAGCGAAGACGCGGTCTCGTAGTCGAAGGGGGTGATGCGTTGATGATGAGGTTTAGGAGGAGGTGCAGAGGGGTGGTGGTGAAAACGAACACGTCGCGTGGACTTAAATGCGCGACGCAGTCGGAATTATTTTTATCATATTATTTTATGCTTCGTGTACATTGTGTTCAACCACTTGTTACGACGATCATATAATAATATACCTACATAATATGCGCGGAGTGCGACATACTTATTATTGTATTATAATATTATGTATTTTAAGACGGTTTTCCGAACTCGGAGTGGACGCGTTATTGTTTTCACCGTCATTTTTCATTTTTTTTTATTCAATATGATGATGATGTGTGTGTGTGTGTGTTTGTTTATGGAAATATCATAACAACCGTCGTCGCCTAGACGGGGGTACGGTTTTCGGTGACCCGAACACGACTCTGCCCACGGAAAACGAAAACCGCGCGGATACCTCGACGACGACGACGACGATGATGATTATAAATTATAATTATTACATTATTATGTGTGTGTGTGTGTGTTCATAATGCACAGTCCTCGCGTTGCTGTTACAAGACGAGCCCGCCACCGTGCACCATCATTCGAGGTCTTCTACCGTCGTCGTTTAATAATAATTATCGTCGTTTAGAACAACACGGTAGGCGTCTGTCTATTGTCTGCAGCGTGCAACGTTTGTTTGGTTTTCGAGAAGTTTTTTTCATCCTCCGACTCCGATCGGTTTTGAACCACATCGCGCGAGCATTGTTCTCGGACATTTTTCACTATACGTATATATTATACATATTATTATTGTGTTGTGATGATAATAATAATAATAATAATACAATATAGGTATATTACATTATATATAGCCGAGAGTGTTCCGACCGGTCGATTGTGATTTCACATACCACGCGGACGTATTCGTTTGCGCCTCGTCGAGTGGCCACGCATCATTCAGGGTACAGTCACGAAGTCGAGAGGACTCTAGCGATCGTCAAAACAATGGGGGCTTGTCCGCCGCTGCAGTTTCAGAGCAATCGAAATACTGTATACACATTATTGCTTAACTATTACCGTGCATATTGTAATACGTATGTACTTACCTACTTGTATCCGATGTGAAATTTTCGGCTAAACTATTGCGGACGTATGTATATATGTATACAAAATAGTATACATACCGGGCCGAAGCCACGCCGACGATAATATTATATTAATGAAACATACAAACCCGACGTGATGGTGTTTTGTTGCAGTATGCGTGAGAGTATAGCATATTAGTATTCATTTGTTTTGCGTTTACTGTTCACTCCTCGACCATTACAATAATACCCGTCGTTTTTGAACACGAATTTCAGGTCGTTCGAGTTCCCCGAGTTAATTATTATTGTACGCAGACTTCATCACCGAGGACTTATCGCAGCCTTTATAAAAAAATGTAACGCCGTTCGGTCGTCCGTTATATTACTTACTAGAGTGTTGAAATGGAAAATAAAACGACCCGAACGATATCGAATGGAAAATATCGAACGTTATGTTTTCAACCTGAACAACGAATTAACATAGGTAGGTATAGCTACGTTGGTTTATACCTCCGTACCTATACGCTATAGATATACTCTGCTCTTACATCTCTTGGACCGGTGTCAAAAAGTTACCACTATAGGAGTACAAAATATTCGTCGTCTGGCCGACGATCCAAATGATACTGTATATAATATGCAGTACGATAGAGCCTATACATATATAGCTAAAATAGGTTATGTATAGAGGTTACGTTGGGACTCGGGGATTTGAATGCATGAATCTCGGACATGTGAAATGATACGAAAACCGAATTTTCCGAATCGACATAACTACCTGCCATGATGTTATGCACTTACCTATAATAATATGCAGCGTGTTATTCAAATCATATAATACTATACCTAGGTATCGTAATATTACACTATAAAATCAATCGTGGTCAGAAACGCTGCAGCACGTCCCGTCGTCTATATAACGTAACATAATCCGATTCCTATAAGTCGATTATTGACGCGCGTAATATACAAAAATGGGCAGACCGAGCGTGCAATAATATCATGACAACCACTGATTACCGATGTGATCGTCCGACAAGATCGATTCGGCGGGAATTCTATAGTACATAGCGTTAATGACGATATTATAATAACGAAGAGTTGCGGCCTATACAATACTTAGTCGTCGTATAGCTGCGCAGCTGCAAGCGGCGGTGGCACGTAATCGTTTCGAAACGGGACGTTTTGGTATATAAAACGAAATAAAAACAATAATAATATGATAAGTCAACACACACACGTCATAGGTATAATATTATCCATCGTATATCTACACAGATATTATAATATATATGTACCTATTATACGCGTACAGACACAGCCGCGACTGGTTTACGGCCGTGCTGGCATGCCTGTTGGACGTACATGCAGTCGGGGGGGGGGGGGCTCCTTGAACTTAGCCCCACTAAACTTATTCTGGATTTTCTGAGGCCCCTGATGATTAACAAACTCGGAGATTGAATTTCCAATCGATTACAATCCGTCCGAAAAAAATTACACAATGTGGGGGGGGGGACTTAATGTACGTGGTGTCGGTGGTCATAATATATAATATAAATATAATACGCGCATGACGACAGAACCCCGCTGCAATTGACATATTATTATTACAATTATTATTATTATTAATAGTAGTAGTTGTAGTACTTTTTGATCATTCCGATGACTTCCAAGTCCGACCGAACTCCTCGCGCTCGTGGTCGATATAAAGTATGGGGACAAAAAACACGACAATAATACAATAATAACAATTGTTTAGTCGACGACCCGAGTTGGTCTGTGAATGTGTGTGTGTGTGTGTGTGTGTGTGCGCGCACATAGGTTTTTATATTAATGCCAATTACGGTTCGTTTATTTTACGACCGCCGAGACGGCGTATAATATAATATATTATTTTATACGATTCATATATGTATAGCAGCTCCCGGTATGTATATACACGGGTTTTATTTTCCGCCCGACATCGGATCCTCCGGGAACCCCACCGAGCGGGCGACTCTTGCGCACATTATACTAACCGCGGTCCATTATCTTATCGTTATAGCCGGAAGAAACCAATTATTTTATAGCCAGAGAAAAATATATTCCCTTTGGCATTTCCGCGCCGATTCCGCCGCTGCTTTGCAGTGTCGTACGCAATCCGTTGTATAGGTTACGGCGATCGACTATAGTAATATTATATTTCACTGCAGCAGTAGCCCATACAATCGTGCTGTAGGTACGTGTGATATACTTTTCATAGTCTTCCTATAGTTTCCACAACCTTTTTTTTTTTCTCAAACTCGTTTTGAATCCTTCGTCCGGTTGTCCGAAAACCCTCCTTCTTCTCCTCACCGGTACCCGAATTCAGAGTATACACTTCATACAACCTAACCTTACCTGAATACCGTCGGTAGGTTTATATTAAAACGAATAATGATTAGATTGTTAATAGAACGAGCCTACACCGATACAAGTAAGTATTATTTTAATCTAGTTTAGGTTTTAATTTTTCAGCTCTATGTATACCTACCGCGGTGAACAGCGGTTAATACGAATTGATTTTAGATTTAAAACTACAATTTATACTTATTTCGGTCTTATACAATATTATAACTATACTATTTTTACTGAATGGGTACTAGATGTACCGTCGTAAAAATTATACTTTGCTATATAAGTCTATATTAAAAAAAATAAATAATCTATTGTAGTCGATCTCAGACGAAAACAGTTTGACCTCCATCGTTTTAATAATTTTGATTCCAGTTACGGTGAGAGGATTATTTCCGTTCCACTGGAGCAATATGGTACCAAACCGGTAACTTTTATTTTTTTGTAAAGCTAAACTTTGTTTCGTTTAAATTGACTAGTTGACATTTTTAACACCGGAAAAATAATTGGAGCATAAGAACTATATAATGACATTATAAAACGAAACCTTAATTATTTATTAGCATTTTATTTTCAACCGCTTTTAATCGTTTTCAGTTTTATTCCTCAGATTATGAAAGCGTTTTTTAACTGAAACATTTTTGTTAAAGTGAGTTCAAAATAAAAAAACAAATTACTCATGTGATCGAAAAACGCCATTCATATTTTAACTATCTATAGAATTTGTCTAAGTATGTATAACGACGTGTATTATTATATAATAATAACTATTTTCTAGTTTTATATCATTAAATCCATTTAATTTAATGGATTCTCATTTCTCTCTCAATGGTCATTCTGATTAAAATACATTTTGCGCTTACAGCATTAACGTAATTAAAAATTAACTTAAGGTATAAAATGTATCAGTGTACTTCATGTTTGAATAAAAAATATTGTTATAATATTTATAAAATGTCAACTAAATAGGGCCAAAGTAATACAAACACACCATTAGCATTAGGTGTCTTATACCTATACCAAGATTATATAAAAAAATATGTTGTTGAATTAAATTCCTAATAAAATAGGTAATAAATAGGAAAACATAGTCCAACGAAAACGGCATCGGTGGCCAAATATTGTATTAAGTTAAATAACAGTCGTTGTAGTCACATGCACCCATATTGAGTATTGGTAAAAATCTCTCTGAGCCAAGGACCTCCCCTTTGCGTCACAATTTATACGAAACTTTTCACAGTAATAATAAATTTAAACAAAATATCATCATGTCAATGATCTCGTTCATAGGTATTGGGACTAAATTTATATTTTCAAAGATTGTTTTTGTTTTCTGCGCTTTTTCTCTGTACAATATATACGACTTGGGACAATGTTCAATGCTGTATTTATTAGGAACGATAATCGCGATATACCTTTCTGTGCACGGCATGTTACGTACTTACGTGTTATCGAGAATCAAACTTCCATACACGTTTCCGTCCAAGTAAAATATTTTACCATACATAAAGTTTTACATCTACATTCCAATATTTGATACACCAACGTAAGTCGACCGTATGGAATTTAATGCGCTGCTTTTGACGGCTACAGAAGACATTTTCAATTTCGTTTATTATTATATTATATTTCATGTGTATACATATACACTATACAGTATACACTCTTTAGCTGTCAGCGTTCAACTTGCAGCAGCAGTCAATGGTAGGTATAACGTAAGTCGATTCCGTCTGCTGACGTGCAGTTAAGATTCGTACAAATCGAAATTATATATATTGCTCTATATAGTATCATGGATGCTGCAAAAGATTTTTCAGATTCAAAAACCGTTAGTAGTTTAGTCGGTTTAGTCTTTAGCTGGCAGAAATTTCCGAATCGGAATTTCAAACGTAATATTATAAGTGTCACTGAGGCAAGAAACGACTGCTCTTGGTTTTGACTTTCATTCAGTTTGCAGTGCATTATATGTATAGATATAGGCATGTTGTTATGTGTTCGTGTAGAGCGTGTTCAATGGATTTCCGTAAAGATTAAAAAGCTATTCATTTACGTTCTAGAACGCAATTGTCGATAAATGCAATAAATACGTGTCACGAATTAATTCGAGACTCGGAATGTTATTTTGATCACAGTTTTACGCTGCAGGTGTAGTCATGTACAGCACGTATGGATGAATAAATCGACAGTAGGCCTACACGTTTACAACTGTACAGATGATGGGTTGAACGGAGGAGAAATGATAATGCATATTATTATTGTTTGTCAAAATACCGGTCATGAATATTTTATCAATAATGATAATAATATACGATTGCCGTCAGCTTATGACGTTTAGTCCTTTTTTCAAATTTATTTCTCGGATTATTATTTTAAAATTTATGAATTTGAATTTTTCACAATCATCATAAAAGCAATGAGGGACGCCGAACGGAGGGGTCGATTTTATCATCGAGTAATATTATATACATAATATTGTTTGGGAAGTACCTACACGTCGGCTCGATGATGAGGGTTTACCTGTGGCCGGTGCCTATACGGAATATTTTATTCCACATAACTCGTACAACAGTACTCGTCAGAAGGAGCAAAAAAAAAAAAAAAAATAATAATAACGCTTAGGGTCACAATAAACAGGAATGGTTTCTATTGTCTACGGCGTCGGCGGTGGATGAGGAGCTCCCGAACAAAAAAAAACATCCCCTCCGACCAATAACCATAAATATACGCTCCATCGTGAACGTCGCAGTAAATAATTATTATGCAAACGAATTTTTCCAGTAAAACATAATGTAAACTTGTATATATATTTATATATGCTTGTGTGTGTGTGTGTGTGTGCATATGCGGGGTAATTTTTCAAACGCAAACGCTCAATTTCATAAATGTTTGCAAACAATGTTTTTCTTTATTTAGATTCTCACTGTGGCACTACTAACAGTCAGACGTATCTATAAAGTGTGCGAATTAGCAATTAAATTAATTATAGGTAACTAAATATTAAAAAAAAAATAATATGATACCTGACTATGAAATAATTATTATTTGAAAAATGAACTCAATATATATTTACAGGTCATATTTTGGTAATGCAAATGAATCCTGATAAATATTTAATAAGCGCATTCATTACATCCAGCACGAATATTAGGAAGTTATGGCACATTTGTCCGTTTGAAGGTATCGCTTTAATGCATTCAAATTTAAAATCATCTGCTAAAAACTCCATTTGAATATTTTGGTCTTCTAAAGTAGGTACGTGACCGAAATATAATATTTATTAATTTTAATATTTTTTTCAAGTCAAAAATATGTATTACTTTGTACATTATAAAATATTAATTTCAAATTATTCCACACAATATAAATATATTTTGATGCATTAAGTGGTACCTACGTATTCTGTGGGTGAATAAAATTAAAATATTTTTTCAAACACATTCATTTTATGAGCAATCGACTAACAATATTATTTATCATTTGATATTATTATAACCTGCAGAATAGTATATACATATACTATTGTGAGATTAAACGATTTTATAGACACCGAGCCCAACCCGTGAGGATAAATACTTCGTTTTGGAACTCCTCATACATTATTGTTACCTATATGTATAAAAATGAACTATACCCATATGGTAGTATTATATAAATTTTATGTTTTATAGGTACGCGTGCACGCAAAACGCCATAATCGAAAGAATGTCGGTCGGACCGAAATCGATTAGATTAAAAGCATAAAACGTTCTCGGTCGGCTGTCGAATTTGTTATCGGAGAAGACTTACCGCCTTATATATATATATATGAGTGATACATAAAATATAATCGTTGCGGCAACTACCTGCTCGTCCGAAATCATCCTCCGGCAGCAAGAAGTTTTAAGTCGCATTAAAACGCTAATGGGTTAATCAAAGGGACAGCAGATGCTCGATGGTAGTTTTTTTTCTTCTCCGGAGCCAGAACCCCACGTGCTGTCTGGCCAAATGCACTGTGTCTAATCGCAAATGCAGGGTTGAACACAGAAAAAAAATGTTGGTAATAAACCGCCATAATAACTCGCTTCCTTCGTTAAAATGGCCCTAAACCGAAATTAAGTGCTCTGAAAACCATTTATTAGCAAAATGTGTTTCCCGTTACCGATCACGTTTTGTCGAGAATTCACCATTTTATCTTCGTATATACTCAAAACGTTTCAATTCTAAGAAACGTTCTATTGCTATATAAGTATAATGTATATAATATGTTCACTTATAATTTATTTTTACTGAAAATTACACAGAAAATTTCATAATGAAGTATTTTATTACTAGGCCGAGGGATTCCTATAACTCTAACATATAAATATGTAACAAAAAAAAATATGACAAAATATGTACTGAAGCAAAAGCATTCTAACTGAATTATTGAAATTATTTTATTTTTTTACTTAATTATGTCTCTTCCATATCAATGCCATCCAATCCTTTAAATAAAACCTTTACCTATCATAAGTCAACTGCTAATCTCGTCATTAATATTAATCGCAAGGGACACAAAGCTTATATCGCGTTGGAAGCATACATATTGGTAAAATATTTCATTTGAATTTTAAAACTACATTTTTGTATTTTTTTTTTTATAAAATAGTTATAAAAAAGTACTTAAAAGATATATATCGCATAAATATGCTTAAACCTTGAAATATTAAAAAATTGCAGCATAAACAATTCAAAAAAAGATTTATATTTTACCTTGCTATTTGTTGAACTATCCAAAAAAACATGGCATTTTTAGAAGTCCCAATAGGCCTATTTATCACTGATCATTGATCATCAATTTGAATTTCATTGAAGTATGCATTTATGGATACATATATACCTAATTTACAATGAATATTATAATTAATTAGGGTTGGAATATGTTTATGGCTTTTACATATGCCTATGTTTTAAAAGAAAACATGACTAAAAGAGTCGTGCACATTGCAGACCAAGTTATATATTATGTTTGGTAACGAAGTAGTGGCAATTATATTCAATATAGTTGTATTTTGAATTTTAGACACTTTTGTCTATGAATGTAGTTTTTTGTTTTTCAACAATTATTTATTTTTTTTTTTTTCATGACATGCATTGATACTATGGATAATTTTGTGAATTGTATAGGTATATTGTTGGTCATTTTTCTTAAAATGTTGACTGTAAAAAATATAAAAAAAATATATTAATTGTTTTATTAAATTCTCCGTGTTTAGGTTCACGTAATGATGTTGACACGTTATACACTCCCACATGCTTTTACAGACAATATTTATTTACAAAACTAATGGTGTGATAACCCCGAAAACTTGCATACAAATCGTACATTTTCTGTTAATAATCTACATACATGTTATTTTTTTTTTTTTTTTTTTATGAATGATTCAATGGTCTACCGAGGTTTGTAATGTCATTAATATGACTGTTTATAACTTTTAAGAACATACTTTCTAAATGTTTGAGATTTAACGGTCGTATTACACATCTTAATCCAATCATAATATCACGAACTTTAAACTTTTACAACATTGTGCGATGTGTCCATCACGACTCCGGCACTATATTATAATTATTAAACCGTGTAAATAAATGAAAACTTTTTAACTTTATTGATAATAATATTATACTCTTGATTATAAGTTACACCTCATATATTCAAATAATACATTATAATATTGGTAATATTATATTAATCATAAATGAACAACGAAATGTACTGAAGCTCAATAATTCAACTCACTACTAAAGTTTGCTCTAAATAAAATTTAATTTCATAAATGGCTTTTGGATATTTGTTATAATTAATTCTACCTAAATGATTGATAGATCTCATTAAGATAATTGATTTGAAAATACTCTGATTATAAAACTGGAGATGTGACTACTTTATAAAATGTAAAATATGTATTGATTAATACCAGAGTACCTTAGGTTAGGTTAGATTAAATAAACAAATATTTTGAAATTAGGTTGAAAAAAACGTTATGGTTTTGAATGCAAAATAAATAGTTCAATTAGAAGTTCAATGACCATTGTATATGCATGGTTATTGCCAAATGATCGTCTTTGTTAAAATTTATTGTTTACGAACTGTATCAAATTTTAACATTTTCAAATTACGTAGATACCTATTGTACATAATATATAGATAATATTTCCGCCAAACGAAACTTTTCGAGCTATTTTACTACTTACTTGAAGAGTGGTCTCTTAAAGAATCATCATATTATTATGTAGTATTTTGTATATACTTGTATAGTTGTATAATAGGTATACTATTTTATTTTGTCTATTTGCAATGTATCTAAGATTAAAGATAACCATACGAATGTATTGAGTTGGTTTTTACATTGTCAAAAGAAAATTACTGATGAGTAATGGACTATATTATTAATACTATTAATACCATACTATATTGTTAATAATTTCACTTTTTAGGAAATAATACGTCGTATTAAACTATAAAGCCGAGTCATTCTACTTCAAAATAAATACTTCATAAAATATGACCAAGTTGAATGCATTTATTTTTTTTCTTCACAAGTATCTTTATTTTTTTAAAATTTTTAAGGCGATTTTAAATTGTGTATTCTCTCAGGTGTTTGACTGTGATTACTGTATGTGCACTGAATGTTAATTGAAGTATCGTACTGCACCATTATTGTCCCATACTACATCCGGTAATAGTAATAAAAAATACTACTTGATCAAGTAAAACAATACTGCTTTTTATATATTATTATTATGTTTATTTCCATTTGAGTCGGATAAGTTCTATACGTCAAATCACGATCTCACGATTTACGTCAGCAGGCGTAACTCAAATCTATAAGCGGGTTTATAGCTTAGAATTCAGAAAAGCCGTGTATGATAATTATATGTGTACAAGTATCGTTAAAAATTAAAATAGAACGGTTGTTTATTTACGTGGATGCCAGTAACAATAAGGAAATGACGATATGAGGCGAGTTGGAATTGAAACGTTTTCCATAAATTACAAACGCTGCAATATAAAAACAACTAATAAGTTATTCAAAACGACGGTCCCATGGTTATCTAGTGGCGAGGAAAAGTGGGTGTATTCCCCTCTTCTCGAACGATAAAAGTCTATAATTATAACTTACAAGCAACGATGTCATTATTAGTTAAATATTATAATGACGACAATATATTATCCTTATTAAGACTGTTGTGTGCATTGTGTAGAAATCCATATAAACGTCGAACACGGAAACCTCATAAAATCTTAACGATTAATAATAGGTATCTTGCGTTGTGGGCGAGATGTAGAGGCGAGACTTAAGAACATAATAATGACAATAATAATAATCGCATCCCTCTTTTGCATCCCTTTATACCCCTCACAATCACAGTCTGAATCTGCCAAGTCGTTTATCTCCACGGTTTTCGACATTAATTCTATATAGGTTCGAGTTTTGTCACAGTTCACTCTCCGATGTCGGTCGTTTGTAAACGAATAACAACAAAAATAATAGCACCATTCGGTTATTGCTACGGACGTTCGTTTTTTTACTTTTGTAATCAAATTTTCGTCCTATTGTCCGATAATTCGTGGCTTTTTATGGTTTAAAACTGCACAGAATAAAATATACATTGTCCAATATCAAACGTGGCAACGCTGGTGTGCACGAGGAACTATCAGACCAGACAGTGTATTGTAGATTATAGTGGCTATACCCCGTGGCCTTTAACGGAGCAATGCTGCTAACTATATAGTACGGTCGCGTGTAGGCCGAACGGAAAATGACAAAAACTCGCGTTGTCGTCGGATTAAATAAAATATAAATGCGTATAATATTATGTACACGTGTATTATGTGCGCATTATATTATAATATAATAATATATTCCCCCGGACTGTTGTTTCTATTTACCGCCGCTGCAGCTATCGGACCCCCGTAATCATCCTATACGAACACAATCGGGGAGTTTGTTTTTAAATTACTTCTTGGAAACAATAAACGAAAAAAAAAAAGGATTTACTAAACACGAACTCCAATCCAGATAAAATTTGCATAAGCGCAGCTGTAAACCGAAAAAAAAAATCGGAAAAAAACATTGGCACCGGCGAAAAACGCCTATCTCCCCCCCGGGGCCCCGACTCGCACACCCGATTTGCCCGTCGATCGAAACTCGAAATGCTGCAACACTGCATGTACGCACTTAAATATATTATCTAATATACATCACGATACGAACGCAGGTATGTACTTATATATGTATATGTGTGTGCCGCGTATATATAGTAATATTATATTGTTCGCGACAATTAATCTTATCGGACTCTTTTGCATAAAACACATCGAATCCGATGTGCGGGGGGGAAAAAAGAAATAAATACCTAACATCCGCGTTTGAAAATTATATTATTATACGCGAGGGCGAGGTGGATCGCGTGTATATAGTTGCGGAGGATTAAAAACGGCAGGACGCGGAGGAGCAGGAACGCGATATCGTACTAATAGCGACGACCGACCGAGCCCATCATGATTTATCGTCGCCAATCGTTCTCCGCGGCCCGACAAAACGTCTGCTCGGCCTATATACATAATAATATTATACATACCTACCCATTACGAATTAAAGCCAAGTGTAGTACGCCTCTTACTTGTTTATATTTTAGAAGTGCTCACGAGCGAGCCATATTTCACGCGTTTATTCCAATCGAATTTTCGAAGACTGCCTCGGCGATCGGCCGCCTCCCTAATAGAAAGAGTCCTTGCGCACAGGATCTGCTGCATGTCACTATCACGATTTAAGATATTATATCATACAGGTTGCACACAGGGATATGGTTAGGTGACTACCAAACCGACTTCTATAAGTTACAGCGAGCGAGAACAAGTCAATTATTACGGCTGAGGTTACATTAAAGGCGATTACAGTTCACACTACCGCGGTGTAAGTACAGGCCGCTGTCGTTTTTTTTCCACAGCTGATTTTGTGAGTCGATTTCGTCGTCAGATTGCCGTTGATTCGACGGTCGGATGGAGTTTTCTTACCTACGCTTTTATAACAGAAACATGCGACTTTATAAAATCGTGTATTACCTAATACGTATAGATAGTTCGCCAAAACATAGTCGTACGCTTTACGTCCAAAGTGGTCGTTAATCGATATCAAATGAAAAATGTACAATTATACCTGTCCACAGAGAATACAATTTTTATTCGATCAATTTCGTACCGTGTTTCATCATTTTCAATATTTCAAACACTCTTATTGTACTATATTATGGTATTTGAATTCGGAGCTAAAAATCGAAGCTAAAAATCGAATTTTTATGTATTTTTATATAATGCACGCGGGCAGCCTGCTGGGATAATTCCAAATCGAATACACTTCACGCACGCACTATATGATAATATATATATTATTGTTACATTTTGTATGATATTACATAGGAGGCATATCTATAATAAATTTGCTATCGCTATAAATAACGATTTAAATATTCATATTACTTAGTTAATGATATTGTAAGTATAGTATATTACCCTATGCACGTGTACATAGGTAATTTTAAATAACAACAATATTTAACAATATTAATAAAATATGATGTTGCCTATGCATTATATAGATTTTCCAAAACGACGAGATAAAAAAAGTCGTCGAGAAGTGGCGCAAACGCGGTGTGCATATTGTAACTACTTTGCACAAATTGAAACACCATATAGGTACTACATGTGTACAGTGTATACTGTATAGTATATGCACATATTATGTATATTGCAAGACGACTGGTCGGGAAAAAGCCGACTGCCAACGGAATAATAATAACATTATTATGTTTGCGAGAATTTTGATCGCAGAACCCCCGAGTTCAAAGGGTCTTACACTGCTACAATAGCCACGCCACTGTCTCGCACTTAGAATCCAATATGCGTGTTTAGCTTTGTTTTTGTTTTTTTATTCCTGTAATTTCAAAATAAAAACGTGGGCGTATGGCCAACGTGTCCATCCGTCCGTTAGTTACCAATAAATAGTTACGATCGTTGCCGGATTAAGAAGTATGTTAATTATTGTTGTCCGCAGTTACGATTGTTTGTAGGCCATATTATGTAGGTACTTAGTTACTTACTGAGTTTTCATAACGATTCTATAATATAATATACAAAATAAATTCTTTCTAGCCAATATTCAACAAATAGGATCCAAAATATAAATGTTCCTAAATTGTATTTAAACCGTACCTACATATTATAATAGAATATGGAATTATAACTTAATGGGCTGTATTAAAAAACGTTTAGAAACCGGGAATTTGTGTGAAATTAGCTAGAAGAGTGAGCTTATTCCTGACTTGTTTAATTTCTTTACATAATTTTTGTTTTTGAATTTAACATTTAACGACAGTTAATGAACCATATTTTATTTCCGATACAAAAAGTTTTAAAAATATTGTTGCTATGGACAACTATATACTGTCTGGGATATATTATTTTCGTTCCTGTGTGACAGTCAGTATTTCTGAAAACCCCGAACACTTTCCATAATATAATATATTTACTGTAATATTATTCTAAAAGAACACTTTTAAGATAAATAAATTATATATTGTTATATTATTGTGTGCGACCATGTCGAATATCGAAGTGAACATTATGCAGCCATCTGCAGAAATTAAGATCGTGTCGCCGTTGATGCGACGCATCTTTAATGAGTTGGAAAAAGGCCCGACTCGTAAAACCGCGTTGGAAGATCGTCGTAATTTCGTCGGACTCTCGTACAGACGGTATCACTCGATGCCGAACATTGCGGTGCAGACAGATTTTGTGACCGAAGCGACCGAAGCGACCGAAGCGACCGATGTCGGATTGCCGTCCGCCCCTTCGGACGACTCGGCGGAAACGGATTCGGGCCAGCCGTCGAGTGGCCCAGCCGAAATTATTGCCGTGGCTAATTACGCGTCGCCGAAATTTCGATATTACGTTTCTTTGGTGAACACTGCAATAAATACGCCCTCCGTCGCCGCCGAACTCGAGACAGAGCCGCCGTCTGTAGCTTCGCCGACGGTCGCGTCACAGTCTGATTCGTCGCCGTCCGTAGCTTCGCCGACGGTCGCTTTACCGCCAGTTTTGACGCCGTCCGCAGCTTCGCCGACGGTCGCTTTACCGCCAGTTTTGACGCCGTCCGCAGTGTCTTCGCTGTCCGTCGAGCCGTCTCCCGTCGAGCCGCCGCAGCAGTCGAGCGACGACTTCGTGGATCGAACGATACGGCGGTGCCGTTCGATGCCGAACATCGCCGTGTGGTTTGGTTCGGCCGACGTCGAGATGCAAGTCGGGTCAACAGATTCGGTCGCGCCGTCCGCCCTAGGAGGCGAAGTTAACGACGCGCAGACAGGGGTGCAGCGCTTCGCGAGTTCGCTGCCGGACGCGATAGAAGTAACCCGGTGTGATGGAACGGCTGAGCCGGAGTCCGAGGCGGCGAAACCCGTCGTCAAGTGCCGTTCAACATGGAAGCGCACAAAGCGTTTTTTCAGGCGCTTGTGTTGCTGTGGTTAAAGTTGATAGTATGTTTGGTTATATATATACGGAATGATAATTTGATCATTTTCGTACCTCGAACGCTAAATAAAAATGTAATACCTGTCTAGAATATAAGATTGTTGTATACGGTTGTATACCCACTGAAAATTGAAAATGTATTTATGATTTATACCTATATTAATAAACCTGTTTGTTACATTGTTAAATTGTTTTTTATTCGATATTGATATATTATTGGTTATTATTAACAAACGCGTCAAGACGCGCTAGTGGAAAATTAATTTATGCGAAAATCACGACTATACATATTGCAGCTATATATTCGGGTTTTTTTTTTGTGTAACCGGTGTAGATCTCTTTTTATCGACATTTAAAAGAAAAGAACTAAAATGAGATCGAAAAAGTCAAATGTCTATCAATAACTTTTTTTTTTTGCAAGTCATTCAACAGTTGCAGGGTATATACAGAGGAAAAGAACAAAAAAAAAATCAGCATCAAAGCTGTCGGAAATAGAAAATTATCTGTATTAAATCATTTATGAATAAATTAGTACATATTTATATCTATAATAGTACCTTAGTTATTAAGAAACTCACTTGCAATAATAATTCGTACTTTATAAATTATGTTTATCATTTATACGTATTTATCTTTAATTGTTTTTAATAAAAACTGTGTAATTTGAATTGCATTATATTAAGTTTAACATTTTAATTGTCAATATTGGTACTGTTTGACACTGTGAAAAATTGAAATGAATATATTTTTTTTTGTAGACAACAATAATTTGCATACCTATAATAAATATATATTTTTATGAGTATTATAAAAATAGTATTACTTTATTGTACTATGACGGCGATGGCTGCAATAAAATAGTTTTTTCTGCACTCATTGATCAATTAATTTTAGCGGTACAGTATAAAAATTATGACGTTTATTTTAATAATTTTATAACGTCAACTGTAAACGAAATGTCAATATTATATTGTGTACCTATCTATATATTCCTATACATTATTATTATAATATCTATAATCTATACACAATTTAGTAACAAATAATGTTATATTCTGAGTTTTAAATTAACTCGAATGTCATATAGTATTATAGGTTATTGTACTGCAAACGATGATATCAGTTGCACAGTGCACACGCGCTGCTTGCAGCTTTACAATTATAAGAACCAATATAAATCTATAGACTTTAGATATTTACGATGTATATATTCTATACCCATACGCAATTATTAAAGACCATCTCGTCGTCAAAGTCCGCGACAAATATTATGTTTGCGATTCTCTGTGCGCGCGGCTCGCTGCCTTATATATTAATATACATAATAATATGTATGCATAAGTACCTATCCCCTGTCCCCTTGTCGGAACTGCGTCACCTGCAGCAACAGTCCTGGTTAAACGATTTTTCCCCCTTCGCGTGTACTTACATATATATAAATATAATATGTGACGGGACGACAATTCGTATTTTATTTAACAGCGTACCGGGGCGGTAAAAGCGCTTTTTAATAATTCAAAAAAAAAAAAAATGGTCGCGCTCGCGATACGCATATAGCACACAATAGACTGCGCGAGCGTATATATATATGTACGGTAGACATACCTTTGCGTAGGTATATGTATGTGCACAATAAGTGCGTACAACAATACTAATATGATATGCAAATGTGTACGAAACCGAAATACGCTTTTACAGAGATTACAATGCGAACACGCGTATGCCTACACGCCGTATATGGGTATAGGCAGGCAGCGTAGTAGCGGTAGGTATAGATAGGCACTTCAGCCATATAATATTATGACGACGACGACGACGACGGCTGTCCGTATATAATAAGATATTATGTTGTATAGGTACTGTGTGTATATACATAAATGTGCGTTTATTAAACATTTATACCGTATAAGAAGCGCACTTATACATCGCGAATAGGTTTATCCGTACGACGATATTATATTATAATAATATTATGTTTTCAGGTCATCCATGTGCAGCTCCCTCCTAGGTGCGTCGAGATACGCATATATATGTGTGTATATGTGTAAATATATTATGTATTATACACCTTAACCCGCGCAATATCATAACCGTTGCACCGTCGGGCTATTCGCATCCGTTATATGTTATATAGGTACCTACCTATAAATACATCGCGTAAACGTCGTGTCCGGTCCACACACGCGCCGCCCGTGTATAGAGATGAAAATCTCCGGTCTCGCGCGAACTAGACGTCCTCCGCCGAGCGCGTAGACCGCGGGAAAAATATAATTTCACTCTACACACACACACACACACACACGGGCACGAGATACGCGTTTCGATAGGATCTATATATAATATTATTGTGCGACGTATGTTTACTATATACCGTACGAGTACGTACTTACGCGGGCCGTGCGTGCACGGACACGAACTTTGTCTCTTTATATTATATTTTTTTAATTTTATAAGCGCGCGCCCCGAACGACGGCGACGACGACTTATTGTTGCGTGCGAATGGCGAATCGATTAGAATCGCGTATCGAACGAACTTAAAAGAGGAACGAGAACGACGCGGTATATATAATATGTATATATATAGGTACGACGATACAGGTACGATACCTATAACCTCTTTTATATTAGCATTAAATAGCATATTATATTATGTTATAGAAACGCCGAAGCGATTTCGTGTTCGCTTATTTCGTATTCTCCCCGCTATGTCCCCGTTGGTGGGTGACATTTTTGCCTTTCGTTCGCTGCGTTATAATGTCTTCATATTATTATTATAAATAAATACACTCGTCGGCGATCTGCGCGTTCGGAATGCGCGTTGTCGCTTCACACTATAATATGCTCTTTCCGTACCCTTTTTCATATTTTCAGCCACCACATCTATGTAACTGTCGGATCGTCGATACAGTCATCCTGCTGCCACCGCTTGTAGCTACAATATTATTACAATTCAAATCATTTAATTAATCCGATTTGAACACTTGGCAGACGTTACGGTTTTTACGAGACGCGACCACACATCGTGTGCTCAGAGCGAGGGCTTATCTAAAAACGGCGAATAAAAATACGAACAATTCTGAGAAAAACCGACCGATATCACGGTGATTAACGGACGAAAACTCGCGTTTTCCGTTTAAGTCTCTACCCGTCACACCGTCCTCCAAAAAACCAAAAAGGGACGAGTGTGTGTCTGAGTGTTTAAACAAACCCTCCTCAAAAATAAATAAATTCGATTTTTGTTTATACACGCGTTTCGTATAATAATAATACAACTAAATATAGGTACTGTGTGTCTCTTATGGTATAAGCTCTTAGAAATAGATGGGAGGGTGCTGTACACTGCTACAACATAATTTGTTCCTAGTGTTACGCGCGTTGTTTATTTAGGTTTTTGGTTTTTTCGTTTGTTGTTGTTATTATTATTATTATTATTATTGTTGCTATTACTATTACAACTTATACAATTGTAGCTGCGCACGCCAAAACGATTGTATTTTCCACGAAAACCCATCCGACGAGCTCAAGACCCTCGAGCCCACTGTGCAGACCCGGGCAGGTGTGAAAACACGTGAGCGAAAAGAGTAACCGGATTTTTATAATACTTTGTGCACACTGTATCGCTCTCGCGCTAAGGATTTCCGTGTTGATAATACCCCGTTTTAGGGTACGATATCTCATAGCCCCTCTGCTCGTTTATACAGCAGACCGTATTACCAAGTACATATTATTTTGTTTACTGTTCCACTCGTTCCGTATAGATATCCCTGTAGTTCGCCGCTTGTTTTATGTCATCCGCGCGTGTGCTTTTTCGCCGTTTTTTACATCACGTCCGCGCATTATTTTTTGGGATAAAATTTTATTGCTAATACAATATTATTGTGATACATTACGCTTTATTCTTATTCGCCGAAGGTTATTGAATAGATCACGTAGTCTTACAAGTACACACCGCATATAAAAAAAAAAACATTCAATACCAACGTTTATACACATGCGACACTTTATACCTACGATATCATCGTGCGGTAGCTGGTGTTATATTATTTGCACGGAACCTTAAGAATTTCAAAATATTATATGGTACAGCACGCTTTTGTACAAACCCATCAAACGCACGAATGCACTGAACTTCATATAGTGAGTATGTGAGTATACTGTAGTCTGCTACATCGATGAAAAGTTTCAGTTTGCTCCGGAAGTCCAACGAGTTTTTGCATTTTTAAGGTCGAAAAACTTTCTTATAATGTATAATAATAATACGACACTGAGCGGGAATTGCGTTTTAAAATTAATCCATACAATACACGTGTCTTAAAAATTATCAAATTTTAAGCTCGTGAATTTGTGCAGATCATAATATACAGTCACCACTCAGTTTGTTACTGCAAACAAAAAAAAATTATAATAATAAAATATGCTTAAAAATTAACGATGGACGAAGTTTACGCTTTGCTTTGAAATAGTTTTCTAATAGTTTAGTTTATCGGTTTAGTTTTTTAAATATCACACCGCATCCACGTGGTCTGTTAAAAAAAAATACTTTATACCACCTCTACTTTCAGATTTTTACGTAGTTATTCACACATCCGATGGCCATCGATCAATATAATATAGTTGTATAAACTCGTCAGTGTATTTGTATAACAGAAACCATCAGTTTTCCGAAAAATGGCATTGAGGGGGATAACACAAAACTGATTAATGGAACGTAAAAGCGTCGTATTCATTAACCCTCGAGGTGAAAAAAAATATATAAAATAAAAAATGTTTTCAAAAGAACATTTTTTACCTCGAGCATTTGTTCCTTTAATCTCTCTCAATGTCCTCCACTGAGCGGTGTAGATTTATCGTAATCTTCACGAGCCCGGTGTTAATTCTTATTTCGAGAAACAAACAACTGCTACAGTATATTTACTATACGGAGAGTTTTCTATATTTTTTCTAGTATATAAGCAAGAAAACGTGACTGTAAATTGCTTCAACTAAAGTTAAAGAGATTCGTGACGTATTCGTTATTATACTGCAATATAGTGGGTATAATATAATATGTATAATATTATGGCGCTCAACTTTGAATATAATAATTACACACAAATTATTGAAAAGTATTATTTAGAGACTTCAAAATCAGGGTTCTACAGTTAATTCCAGAGGACAACGAGAATATTGGTTTGTAAATTGTTAACTTTAAGTGACACCTAAAAAAAACAAAATTCGACGTTTCGGGCGTATCTACGCAATATATATTTGTATGAGCTGTAAAAAAAACGCGTTGGGTTTTAAATCCTTCAGAGTATTTTTTTTTTAATAATATTTTTATCAACACGCATTTCATTAAACTTTATTCGTTGCGGGCGTTTAGAAACGACGGTTAAAAACACCGACCATCGAGCGCAATCGTCATAATAATAATAACAATTACGGTGAGTTATTCGACCCGAAAGCGCGAATCGTTGACGTTTACAAAAGGAAAGTACGCCGAAAAGTACCTACCAACAGTCCTTATACCGTGGCGGCGGCATGCAAATTTTTTTCCGGCTGCCATGCGGTTAGTCAGTTAACCGCGGTTGACGAAAATCGGTTATTTTTGTGCGCTTTCCGAGGGCCGTCGTGGGTATTTTACGGCCGGGTACAACTCCGATCTGATAAAATCACGACAGTAATGACAATAGACACGCAGCATTGTATTATGCCGTACGATTTATTGTCTCGGAAAGGCTTCGGGGTCATAATAATTGTATATTATATATTATTATTATTATTATAAACGGTCGGTCACTTGCAGCCGACGGCGGAACCCGAAATCGAAATACGATCCCAATAATAATGTGGTTTATTAAAGTTGTGAGTATTTAAAGTTTCGACTAACTCATGTAAACTCATATACTACGCAAGTCCAAATTTCGATTTTTATTTATAAAAGTACTACCTAAACTACCAAGTATTCTGCTTTGGAATAATAAATTAAAATTCATCTGGTAATTTAAAATTATGTAAAAAAAAGTACTTTTACGTTTATCGATCGTCGGCTTCCACATTTATACATATATACTTACATAATATAATATTGTATAAAATTAAAGTTATAACGAAACGAATCAGATAACCGCAATAATAATATAATAATTATTACAATATCTAACCTAACCGAACGACGTCCGGTAAAAAAAATACTGGCTAAACGGATATCGACACCGGACGAAACACCTATTATTGTTTCCGCAAAATGCGTTTCACGTTTTTGTGGAAAAAAAAAAATTACCCGATCCGACTTACAATGTGCAGGTTTATAACATGACGAAAACAGAGTCATATACGTCTCGAGTGCAGACAATAGAACAGTGTCTGTATTTACAAGTCAACAATAATATTATTATTACTCGCACTTCTCGGGCGGAAGGATTGACGTGGCCTGTACAATCGCGGCACAGGATTCGGCCGGTTCTTACAGACGCACAACAATATAGTAACATTATGATGCTACAAATTACAATACATTTCGTGGATTTTAAACTTGGCGGTTTCGCAATTGTTTGTAGGTATTAAATGTTAATTATAATGGACTATCGATCCGGCTGGATATAGTTTGATTTTCACAGAGGCTTATAATAATATCAGACCAAGGAATAATATACTATTTTACAGCGACAAACAGTTGGCGGTATTCAATCGTCGAGAATGCCCTTTAACGTACTTGCAAAGTTGCAAAGTCCAAAAATTTAGAGTTTCTCAACTTGTCACGACCCCGAAGAAGTAGGTGAAAAACAAAATCAGTCATATAACATCCCCACCCTCCCTCACATTATAATAAAAAACCTTTTTAAAATGAGCCAATCTCAAATATCACATGAATGTATACTTTTTACTTTATAGTGTATTTCGTCCCATTCATGCTAAGCTCCCCCCAAGTCCAAAACCATAATTTTTGAAAATCACCTTTGTTAATTTTTTCAAACTTTAAATTTATGCTAAATGTAACCGAATTTTGCTTGTTTCAATTTATTTTCTTTTAGGCAAAGTAGTTATTTATGGATGGTTGTGAATAATATGACTGTGAAAGAATTACTTATTATAGTTTAGATACAAATTATTAAGTAGGACTTGGTGATTTCTGTATAGTTTACATGGCCTTTGTGTGTATTGCATGTAATTGGTGACCTGGCACAACCTGAGTTTATCAAAATCAATCCAATTCCATACAATTGAAACTGTTATAATAATTTCTTTTTAATGTAAATATAAGAGGTTGTTTTTCTATATCAGTGTTCAATTATTTCTGACCAATGCGACCCCTCATCTTGGGGTTCGCGACGTCCAGGTTTATAAACGCTGCAATATAGCTGGTTGACCTATATAATATAATAAGTAATAACCAACCAGGAATATTATACTGACGACAGACCTAAAATAGGTGCGATTATAAAAAAATTATGCGTATAGATCGAGGAAGTAGTTATTTTCGTACTTGACTGTTTGCTCTTTTTATTACGTTGATTTTTGTTTTAAACTATCGTCAAGATTAAGAACTTTTAGTAAATAAGGATTAATTTATCGTTGGCAAACATATGACGGTAAAACATTATTGTTATTGTTATTATCACGGAGAAAAGAACTGTTTCAGCCGTGCACCACTATCCACTGGATCAAATTTTCAAAATTCTCCGCGTTTTATAGACATGTAACACATATAACATAAACCATCCCTCTCCTCGTCGTTGTGCACACTGCACGCATATTATTGTGGGCTGGCAGCAGGTTGAATAATTCACTCGGCGCACGTCTTCACTCATAATACCTACATATATATATATATAAACCTACACAACATATAATATCCGTCTCGAATGTCAGAATTTATACAATACGCGTAATAATAAAATAACATGCATCACACGCGCGAGTGGAAAATAATATTTTTACTGTATTTTGACTGTACGACGGTTACTCGTGGGTAACTATTATACCTATACCGTGGTAAGACATGTCGAGCTCCCCTCTCTCTCTCTCTCCGCTCCGGAAACGCAGCGGGGTACGACGTGCGTGGCGCGTCCGTGCGAGGGGGTTGATGGGAGGGGGGGGGGGGCTGAGCGGGGCTGCACTTACGACAATATACTTACAGCCCTGATCGTAATAATAATATATTATACACAACATCGTCAGGCCCGCGTGCAGCTATTGAAAACTTGCGTGTTACTACATACGTTGTGCCCCGCAAATAATATTCAGTCGTGCAGGAATATCGGAAATCGGACGTGTCGCGGCACGTCAAACTCTCGGTTTAGAAATCGAACCACGATTCGGTTTTCGAGACGTTTTCTCGATTGCGCGCGGGGTGGAAAGGTAAAAAAAAAACTGTCATCTCTGGAATATTGAATTTCTTCGATTCGGATATTATGACGTCATATTATATTATATTAAAATACGAGTACCTCGGCAAACGGTCACTTTGTACTGTCCATTGTTCAAAATGCATAACGCGGACTTCACTGTTTAGTATGATCTGGTAAAAAAGTTCATTACAGAACGCGGACATTTTGTACTATTTTAAACATTATACAAAATGTATTTAAGTGTATAAATGTATAATATTATGTAAATATGATTACATATTATATTATAATATAATAAACACAATGTTATACAGTTGTATGAGTAATGAACATTATTCCCTTTATTTTGTTTATTTGATATGTTTAAAAGTAATTTAAATATGTCATAAGCTGTTGGTATTTTAATAGTGATTTAGTTTTTTAAATATACTGCATGTTACCAGGTAACAACCAAACATTACTAATTGGTGTTATAATATATTTATAAATTATAATTATTGTATTATATTATTATAAAAATGTATATTAAAAAGTCAATTAAAAATGTTTAAATTTATCGTAGACTTATACTACAGTTGTTTAAGTAACAAACAGACATAATTGGCGCTATGATATAATTATGTAACCGAATTAGATATACCAAATGGTACTTAAACTTAATAACATTTTTAGTACAATTTGTTATGATTTCAGACTTTTTATATTATACCCATACTTTATACTTGTAATCTAAAGCTTCACCCGACCACACGAAGTGTCCGTACAAAGTGACCTAGAACCGTGAGTCGCGGTTACCACCTCCTCCTATACCTGTATACAATGTTATATACCCCAAATATTGGAGCTCGTCGCGGTCCGAGTATCTGCAGCGGTGGTAAATAAAAGCGCTTCGACCATGTAATATAAGTTTTGAAATGTGTTGGGCAGATTAGCGTCTATAATTATAATAATATTATGGTCATGTAAAATCTAGTAGAGTTAAACACATATTATATTATGTAGGTACCTACTATGTACGCATTCCTCTATTATACGTTTCGACTGGTGTTTAGCCAGTTCAACAACATAACTCGTGTATATATTGTGATACTGCAGCGGTGTGTTGTTCTTGCTGTATATTATATGCACTTGAATGCGTGCGTGCAACATGTCTTTATAAAATATTACGCTTTGCCACGGCACAATGCGCAGTAAACCCGTTGTCATTTTTCCACCGAGGTCAGTTGCATTTTCTCGGCTCATAACTCAGCGGATTACCTGCCTCCACTCGCCGGATGCGCTCACTTTAAGAAGTTATACATCGCGATGATGACGGTGTAGATATTATTATAATACCTACGGACCCGAGGGAAAATAATAATAAAAAATTGCAAAAAATTAAATCGCAGCTTGCGATAAATAGAGGAGAGAGAAGATACACATAGAAAACGACGAGCAATCGCACACGCTGTACACACAACCAGTCGCTAATTTTACAACCACGACGACGGTTACCTATATTATATTATGTTGTAATATATGTGTAGGTATATACCACGGGTTACTTGTTTGCTGTAAATTCGCGAATGTAAATATAGTACACGCATAATATACTGAATCGTCGGTATACACGTATGTGTATGGTGTATAATATGTACATATCAAACGGGAAAAAAAGCGTTGTACAGGAATAATTGTGAGAAAGTAAACGCGTACCTATATTGTAATATTCTCACCACAGTTGCGACCTCAATCGAAAATATAATCTGAGACGTTAAATTATTATATTGTTCTTGAAAACTATTTCCTGACAAATATTAACTCATAAGGCCTGCGTAATATATGACATACATAGAGCTACATAATATTACGTTACCCCGATTGCTGTAAAGTCTCCAATAGCCACAGTATAGAGTAATGACAGACGTACCTACCTAATAATATTATGAAATCACACATAATATATATAGCAATCCGACCGATATTCATGATATAGGTAGGTACTATATAATATTATTATATGAAAGTTTCCGTTGTATAGCTCGGGCGAATCCAATTAATCGCTATTCTCTTGTAATTATTTTCCTAGTTGATACTTGATATTAAGCTTGTTCTCGTGTACCTATTATAAGCCTATAATGAAAACGCCGTATTAATTGCTCATATTATAAAATATTTTATTCGTATTATTGGTATGTATATCTATATAATATTATAATACGCTGCCCGTTTCGCAAACCTATTACATTTGTCATACGCACAACCTATATAATCTTTAAATATATAAGAATTTAAAAAAATTAAAAAAATGAAAAATATCCATCGTAAGTACCTATCCAACTGTAATATAATACGAACAGTGTCGTTCTCGATAATCGCTCGATTTGGAACGTTTGATGTTCACATATCAATGTAGAACGTTATAGCAAAAAAATGTAGTCATGATAGTTGTGGGCGTGGGCGATCGAAAAAAAATTGACAGCTCACGGGGTACGCATAAATTATAATCGGAAAACAATAAGTATACAATATTATTACATACGTCGGATCGTTTTATGCGCCCAGTGTTCGCGGGTGCAGAATTATATATGTTATTATTATAATAATATTTATATTAATCCATACTAGGTGTGTGTCGTATATACCTTTATATTTAATTTATTGTATACGTGCTACTTACACTATATACCTATAGACTGAGACGAATTTCGTCCTTGCGGGGAACACGGTCTGCAGTAGACACAAAAACACGCCACACATATTATTATAATCTTGTAATACTATATAATATACAATACAATGTATACTATGCATAGGTACTACCCATAACATCATAGGTGTATAATAATAATATATTTTATTTTATAGGTATACTGTTGACTGCGCACATTATAATACGTTCCTATAAATACGCTGCTCTGCCGTGAGACGCATAATTAATTCGATCGCGGCTAATTGTACGATAGATAAGACACAGATATGGGATTTTGTGATTGAATTAACATATAAATTAGTAACAATCCGTATGCGGCGCGTAGGTCACGACGGTGCGGTGAAACATGTTTGCGGCACTCGCACAGTATATTATAATAATAATGATTATGATGATGATGATAATAATAATAATAATAATAATATAATATAATATATTGGTGTACGTGTGATTTTCGTCGCGCTATCTCCGCCGGCTGGTGGTTCGCCCAGAGCAGAAGCCGTGGATCTATAGCGACAGATATATTATAATATTACACCTAATATGCATATGCAGGAGCGTACACATAATTTTGCGTTACATACATAATAATGACCGATACGGTCAGTGTCGTTCCCGAACCCATTCGATTCGAATACCGGCTATACCAGCCGTGGTTTTGAAATTGTGTACACCTATACACCGCGGTTTGAACGTTTTCATTTACCAATTGAATAAATAACGAATTTTTTTTTTTGCTCATCAACAAGTATTAGTACGTTCTTACGTTATATTTTCACATGCGTGTGAAATTTTACTATTTTACTAGACACTTCAAAATTATGACAATACACCTGAGCATTTGATATAGGTATACAAAATAAGGCACGAAAAGAAAATTAAATGTGTACAATTGTTATTTATATTATTATTATTATTAATATATAATAAACATATAACGATCCGTTCTAATTTTTTTTTACGGAAGGTTTTCTTAGCGTACCACAAGTTGAGAAACGCTGACCTATACCTACCATTATATATATTATATTGTAATATTTGTGTGTGCTGCACTGTATAACAATACATGATGAGTGTATGTATTTGAATTATAACAGAAAGTATAGTGTGTGGTTATAGTATATTAGTATGACGTAATGTTTATCGTTATTGTTTTCCTCAAAAAGTAATTATGCAGTTTGCGTATTGTTCTCGTGAGATCTGCAAAAATACTGTTGAAAGTTTACTACACCGCAGCAGTTATGTCCGTGTGATTTTCGAAATTGTCGGAACTCTCTTGTCTATTATCTGTAGGGTTGAGTATCTACGATTTACTCAGACAAAGCTCGTGGACATCGCACTTACTTATTATTATTTTTTTGTTATTGAGTTAAAGCCGCAACAGCTAAGGTTATTGGCTTATTGTACAATGTAAATACTAAATTAGGTTCTAAATAACATTATAAATTACTTATTATTGTGACTATACATTATACGCTCGGCATATCAGTCTGTTCTGTAATAACGTTTGTACCTGCAATCGTTCTGCGATTAAAAAAGTACAATTTTCAAGCTGGGAGCTCTGCGATCAACTAATTGATATTGTATCATTGTGCCAGTCTTTTGGACGGTTAGGTTATAATGTTACAGTCATCAAGATCTTAAAAATTGTCTATCTCAGTGCTTCCTCAGAGTATCTACTATAACTTGAACCGTGATGAATAGAAACCGTGAAGGTGCCGATGGATATTATCCATATGCATTATTACATGTAAGCCAATCGGCAAAGCCGGTTCGGGTCTTATCAGACCATAAAGTCGGCCGCGATCACCCCTGCTCGCAGCAGCACACGACGATTTCGGCTTTTGTGCGCCGGGGAGGGTTCGATTTCCGAGCTTGGCGAAACGGATCCCCGTCATAAATCATCGGACAAACCACTAGACGATTACCGGACCGAATTTTCGACATCAATAATATTATTTATATTTTATTTTCATATTATATACCGCGTGTATCGCATCGGTCTCTCTTTATCTCGTTATTAAAACCGTCACGCGTCCTATTATCGTTACGGATTTAATACAATATATATTATACGGGGCACAGGGCCCGCGATAATATTTCACTACCGTCTCTCGGCGAACCGCCGCCACTAACGCGCGTGCGGGGCTCCAAGGGTTTCTCCGGTTTAATTAACCCTTTTATTTATGTATATATATATATGTGTGTGTGTGTGTGTGTGTTGTATTCTGTATACATTTTTTGTCGGAAAACGGAGGGCACGTCCGTGATTAATGGCGTCGTGCCGGGACCGCGACCGCGGGCCGCCTTATCTCCGAACCACCGCCGCCGAGATTAAGTCGTCCGACTCGCAGCAGCCGTTCGTCATCGTGTGCATATATACACGCCTGAACCGTGATAATTCGGCACCACCGGTGTTCGGCACACTTCCGGTCGGTTACCGAGGCGTTTGCGATTTTCCTTGTATACTATATTATGATGACGATAATATATGCTGTATAATGTCGTCGCACATAAGATATTATACATACGGAGTGGGCCGCCCTAAATTCGACGCACGTCGTTGATTTCTGTATAAAAATGTTCATCCATCAAAATACGTTTTGATTAAAATTATAATATATTATGATGTATTATGAATGTCAATAATTCCAACCGACTGCAGTGTTCGAGTCGTCGTGAATATATAGCACCAGTTCCTAAATAATATAGTTGGATTGCTATGGATAGATATAGGTATATGAAATTTGGGTTTGAAATTCGGGTAATATAATTGGGATATTTGAAATTCAACAAATGGGAAATCATTAGCATCTATATATTATATTAGGTTGGTCTGCGAGATAATATCGTTCACGGATTGTTTGTGTTAAACCAATGACCGGAACTTTTCGATAACGAATAATAATATACACAGCGCCATTACTATTAACACGTTCGGGAGTACAAAATGTGACCGAATCACGATGACCACGTTAATCTTTCTGCAATAATTATAATATTAGGCTATATCATAGCTGCAGGCATTAGTGACGGACTTACACAATTTCCGATGCTATTGAAGTTTTTTATACCCTTCAATTTTTTCGCATAAAATATAGTAACTTTTTTAATTCATTCTGTTAGACGAACATTTTAAACAGCTATTGCACGTATTGAAATACCTCCAAATGGTTAAAATATTCATCAGGAACGATACGATTTTCGATAAATAAAATATAGTTATTGAATTACGTTCTCAAACTATGTAGCTATGTCACCCACTTGAAAAAATTTATAATATGATGAGAATCATAATACTTATGTGTACATAAGTACATAATCGTAGATATAGATGTAATTGATGTGAACTACTAAGTTTTATTGTACGGTGTAAAAAATTATACACAAAAATGAAATAATAATATAGCCTGCAGTAACCAATTAATGTTTTGTAATGCAAATGAAGTGCCACGCAGGTTGAATATAAAATATTAAATTACATATATAATTAATATTATCGATTTAAATAATATACGTGGTGACATATTTACCAGTGCTCTCTGTTCGGTTTCATTTGATATTTTAATTTAAAAAAAGCTATGCATGTATTATTTTTGATGTAGCTCTATTACCATTTTACATTTAAGGTAAGTTTTTGTTACCTATCTTGCAAGTTCACTACTATCTTAAAAATGATCAAAAGTATTATCCAGAATAGAAAAAATCCCCATCGGACGAATGGTCTGCGCTCGAGTAATGACTTCATCTCCGAGACATAACAATCGACTCTGATATTTATTTAAAATTAATAAAACAATATATTACTATGCAAATAAAAATAAAAACAATAATTATAATAATAATAATTAAAAAAAAAATAATATTAATATTATAACGTTTAAAAACACTTATAAATCCAACGGATATGATGCGACGGCGACAGAAAAGTACACGAACAGTGCAAGTTGTACAGCGCACGCGCACGAGTGGCTTAAGAGTAGCTCAAAAACTTTATCTTGTCCATCAGGTAGAAGAGCGTTTCGGTGGTTTTGAAGTCGACGGTGGCGCTGAGTCCGGTCAGCGTCAACAGGTCGGGCGCGTACCGCTGACCGACCTCGGCGGCGGTGTTGGCCGGCGTCTCCAGCGGTTCCTCGGAGAACACCTGGCTGACCTCGGTGCACTTGAGCAGCACGGCCCGTTCCGGTGTCACCATGACCATCTTGTACGGGACGACGCCGGCCTGTCCGCCGGCCGCCGACAGCGACGTCCCGCTGCCGGCCGCCGACAGCGACGTCCCGCTGCCGGCCGCTTCGACGGCCGGCTGCGTTTCCTTCATCTGCATCACTATGCGGTCGAACGGCGCGTGCACGTTCCACCGGGACGCGGCGAACTGATGCGTGCCGCTGAGCGCGGCCATGCATCGGTACGCGTGCCGCTCGGCCACCGCGTGCTTGGGCGGCCGGTTGCCGTCCACGTAGTGCCGGGCGTCCGGTTCCGGGAACAAGTTGATGCCGCCGCGGCGCAGCAACCGGACCAGCTTGTCCGGCCGGTGGTACGCGCCTATCATCTCCTGAAGCGCCACCGTGGTGGCGTTCTGCAGCTGCACCATGGCCGCTTGGTCTTCGCGCACTGCGAACTCCACCAGCACCGTGGCCGCGGTCACCGACAGTACGACGCCGGCGCCGTCGCCGCCGCCCTCCGGCCGTATCTCCCACGACTGAAACGGAAAGTTCGTGTACCGGTTGACGGCCAACCCGAACGAGCCCATCCGGCCGGCCCGGAACGACACCATCTGTTTCTCCTCGTTGAACCTGCGGACAGGAATCGTAACGTCAACCGGTCGGTCGGTCGGTATTCGTGGGGCGGAGGACAGGATGACGAGCGCGATTGGAGATACCGCCCATGATACGAACGACAAAGTTTGAGGCGACAAAATATGAGGGGGGGGGGGGTGGGAAGTCAAAAGGTTTTTAGTAAGAACGAGTCTCTGTAAAATTTCCTACAAAAACACACCGCCATTTATGAACAGAAAAATCATTTCGATGACGAGGTATTTTTTTAAAATTATTTTTATTCAAAATGATTCAAATATTGCGTTCGATATTCTAGGATAATTTGTTAATCTAATTTAAAACTTCATTAAAATTTTTAAAATTAAACTTACGTTTTGGAATAATTATTAGACTTCCCTATTCATACAACACGGGTAAAAGTAAGTTTTGGAAATAGTTCGTTTTGTTAAAGTTGATGATGGGTGCCTATTCTTTTGACATGGGCAGTAGTAGGTATATACGTTTTGGCGTAAAACTGGAAAAAGTACGTATTAATTTCCTAAATATCATTGTTATGTAGGGAAAAGGTTAGTTTTGATTTAACCAGTCATTTTGAATGACGGATTTGCCCAGGAAATAGTATGTTCTGATCTATTCTGACGACGCCAATCGATGTATCGATGTTTTGTCCATAAGAATCGATATCGAACACGATTTTGTCAATTTTGGCCATAGTGTGTTTTGGATTTCCATTACCCCACCCTCAATATGTTCTCATTTACATCTACTAATATGATAGAGTGCACTGTTTGATCGTCAAGTAAGTAAGTAAGAATATGTTTGCCTCAGCTTATCGTTGTTTGTTTCGCAACCATTCTATCTTTAACCATGATAACGAATAAAACGTGTTAGAAGTTGTTATAAGAACACGATTGTAGAAGAATCAATTTTAACATAAATGTGTATGTTCCTGAACTGGATCCACGACAAAATGTTTCTGACCGATATTTTGTAAGGTATTCGTTGTTGCAGTTACTCATTAACTCTTAGATATTTATGATTCATAAACTTTCCCCGTAGAGGAAAAATATTGAGTAGCGTGCTATGGTTTCTTATCAGTGTAGATGTAGTAGAGGTATACTGTTTTTATTTACTACCTAACATAATTGATCTAGTATGTCTGTAGTATATTCTTTACTCAATGAGAATTATATAGTAAGTTGACTTATATATTTTTCATTTAAATTATATGTAAATGTGTAATATATAAAAATATAAAAATTAGTATTATTTTTGTACTTATATTATACATGTTACAATGTTCACTACCCTGGGCCTCCACAACGTTTTTTCTCAGCGCGACTCGGCAGTTTTTTTATTAGAAATTACACAAACTAATATTAAGATAATAATGATACGGTACATGTTGTTTAATAACATAATAATTGATGTCGAGAAGTTAAAAATATAATATTATGTAAATGTCATAGTACACTGTGATCAAAATGTATGGAAAAATAAACTAAGAAAGTCTAGACTCGAATTTTCTATAATGATATTATTGACATATTTGACGGGCTATATCTCGTACGAAAGAGATATTTGTATTTTCTTATTAGTGAGTTGTTCTCTATTCGGTCATAATTATTATAGTATTATATCGGTTAAATAGAGAAATTATAAAATTAAATTTATTATTCTAAAATAAAATGTATTATTATAAAATATTACCTGATATCGTATATGTATTCAGTTGTCCAATTTTTTTTTTCTTCGTTCCACATGGCAGGTTTAGGATTTTCAAACCAAAGTACATTTTCTGGCAACTTGATATTTATCAGCGCGAGTCTCTTAAGTGCTTCTTGGTTTTGTTTTTTTACGTCCGTTTCTTCGTCTTCTGACGATGTGGACGAAAAACCCATCGACAATTGTAACGGTTCGTATTTTTCATGATAATCGATGGGTTGCAGTGCCTCTGGTCCGACGATAAACACGCCCACTGACCCGTCTTCGAACTCAACTGGCTGCATTGGAAGTTTCCACATTTCCACGTTAAATGCTCCGCCAATAATCCAATATCTAAAAGTTATTTATATTGAGACATTGTATTTAAAATTTTGCTGTAGAATATTTTATTAAATGTTGAACTATTGAATTTAGAATGAACAAAAATTTAAAGTTAATGGGACAAACAAAATATTTGGGTAAGTAAAATAACTTCACCACATAACAAATCATATGAATGATTTAATCTTAATTTAAGTAACTTTAACTGACGGTAGGTATAAATGTGTACCTCCTGGGATTAAGCTCGTTTAGTTTCTCCGAGTATTTCAACGAATTAGAAATATCTTCCATCTGTTCCAGCTGTCTTTTTTCCATTTCTTGGCTTGGAGTTTTCCCTACATCAACTTGTATTGACTTCGTGGTTTCAGGTTCTACTGGTTTGGGAGGTTCGTCCTTTATTTCTACATCATTTTGTTCATCTTCTGGTTGTTTTTCTTCTTTTTCTATATCATCGCTTGTTGGACGAACATAAGGGTCATTTTTTTCAAGTTCGTCCAGGTACGTTTTCAGATCTTCTGGATAACTGTTTCTATCCACTTCCGCAAACGCTTTAAGTTTTTCCTCCATTTTTTCCATCCACAACTGTCTATTTGATCGTTCCTTCTCCTCATTTAGTAGCTGCATTATCTGAGTCTGTTGTTTCCACATGTCCTCCGAGTACTGCCACAGATCTCGGGTATCCATCTCTAATGATTTCGAAACGTCAAATTCAGCCATTCTGTCCGTAAAAGGGTCCCAGCGTAGCCATAGAGCCATTACTGCCATGTACTGTTGTGATAGTTGTGGTGGTACATCGACCATGACAAGACATTCGGGGAAATCACATTTTGGTGGAGGTCGGTCATCTGTCATCAACCTGGGCCTGTGGCATACCACATGTAAGCCAACAGCGAATGCTTCGCATGAGTTTTTATATGCCACCGTTTCTAAATCTACAGGATCCATTCTGCGATCATAATCGCTAATCAGGTGGTAACAAATTCCGTAAACGATTTCTACCAGTAGCCTTCCTAAGTTGTCTCTGGCTTCTCGGAAGCACTGCAGTTTAAACTGACCTAAAATAAATGAATTATCAACAATTATTATGCTCATAATGAATTTAACAAGTGAAATATATCACTATTAATAATTGTATGATTTGAATGAATTTTTAAATAACCTTTATAATATAATAATAAGTTATACACTTTGGTATACGAACCCGTTCAGTGAGGCCCATTATTTTTGAAGAAATAAAACAATAATAATAACAATTTAATAATGTAATAATAATTACATTGTACAAATTATTTGACTCGGCTATCAAAATTATAGTTTTCTTAGATAGGATTGAAATGTTAGGAAATACAAAAGATAAATTTGGTAATATTTCTATACATTTTATGTAGGTTTACTTGGTACACATTGAAATGCGGTCGAAAACTTAAATAATCAAGTCTGTGAAAATTCCGTAGCCATTTATGTACGTTATAGGTACCTACTACCTATATCTTATACTATATCTTACTGCAATCCAACGGTAAATCCACGATATCATCTACAGCGTCCATAATCTTGAATATCTCTAAACATTTTTCCACATAAGAGTTTTTATCGTCACTAACATGGCACACTTGTTTCTCGACAAAAAGATACGTATTCAGTTCCTGTACAACCTGCGGATTGGGAGTACCGTCACATCGTATCCAATGCTGCCAGTCTAAATCTTCGCGGTACTTTCGGTCGTGTTCGTATTTTTTTCGCGATAAATCCGATAACATGGCACAATTTGGTTTTAACCGTTCATTTCGGAGCTGTAATAATAATATTCAACAAAATTTAAAGTAAATATTATGTAATAATTACTTACGCCATATTATATAGAACTAAGTTTAAATATATAGTAACACGTTTATTATAATAATATAGGTAATCATTCAGATATTTATCGTGTTGAACATAACTTGATAATATTCAAAAAAATATTCACATCATAATTACTTAGACCAAATTGTTTAAAAAAAATAATAATCTTGTTGTTATCGTGAATTACAATAAAAAGAGAGATTTAGTATCTTATGGCTTACTATCCTAATACAGTAATAGTTCCATAAAAATAAATTAGCATTGAAACATTAGTAATTATATTTTTACTAGCTAAGTATCAAATAATTTTACCACAGTTATTCATTAAAATAATGATGAATCAATTTAAAAACGACACACATTTATTTAAACTTAGTTGTGTAAATAGTTTTTAAATGTTTGTGTTAAGAAAACAATTAAATTAAATTCCTTGCTAAAATCAATACCTCTGGAAAAGAGGTCAACTCCAAAATCAACTTTTTAACATAATAAAATATGTAACTGTCGTAACTAAATTTGTTTTGTTTGTCTTGAGTGGAGTAAAATATTAATTTTGATTAGTTTCTTAACCATACTTGTGGGCGGCGGAATCTGGACCTACTCCCCCGAGTTCGATATCAGAGTACTTGTGGAATATTAAGTATCAGTTATAAGTGTTTGATTTATATTTGGATATATATTTTGTTTATTAAGTACCTGTTTCGTAAATAATAAAATTTTTCAATAATAAATAATATCTCGAACACTGTGTGAATTTTTATTTACCACGAACTACCTACCTGTTTTTATTCTATACCTACACTATATTAAATACAAAATATAAATAGTCGTATCTGTTATTACACTTATAAAATAGATACTTATCATAAAATCATACATTTATGAACGTATTTTTCTGTGTAATATCATCTATTGAAAACATCAATTTGTTTTTAATATCTGTGCAATTATTATAAAACTAGTTATTTATGCATAAATAATTGTTACTCTGTAGTCTGTACCTACATCGTCTCTATATTAATGCAGAAAATACAGCAATAATTCTAAAATATACCTATTATCTATGTTTTAGATTAGTTTCCTTAAAGTTAAAGTTCATATAATTTACATAATTTGATACATAGTAAACCTATATATTTAGGTAGATATAAGATATATCAAAACTAATAACATGCTATTGTATAAGTCAAATAACTTACATTTTATTATAATTATTGAGTTTATTTTCCGTAATATGTATTTATTTTTATTCTATAAAACAACCATGTATAGGTTGTAAAACAGTAAGTATGCCTAAACCAGTGAGAATTGCAAAAATGCTCATCAACAAGTTTAGTATTTTAACATGATAATTTAAAGTGACATTTTTTTTTTTTATCATAAGTAGTAAGTTTCTGGAGAGTATTTAGTGACAAAAAATTATGTTGTTTAATATATTTTCTATACTAGCGCAATAGAGTGTTTACTAACTAAAGTGGTAGTTATAATTTAATGACTTGACATTGTTTTATGTTTGCTTTAATAGTACCTTCGTACTAGTAAAAAACAAATTAGAATATTAACTTAATGCCTTACATGAGCTGTTTTCCAATTGTATTTTTATGATTATAATGTACATAACTAGGAACCAAATATTATATTAAGTCTTATAGTAAAAGATTATGTTAGGATATTTAAATAATAAAAAAAATCTAACAATATATAATATAATAAACTGTGTTTGGAATTAAAAATTAATTAAATGTTGATTAAATTAATAAATGTTATGGTGTTTTGAAAATGTTTTACAAAAATTCTGTGAAAAATTGAGGTATTTTTTTTTTTTTTTTTTTGATTCAACCAAAAAGAAAACAAAATCAATTTTTTTAAATATGTTCGTGTATTGTGCAATTTCTTATATAATAAATAGGTAACCAAGTTATAATTTTATATATTAATGAAAATTAGGTTACCTGGTGTTCTAAAATCTTTAACTCTCTATCCTTCTGTTTTGCCAGTAAAGCTTTTTCGTCTCGTTTTAATTGTTCGGTTTGACGGGCGTCCAACTTGGATTTCGATTTTGGGCCACTATTAGGCGTTTTCATTTTGCCATCTAATCGTTTTGCCATATTATTAATTTTGTAAGTTTTTTCACTTATATCTTACGAAAAATAAGTATTTCTGCATTCATTTTGTTATTGATTTAACTTTCGAATATCCTCATGAAATGGTCGCTTGGCAACACGTAGGCAATCGTTTTGTTTTGCTGATAAATCGAAAAATATGTTGCGAGATTCAACGCCGCAGGATGAGCCCATCGGGAAATCGGAAATTTTTTTTTTACATATAGTCAAATCACACGTAGCCCTTAACAAATATTTTCAAGTAAAACAAAAAAATGGCTTTTCACTTAAGCTTTGAACTCTGCAAAAGTAGACAATATAATACTGTAAAAGCGCAACGAGTCGACCCGAATGTAACGTTTTGACATTTTTTGTTTTTACCGTGACGTCCTCATCTCATTAATATATGCACAAACGCACAAACAAACAATGTAATAAAAATAATAAAAAGTCGAGTGCAATTTTTTTTTAACGAAGTACCAAACATTTAGCCAGAATTCGTTTAAACGGACGAACAAGTATGTATAATAATAATAATAATGATGGTTGAAAAATAAATTGTACACAAGTAAGAGTTCTATACATCATATTATTATTATATTTTAAACTGAAGTAGGTACTTATGTGCACAGTTGGCCGTATTTTGTGCTTTTATTTTTCTTATTTTCTATCTTTTATCATATAGTTTCCTGCAAATGGAGGTGTATGTTTATATAACGAACATGTAGTCAAGGGAATGTTGTATGGTGACATTATGTTTTATATTGTACGGTTTTGATGAAACAATTTTTATAATATAATGTAATATTATTGTTCTGTCCATTATAATATCAACGCCGACATATTTGTGGGTAGCAATAATTATAGCATAGGTCTGAAACGGTTTGGGGGCGCGATAGTTAGCACAATATAATTTTTCAAAAAAAACTTTAAAATTAACACGTGCCGGTGTTATGTGGCGCCGGTTTCAAGTGAAAAATGTACGTTTTTGTCTAAAATAAAATTAAATAGGCCAGTTAATTTGTACACACTTTAACATGGTAGTTTACATGTATAACGGTGTTCACATACTCGCATAGGTAGTTATCAGTTTTTGTCTTCTTAAAATGTTTTATATTAAAAATATTGTTTCAAAAAACATTTTTCACATGACTGGAAATCTTAAAACTATTAAAAATAAAATAAATTATGATCGGCCTATTTTCATCATTTGATTATATAATGAGGACTTGATCCACTGAACATAATACACAAATTTAATATTTTATTTGTTTTAATAATTATTGTTCTCTTAGCATTGTTATTATTTATTAATTATGTATTGTAAGTTTCTTTCTTGGAGTTTTTTAGATTTTAATTTTATCATATTTTAATTAATGTAACTCTCTATACCACCGAAGCAAGAAATATATGCTCAAATGAGGAAAATATTTATTGCAATCATTTTATATCATGCGTCATAACCTATTATATTACCTATATTATGTTCACTATTATAATAAATTATTTAATAAAAAAGAAACAAATCAGTGCTGCGGTATTCGTACTATAGGTAACTACCCTTATGTTAGAATAGGTACCTAATTTCTGCTGTTCGACCATGTCATATGTAAATGTGATTTAATGATATCATTATAAAATGTGACGTCAATGGTTTACTATCGCGAGGCGTAGTCCGATTTACAAATCGTAAATTTTTACAACTCTCCCATGATAAACATATTATACTGTGAATAACGGACGTCCGCGAAAAGACTAAACGACGGTTTTGTACGCAACATTATGACACGGTTTCTACGTTTTACCACGTCTAAATGCGGTACCACTACGAGTATGTACATGTCATTTTTATTCTTGTTTTCTCGCACCCTTTCCCGGGAGCATAAACACGTACGAACAAAAAAACGGTGTGAAACAATCGGTTACCACACATCCAAAAAAACCCTTAGCCGCGCACGACAAATCTGCTGCACTGCGATTCAGCCCCCGAAAGGTAAACACACTGCACAGTGCACAACGTGTGTACGATATATTATTTTTTTTAAAAAAAAAAAAACGTTTTTCACGCCTCCCTCGCCTACAGTTCGCCTCTCTGCCCACATCCTCCCTCGTCATTACAATATTATCCCATAACCATTTGCGGACGGCGCGAGACGTGTTTATTATATTATATCATTTTTCCACGGCGAGGTATAGGTACGCGATACCGCCGACACACCCAAGAAAAACACAGGACAAAAAAAAAACCGTCGACGGCATAATAATATAATAACAACGTAATGTTGCTGCGCGACAGTTTATATTATATTATATTATTATACGTTGTATACAGTTCCAATTTCACGTGCGGGGCGGACGAAGAGTTGTTTTTTACACACGGTGTTCTGCGTAATAGTGTACAATGCACACACATCAAACATATATATGCGTATTTGTTGTACGGACGGAGAGGGGCGTTTTTAGGGGTAGGAGAAAAAACCGCACGATATAGATAAAAAAAAGAAAAAACCCTCAGTAAGTCTTTTATGTGGTCTTAGCCTTTGATCTTTCGGAAATCTTATCGGTTTCCATTTCTCGAAGATCTCTCCTCCTGCAGCTACCGCGAACCCCTCAACCCCCCACCATCAACCCCATTGGGTCCGACCCTCTCCGCCGCCAAAACCGCCGAACCGCAGCAGAGCCACCGTATTATGTGTATACGATGCACAGCGTACGATTACCTGCCTATATAGGTACCTATATTATGTCGCGTTGTCCTCCTCTTCACCGTGATCCGTCCGCCCATCGTGCGTTTGTTTCACCGCCGTTGTAACCAGCTATCATTACGGGGCATCTAATGTTTTTGTTGTCCTCGATGGCCTTTTATGATTTAAATAACATATATATATATACTATATAGGTACCTATATAGATTGTAAACGTATATATTATTATTATTATTATTTTTTTTTGTCGTCGTGCGATGTGGTTGTGTCTGCGTGTCATCTGCCGCTCGATTTCGGATCAAAAAATCCGTCTCCTTTTGTTGGGCGACGTTTTGTACGCGACGTCGCGGTTTCCGCTTTGCTAACGACCCACAATGCTCTCTATATTATTATTATTATTATTATTATTATTATCGTCATCAGCTGCCGCAGAATTCCACCTCGTCCGTCCCCCCCCCCTTTAAACAATATGTCGTGGGGGCATATTTTCTGTGGTTTTTTCACGATTTTTTCTTTTCGTTTTTTTTTTTTGTCACCCCGAACAATCGACCGCGATCGCATGGCGGTATCCCGATCTGCAAACGAAGAGGACGACCGTACGAGTTTTCGGTACCTGCACCTATGTCATCAGATCTCGGAGCAGTGATTCCCGAAAACTGTCAACCGCGAGCTCCGGTCTCCGCGGCCCCTGCAGACGTACCTATTATATTGTATTGGAAAAATACATGAAACACACATCGTTGTGAAATCGATACGTTCATCGCTCCGCTCGGGATCTAAAACAAAAAGGCGAAACAATAGTAAACATTTAAAATAAACATAGGTGATATAACATTATGTGATGCGAAATTCGGTTAAATTATTAAAATAAATACAGACATATTTTAGTAGTTATTACAATTTATTTATGACTACGAATACGAAATTTTTTATCATAAACATTTTATTAAAATAAATAAATAATTTTCGTTACACTTAAATTTTCACAAAATTCTACCTTCTGTATCGTTTGATCGATAGCCAATTATTTAGTACGACAACGCTTCACGTAAATTCGTTCTCGAACGTATTAGTCGTTTTTTGTTTTTTGGATTAGCAGATATAGTTGTCTGTGAATTTTAAGTGTTCTCAATCGTTATGCCGAAAAGGTATCGCAATCGTAAGACAGCCGTTTTATTTTACGGTCGGAAAAGGTACCTATATATACGTATATACCTACCTATGTATATTAATAACGATGGTAATAATAATAATAATATGACGGTAAGCACTATGTATATTGCGGTCCGTACGCAGCGGTTTCGTCGTCAAAAGTTTTAAACGGCCCGCATCCGAAACGCCGAGGACGCATTTTTTTTCTCGAAAATATAGGTCGCAGCGAAATCACCGAACGCGGTATATAATGTTATACGCGGTAGACGGACCTTTTAAACGACAACTTTATTAACCGTACAATTTATTAATTACAAAAGTTTGTGATGTTAATAATAATAACAGAAATAATAATATACAGTATCACGTTCTATACATTATATTATAGTACTACACCAAGGTACCCATATATATATATTTTATACGACAGCGTCACAGCGTCCGATGACTTTCTGGACCGAATGAAAACGATTATAATACAAACATAGTATATTATAATATACACTTAAGTACCTATATATATTATAACGTCCGATGTACGCGACAAGTGCAGGATAATATTCACTGGAGCGAATGAAATTTGCATTTTATACGCTTTTCCGATCGCAGTGATTTCATCGAGAAAAACTACGCGTCGCTGTAGGTAATTAGGTCGGATGATGTCTCTATATTATAATAATATATACCGTATACGCACGGTTAATATTAAACAAGTAACTTTTAATTGCACACGGCTCGCAGGAAATTCTTCGTTTTAAAAGTTAATAAGCCTACTTTTTAAAGACCTCTTAATGAGTAAACATGAGCTGCTGCAGCCTTTTAACGTCTCCAAAACTTTTAAAGTTATCGCTGCTCGCGGGGTGTCGTTTAACACTTGATTCTTCGGCGAGAGTATATTATATATAATCTAAAAAGTATCTTTTGCACAACCAACTCACTTTCAAAACGTGCATTAAATACCGTGCTGCAGACGCGGTTATGTAGTGTAAATACACTGTAAATAACTATAAAATTAAAACTTCACGAACCAACAATTTCGCCAAAGACACACAATACTATACTATTACAATGTTATTATGATTGATTTTTACAACTTAATTGCTTGTCATTTCGGATCAAATCACCCATGGCATTCGCAAATGCTCTGCTCAACTAAAAGAAAAAAAATACTCGATAAGATACGGTTAAAACTTCTTCAGAGAGTTGTTGGTCACTCGCAACCTCTCCCCTTTCGATACACGGGGGCACTGCAACGAAATCAATCGAAATTATTTTATTTAAATGACGTTTTGTCCATCCACACGAATAATATTTTTAGTATATTTTAATTGATTCGTTATTGTTACTCGATATAATATACTTACGTTGTTTTACGAAAAAAATATTATAATTTTATATATTATGTTTTGAAAAGAGGACTACTTTACGATTCTACGTAAGAATGAACAGCAATATTATTTTGTGATTTCTGTTGGCCGTACTGAAAATTCCAATGTAGACCATACACAATGACGACTTAAAAAGCCCGGTAGCGATGAAACCATTGTTCTATCGACATTGACAAAACTGTGGCAATTATCCATAATAATATTATCGTACAGGTGAAAAATGTATTTCGTTTTATTTTTTCCGAACGTTTCGCTCAGTAGTTTATTCGTCGTTTTTATTTTTTTACGTTCTCGTCTAGCGCGGAATCGTCAAACTATTTTTAGCTACGAATTTCGTCCCGAAATGTTTATAGTCGCCCGGGGAAACGACTGACAATTTAACCAAACTGATTAAGGACGTGTCAACCTCAGAACAGTCTCTTTACCGAATAAAATATGTTCCCCGGCTATACGCCGAATAACGTCCGAAACAAACTATACAACGCCGCGAAAACAGATTGCTGTGGCTCGACCGTAATTCAATTCGGTCAGACGAAATCATTATTAAAATGTCGAATCGGCGTCCAATTAATTATTCAAAATCAGACTTGTGCAAAACCCACTGCAGTCTGTGCAATAGATAATATGCAATGTAATATAATATCATACTGTTATCGTTCAACAACTGCAGCACCTGCGCGATGCTCGTCTGCAATCACAAGGTTTTTTATAAACGTCTTCTGAAAACGAAATCGTCACGTCATTATATAATTATCTGAATACAATATCACAATCATTACATTTTTTAATTTTACGTTATTTAGAAGAGTGGATATTTTTCTTCCTTGTTTTCTCACACACGTTGTAGATATTGGATTTTTTCATTCAAGTGTACCCCGATTGGTAGAATATGGCACGACGAGAGTTTTGAAAAAGATTTGAATTAGTCACCAAGTGTTGTATAGGGTTGGTTTTCCAACAATTTTCAATTTTATCCTCGGCGATCCTCATAGAAGATTTGATATCGGAAAATAAAAAATGAGTAAAAAGTGTTCCCAGCTTGTGTGTCACATGTAAAGATGGATTCTACTTAACCGCTGCTCCAATCCCCTCAACAATAATATCATGTCATCCGCCGTATAATATGACCTATATTATAGGTACCTATTATTATTTATTGCACGCATCTCGAACGTCGGGAATATAATATCATAAAATATAATATAGTATCATATTATGCATCATATCATCTCGTTTGGCTGGACAGTACTTTACGCGTCAGCGAGCACTGGACGTCAGTTTTACGTTTTTGATGTTTATATTTTCCAATAAACAAATACTGTCGGAAACGGATGTTCGGTTTTGCGGCACCAATATTTCCCCGGTTTCCATGATATAGGTATATCGGGCGGATCGCGAAAAATAATACATCATATACATATATTGTAATATCAGGGCCGTTTATGCGCCGCGCGTACATCGATAACACAATATTATTAAATATTACCTGCAGCCTATATTATACCGAGCGCGGAATGATATTACAGTACATTATTATTGTGCGATATATTTTCGAGCCGAAAAACACGGGTGGGTGTGATTAAAAATAACCAACGACGGACTCGCCGCACACGGTTCAACTACGCTGCATTGCGATATCAAATACGTCGAATGTACCCAATCACTTAATACAATATATACATACAAAATATGGTACAATACGATATGTCGATATGTATAATATTATAATTTTTCGTCGGTGGCCTTAACGAACACTGCGTCGCATGCGGTCGTGTCGGTCGGTCTGCAAATATTTTTCCGGTCCTCGCACAGCACCACAATAACAATATTGTAATGTCGACGCAAAAACTGTTTGCCAATACTGCAAGTGCAAACACCCATCGAGAGTTCGAATTCGTGCGATTCGACTCCTGAGAGTAAAATCAAATACTCTATGGTGATAAAAAATAAATATAAACGCGGGACTTTCGTGCCCCGACCCCGTCGTCGTGTAATATATGCACTGCTCGCCAATTAGTCGTGTCACCGCTGTACGATCGGAGCAATGTCATTATTATTATTATTATTATTATTATTATTATTATTATTGAGCACACACCACTGGCTGATCCGGTCGGACGGGTACCATATACAATATAATATCATCGTCATATTATCGACGCGTATATTTGTTCGGTAACTATAAATCGTCGGTGGACATCGCGGGTCGTTAGAATAATATATTATAGTAATAATGTATATTATAATAAGCATCGAACTTTCGCGGATTTCGATACGTGATAATTGACGGATCGCCCTTGATTGCAAAGCCGTTACGGGTTTTAAGAATCTCGAGAGCCCGTAAATATATTCAAACGATGTCATAATATTGTAACTCGTTGGAACGCCATCGGGAAATATGACGATTTTTTTCGATCATCTGAGCTGGCGTAAGTCGAGTTCTTTCTAAATCTCCAAAATATGACACGATGCAGATTATAGGTATTCGAATAGCCAATAAGCAGAGCCATACTCATGCATTTTTAGGTGCGGGGGTTTTGTTTTGGAGGGGCACCTCGAATTTAATTATAAATTCAATTATTTTGATACATCGTTTTTATATAATCAATTTATTTTTTAAGATAATAAATAAATTATATCATACTTCTATATTAAAAGTAATTATAATATATAAACAATATCGTATACAAATGTATTACAGAAATAAATATAGGCGCCCGGGGCCCCTTGGCTCTCAAGTGAGTCTCTGGAAATAAGTATATGTAATAAGTGACATGTTTTTCCTATAAATCCAACTCGGATAAACCGATTCTCGAGACGGACATCTAAAAAATAATAATTATAATGATATTATTATAACGTCGTGATGTCACTCGTGTCACAATAATGCGTAGGTGTTACGTCATCTTACTAATCGAATTGGATTTCGACGGTCAGCGGAATTCGGTATTATTGTACATTATTGTCACACGGCGTATTGAGTGTCGATTTTCTCACAAGTATAATTTAGTTGATTGCGCAAGGCAGAAATAATTTTTTTTCAAAAAGTAACGAATTTCGATGATATACAACATTAATCTTGTGGTAAAAATTTTCCGCTGCGAGCACGTTAATCGCGCGTGCGTATGACAAATTATTATTAAAATACACGACGAGACTGCAGTGAGAGACATACAATATTATTATTTTTTCGTGTTTACGTAGTTGTATACTTGAACGGTAGTAATAATATTGTTTGCGTCGTGAGAAATTCGCCGCACACGAGGTCGTTTTCAATATGCCGATCGAAGACGATTCAAACACATCGAACTTTATAATATTAAATGCTGCACACACACTGCACACAATTGCGGCAATCCGCGCATATACCTCTGTACTGTATATTATATAAAACAATAAAATATTAAAATGTTGTGAACGCATGATATAGTACTTTATTATATAAGTGATAAACAACGCACACTGCTTAAATATATAATGTAAATACTCGCAGGTCTCGCGGATAAGCTTGTTCGTCGTATTGTGTGTTTAATATTGTAAAAAGGTTTTTATTATTATTATTTATTTTTTTTTTTTACAACTATTATAATAATGACTTTTTGAAAAGTCGAGTGTGTAATGGTTTAGTGTGCAGGACTTGAGTGCAAAACTGTGTAACGGAAATGGCATTTGGTAATTTTGAAGACGCACGAATATATTACCTAACAATAAGTACCTACCTATTTAATATATTGTAATATACTTCAGTGTTTGTTTAATTAATGTGTTATTATTGTTGTTATAAATGCTATTTTACAATGCGTTTAAAAACATTGTGCAATGTCTTAACGATTTTTTTAGGAAAAAAAAAACGATACAATAGTTTCATGGTTTTGTATCATTAAAACTAGAATATTATAATTTTATTATTATTCACATATGGGTGAGTTATTGTGGTGTGTAATATTTAATAATATTAACAGTGCAAAATGTACTGGGGTAGGGTAGGGTAGGTAATATTTTATGCGAAATAAGTGGACTTTTGTTTTTGGAATTATATATTCAAATAACAACATTTAATACCAAAGTGTTATTAAAAAGTAGCACCTAATATTTTAATCCAGAAGTGATTACTAAAACTAAACGACCCCGCGCATCTTGTTGACAACTTAATAAATTGTATGCGTATAAAAAAAAATGTCCAAGTAAAATACGTATATTGCGTCTAAAAATATAGTTTTAGGGACATCGCTTAAAAATCCTAAAAGGCAGTAGACGACATTATGTTTTAAGAATTTAGACGCAACGTAAAAATAAAAATTCAAAAAAAACCAGAAAAAACAACCTTTATACGCATGTTAACCGCCATAATAGTTGGGACGCCGCCGCGTTCCGGAGGATTTTAATGTTATTAAGGATTTGTTGAATGGTATAATTTAACCGGATTGCGTACAAAAGTCGTTAATACGTATTTAAAAGTGTTCAGTTATAATATTTTAATGGTACAAACTGCTAAGACGAGAAACGCTTTATATTTCGTTCTAAAAATATCGCCCTCTGTTTGTACACGTTTCGTCTTACAAAAGAAATGTTAGCTCAGGCGGCATAGAACTCCAAACTGGATGGGAAAAGTCTTAAATAAGCCTCCTCGTTGAGCAGGACTATTATTATTATTATTGTTGTGGTGATTTTATTCTTTTCTTTTACGTGAATAAGTATTCAAAACAATAATGGGTATATTATTATTATTATTATTATTATTATTACTACTATTGTATGTATTATGATCAAAAAAAAATAAAAAATTATTAACAACAAACTACTCGAACCGCGGCCGTGTAAATAAGGTATATACATAATATTATAATTTTTTTTATTATTAGCCCGACATTCGGTCCCTTGTGAACATATTATAATTGTTTATATGCTCAAACTAATTTACGTGAATGAATCAAACGCAAAGGAAATTAGGAACGCTTCCGTACACACCGCACTCGGGAGGGGCGGCCACAGGAATTTCGGGCACGTACACGGTTTTAAAAACAATATTATAATATCGTACTCAGAAATTTAGCGTATACCTACATAGAGATGTGTATTTTTTAAATATATATAGTGCGTGTGGCCCGCGATCGCTTGTCGGACGACGTCAGCTATGATTAGGTCGTACGATATTGTGATAAATGAATAAACAATAAAGAGATTTTCAAAACGCCAGACTCCGGCCGGTCTCTTGTACAGTTTTACTCCCCCCCCCCCTTAGAGAAGATGAAATTTGATTTAAAAATCGGAATCCGTTCACGGACGGCGTGCACACATCAATTATATTATTCATTTACGTCTCGTCCGGCGACGATATTATTGACGGGAACCCGTACACGCATTGTACTATATAGCGTTCAACGTGATAATATAACGTTATGAAACAGAAAGCGACTCATCTCGTCGTCGCCCGTCGGGCGAGCGCAATCCCCGGAGATAGGGTTTAAATCGCGACGAGGGACTCATATTATACCAGTTTTAACACGCACTGGAAAACCATTATCGTCGCCGTAGTCGTCCTCGTCCTCCTGAAAACGCTTTTATCGTCGATCATCTCGGCGGATAGGTTGTCATTCGATTTGACGGGCGGCGGCGACCCGTACGACGTATATTCCATTGTATATATACGTATAGTCGTCCGTACCACCGGTTCGGCCGAGGGACGAGAGACACTATATATACACACATACTACTATTGTATACATGTATATAATATGCATTGTTGTAGTACATAATATTATATATATTATTATACATGCGTACACATTATAACGCTGAGCGCGATTCGTCCGTGAAAGGGTCTCTGGAGATCGATCAGAAATGCCTGTTTACGACGAACGACGACGGAGTGTATGATATTATTATTATTATTGTTATAATATATTTTATTATCGCCCAAACATTTGAGCCGCTGTCGTCCATAACAACGCGTAATGTGTCGTGGTTGACAAAAAACCGAGCTGAGTACATGCATTATGAATGGTACTCTCGAGACCGCGGCCACCAGGCAGGGAATCCGAAAAGAAACGACTGCAATGCGAACAGCTGCAGGAGCCGAGATAAGACACTGTGAAACGTCATAGACTTACATAATATTATATTTTATTATTACATACTGTCCGACTGCGGTCTGCAGAACATCTATTCAAAAATTTTCAGGTTTCGAATTCAGAGAGAACTCGGTGTTCACGTTTTCGATGTTAATAATATTTTCAATATTTTTTTTATCAAATAATAATAAATATAGCGTGGTGCAACTCCACCATCACTATGATATTATTATTATATACCTGGGTACTGATAAAACCGTGGACGGTTCATATACTGACCGTAGCCGAATACATCATGGAATATTACAAGACGATATTTTACTGTTTTGTCGATTTTTGTTTTTCACAATCGGTGCGATGACCAGAACACCGATACATGGATAATGGATTAGCACATATACCTAGGTAACTATGTGAAACGAACGAGAAAATACGATCACCAAGTTGCGTCTAACTTCAAAGCTTTTTTCGCCTGTTTAAGACTATGTCTAGGAAATCAGCATTGCCATTGTATATTTTCTATAAACAACTAGACAACAATAACGCTTTTTGATTCGGAAAACTTTTATACAAATTATTATAATCCAAGTTCGCCGCCAATACTCAAACTTCTACGTCACAGCAGTATTGTCTAGTAAGAATACCAAACTCGGACGGACTTCATGATTTATTTATTTTATTCCGTATAATATATAATAATATTACGCTTCCCATAGTAACATTGGCGATGCTATACCGGTCATAATATTATACACTCAGAAGTGTATTTAGTGTCTGCAAGTTGTTATTTCCTTGATTTGAAATTGGTTCAGGTATACACTGGGGCGGGAAAACAACGCAAATATATAACATTTCCGGAATGAGCTATTCGTGCACACAACCCGCGTGCAGCGTAGGTACCTAACCTAACCTGCGCGAGTGGCGCCCAAACAAATTTGGTAAGTGGTTATACGCACATGCGGCGACGGTCTCCCGAGGTGGATTGCTCCTTACCCCTATTACACCCCACACACCCCCCTCCCCCACTCGTACTATGTAACAACCCACCGCCGCCACCGCATTCGCCATCCGTCCGCACTGCCGGGAAACCATGTTTTTATGAGTGCAACAAATTTGCGTCAAATCGCGCTCTCGTCGCAACTCACGCCGCACGAGGACGCATAATATTTATTTGTTTTTTCGCGTACGCTTTCCCGTGGGTGACGTTTACAGTACAAGTTTAATGATGATAATATAATATACTGCGAGTGAATGTTTGAGCGTTGCGTGGTGATGCCTATAGGGTACTTCGGAGTGTTGGGAAAGTTCGACACGAACCTCGTATGATATGTGTCCTCTTGCCCTGACGGGATTCGGCCTTCGGATACCTTTTGTTTTACGAGTGTGAGTGTGTGTGTGTGTGTGTGTTAGCGCTCGATCGCGACGCTGAATTTACGACGACAACCGTCCACACGAAACGCGTTTAAGATATTATGTTATGATATTGCACAATGTTTATACCACACATAGCCAGGTTTTAACCGCATCGGTATAGATATATTTTGTTCGGATTCTCGAAGCCTATTATATGCATTTTTTGTCTCGTTATTCACCTCCAAATATATATTTTTTTATCGTCGTTTTAATTAATATACGGCCATGTTGGCGATATTGTTTTTAAAAATGTTAACGATTTGTAACCAAAAACACTTTAATAATATAATATGAAATAAATTAACATATTTATCGTAGGTACACAACTATTATGTTTCCAGTTGTTTACATAGTCACAGTGTAATCAAATACAAATGACGGACATTAAAAGAATGTTTAAATTACAAATTTATTGCCGTTTAAATACTTTATAATATATGAACGATTTTGATTGAAAATTCTTGGACGGAATTATATGACATAGCGTACGTTTTCTTGAATTATCATTTACACTCAAAAACAAAAACATCCAGGAAACATCTTCAAGATATTTATTCTTATAATTTTCTTTACAAAATTAACCCTCCTGCTGTTATTCATAATTATAGTTTTATGATAATTACAGCGCAGTGTATACGATATAGTCTTAATTTCGATAGAATGGATTTATTTTCATCAGCAGAACATTCGGGTTGACCGAAACACAAATGACATCACGTAATATTATTATATATTGTGCATAGTATATACGAGTTTAATTACATTAGTGTACGGTAGGTACTGTGCAGTTATCTACTTTACTTATATATTTTTTTTTAAATAATGACGTGACTGGTCAATGACACTGAAAAGTCCTTCATCATTACTTTCCGACGTTTTCTATTTTTTCCCGAAATTCGAGCAAAAAACTATTACCTTCCGGAAGTACCACCCGCTATGCCAATGAATCTGTGTGATGGTAAAAAATACCGAATTGTCATTCTTCAAAAAAAAACTGTTTATTACAATTGGTGTTAGAATGTTATTCACCGCGGTGGACGAAACCAGAGGTTATAGTATTATTATATAAAAGAACGAAAAAGTATATAATACCTACCAAGTGATGGTGTATATTATTATGTAGTGCTATACGATTCATAACAAAAATGTTTAACTGTTTTATATACCTACTGCAGTGAGTTGTAATATTTTCAGATTATGCAATATTTTAAACATCAAAAACAACGCAAGAATAAGTTTTAGTCAATCAGATTATTAAGAAAAGTATTATATTTTGCTATTTTTTCGGGATTTTTTATTTGATTTTTTATGTATATGTCATTAAAGTGTTAGTGTTGATGTTAGTATCAACTCAAAAGAATAGGTACATAAAATAATGCTGCAAATAAATAGTATTGAGCAACATAATAATTTTACATATTATTTGATATTTATATTTTTAAATCCTTCATTAGCAAGAATACGCATTTTTTTAATAGATAATTACATAAAATTATACACCCATTATAATATAGCATTAAATCGTTGGAAATTGTTTTTTGTACAGCTCAAAGTTTCAAATATAATTTCGTGTCTCGAGATCTTTATATTTTATAATAGCAGTCGGATACCAGTAAAATGGTATATTTTATTGGCCATACAGTTTTTATGTTAGGTATAGATATCTACCGCGAGCATCCGACGGAAAAATCTTGTACCGAGTTAAGGTGAAACCAACGCGTGAACGTGTTTTAAGGTCTAAGAAAAAAAAATCTCACCGTTTATAGTCAAAAACGTTGACGACGAGTGGTGATAGTGGTGAATAACATAAAAACACGTTAATGCGAATCCTTCTATAAGTTTCGTTTGTCTATAAACGCGATAATAACTGTCACCAGTTTATAGTTACACGCCTGCACCTGATGCACTCCGAGCTGCGTACTTAAATGCATATTTCGGTTATTATTATACATATCGATAGACGATAGTGTATAATATAAAAAAAATAAATATATTTTACATGTTTGTTTTTATAGGCAACTTGAGATAATGTCAACCGACCATTTGTTTTCTCTCTCTGACCCACGTGCCACATGCAAAATTTATGTTTAGCAAAACCATTGAATTTAGAAAATATTAGAACTATGGCATTTTCTATGTTGCCAGCTGGTCAGAGACAGAAAAAAATAGTGCGCTGACATATACTCTTAATAATATAATATATACGTATAACTACAACGATGATGATTTAAACTTTGGTCGGATCACTTCCGAATCAGAAAATGTGAATTTGTGTAAAAAATCCGTTATATCACGTTATAAGAGTATATACATATAGACGGAAAACTTTATATTCCAAGTATACAATATCATCGGGCAGCCCTGCAGCGGTATATACGTATAAACTGACCCGGTCAAACGTTTTCAAACATTATATATTACATTACTTATAGTATATATACGATGTGCTTTGTACGACCGAGCGAAACTCAGCAAACGAAATGATAAGTCCGCGTGTCGGTCATACATAAGGGCATATAATAGCGCACAAACTATTACACATAGGTACCTATATAATACCTATACAGTAACCTACCTAGTGTGACCTATATACGATGAAAAATGTGCGATATCGGTCGAGGGCGTAAAATAAATTGAAGAAACTGTGAACCTTCGTACGCGTGTATAGGTACCTATATATATCGATGGATTATATTTTGTGACACGGTGTCTCACGGGGGGGCGGATCGTGTCCTCGATTATTTCGCCGTCTACCGCTACCTATATAATACAGTGGTTTATTCTCCTTTTTTCCCTATTTTCCGGCCGTCAAGCACTCGACTCCGGCGCTCTATACACACATACCGAGCGTTAGAGGTAAGCCGTAATTCAAAAACCCGTCCGCGCTCGCCGCCGTTGACATTTGGGCGTACGAAACAAATCCTCTTCCCGCGCAGTGGTTTATACCGATTACCGAACGGGTCGGTTTTACACGCGTGTCCCAGTCCTGTAAAATATATAAGTCAGTGTGCGGCCGAAAAAGGCGGGTCTGAATGGCGAGGGGAAAAAATCGTTGTGTCGCGTTCCACATAATAATAATAGTCTGTACCTAACACCACAATATGCCTGTTGGCGATATACATTATGTCCCTACACAGATAGATCGTCGAAGGTGATTAAGAATTCAAGTGTTCCGCGTCGTCGTATCACCGTGTAATAATTTAGTATAATACCGTTGGCCGTTGGGAATAATATTATATAGTTTTAATTTCGAAAAACTTTTAATGAGGTCGTCTTTCTAAAAATGTTTGTTTTAACGTTGCAAAAATAGAAAATAAAAGTGATCGTTCGTTTTTTGGTTAATATCACTCTGAATGCGTCCAGAAGTGAATATACATGTATAATAGTATAATATACAATAAACACATTATACAGCTTTTAGTTTTGTTTTAATAAATTACCAAGGTAGAGGTAGTTGTATTATAATTTTTAGGTTCACTGCGGTCGTGGGTCACGACTTTATTATAATATAATAATTTAATAAGCGAAAATGTCATTTACCCGACCTCATTCGTTTTTATTTAATTGAACGGATCTGTTTAAATATGCAATGAGAAATATAATATTTATGAGACGGAAATAAATTCAGAAAAATGTAATAATATCGCAGGGGTTTTCTCGGAAAGAGTAGGTACTCGGCACAAGGTATTGAAATATTATATTATTATTATCATCTGGATATTTCAAAGTTAGCGTACCTATATACCTGTGTAATAAACAAATCATAATATCCAAGAACATATTTTAGTTTCTTTTAAGAACGGTACCAGGTATAAGTTTTTTGATCAAAGAATTAACCGAACGAAAGAACTTGCATATCACGTGCATAAGTGCATAATATAGCATCGATGCATACAGGTACACAAGAAATAAAATCAAATAACAAAGTGCACGGATATAATGTACTTCTAATGAATTCAGATCCGGGTAGATTATTCATAACATACCAAACAGTATTATCGATTTGTGACGTATCCCATGTACATTATAATATTATAATAATAATATACATTATGCTGTGTGTGTGTGCATGTGCAGCATATTATCGTATGTATAATAATATAATTGCAGTGAACGGAACCGTTTAATTGCGTTTTAATGTTTATGGTATAATATTATTGTGCTGCGCAAGAAATTAATTCATTCGAGTTGAAAAATAATAACGATTGATAACCACTACAACCACTGCTGCAGCCAATGTAATAATTTATTTTAAATTATAATAATAGTATGTGCTGAACTTTGTGTGGCCCTTGAGGCTCATACACCCATACGGTTCTGGCGTTCTCTCATTAGGACGCCCGCATGTATCGGCAAAAAGAATTGCGATAAAAAAAAATTGTAAAAAATTACCAAGTGAAATGCGCGTGAGATATTCGTATTATTATGTTTCTAAGAACAGTGTAATACTGTAATCATTAATTGCGGAGATCGGATGAACGCGAGTTCGGGGTAAGTAAATAAAAAATTAATAAGGATCTGGAAGGCTTACGGCGCTGAGCAGTCAAAGTATAAATTGACGTATATTGCAGTACGGCGGATTACAGCAGTACCTATAGAATTATTACCATTATTTTTAACTCAATAATTAATAAGTATAAGAACATTTTTACATTTCGACTTCGAGAGCTGTTGCTGCAGTTTTTGAATTATCGATTTATCCTGACCTAGTTAATACAAATATTGTTTATTGATTTGGCCGTTTATATTGGACAACTTCTGAGAGCAACACCCATGATTGCAGTGGAATTTAGTATACGACGACGAATGATAGAGTTGACACAAATTGACGTTTTTCTATTCATTTTTCGTCGTCCAATAAAACCTACTATTGTTGCGCGCGAAAATTATATTACCGCTTGGTACCTAGGTATAGAGATTTTTTCATCTATGCTTCTGCTTAGGTATCAGACATCCGCGCGCATCGGTGGTATTGGTACCTATTACCGGTACCTACCTACTGTTCGCAAGACGAGTGCAATAATATATTACTAAGTGCTATGCCGTCGGAACCGGAGCGAACGCTAACCGCGACGATGTAATTCGATACACGCGAGTGTAATATTATTATTATTATAGTAGTTTTCCCACCACGCGAAAAATCGGAAAAGGATTCGCGTGAAAAGGATTCTCGGCGTCGAAGTCTGTACGTCACAGTCGTGTCGCCGCAGACGTGCGCTATAATAAACGGGTATGCAATTGTTTTTCTTCTCCTTTTTGTCACGCCGGACCAATTTCCTCGCCAAAGTTCCTATGCGCAGAATGCAGTGTATATACCTGCACATACATACATACCTATACATATATATATATATATATACCTATATATGCGTATATCCGGTTTTCGTCGGAACGCGATCCGCGGACGGCGCAGGACGACGGGGACGATGTATTTACGACCGGTACGCGCTGCTGCATAAAACATCAATCAGAGCCTCGGGAATTTTATTGCCTCCACGACGAACGATGCGTGTGTGTGTGTGTGTGTGTGTATATGTTAAACGGACGTCGTCTTCGACACACACACACACACACGCCGCAATAATATAATAATGCGGACAGACACGGGGCAACAAAGGCGGCGCGCAAAGTGTCGGGCAGAGTTATGGCGTGCCCATGATCCGACTACCGATAGGGTCCGATTAGACGTCGCGGGGTACGAAGGTTTTTTTTTCTTTCCCTATTCCATTATATCTCGAGCTACACATATATATATATATATATATATACGTATACCACGGTCGCGTGTGTCAATATATATGTATATGTAATACCTGCGTATACCGCGGCAACCGCCGACGACCAGATGAAAATTGCCGAGCTCGTGCGGTGCGCGGTGTGCCGCACTGAGTAGAGCGTTTTTTTTTTTTATTCCTTCAACCCATATAATATTATATAGTCTCTTACTATATTATATTATACAAACGTCGCGCACTGGTCGCCGCCGCCACCTCCGATGCTGCTGGTTCTCTATATTTTTTTTCGTTTCTCATATTATTATTATTATTATATGTTATTTCCTATACAGTAAACGCAGGAGTATCTACGACGCGATCGTGATGTGTGCCCGAGCGCGCACAATCGTATATAATATTATTACTATATTAATATGTGGACGACACCGGTGGTCCTCGCGAATTCGTTTCGGTAGCACATATTGTTGTTATTATTATCATTAAATAACGTGTGCCGCGAAAAGAATATAATAAACACGAAAAAAAATAATATATACTTCGGCCCATCATCCGAAGTTTGTCCCCGTCCAGAGGCGTATTGTGCATTATAATAGTATAGGTACCCAAACGCTGCAAGTATAACGCTACCGGGGTTGGGTTGGTAAAAAACGGAGAGAGAAAAGAATTTCGAAAAAAAAAAAAACGGTCGCCGCCACAGTCCGGAAGCGCAGTCCGGCCCTCCCGCTAGGTGTTCGAAATGTAGGCATTATTATTTTTAAAAAGAAGCAAGCCAACACCATCATTAACGCCCATACAGATATATTATGTGTGTGTGTTATTATATATAGAAAATAATTTTAAAAAGCGACAAAAAAAAAACGATTCGGTCCCTATATACATGTATACCTATATACTAGGCGGATAGAACATTTCGACACGACGTTATGTTTACGTATATTGTATCACACGCACAAACAGACGTAATCCCATATTTCGGAAGCCATAAATTGTTATTTTTTTCTCGTAGTGTTTCCTTTATTTTATTTTATTTTTTTTGTCGGAGGCTTAACAATTCGACACACTGTCCGTTTACGCGTGATGATGTGAATAGCGAGAGAAAAAAATTCGATCACCGCATGAGTCATTATATTATTTATTCTATTTATTTAACAAGATATTTATATAATATTTTATAAGAGTGTGCCGGATCGTTTTGGACAATCGGACGGTAACAGCAGCATCATTTTATGCTGCGAGACATGTCCTATCTCAACCAATAATTTATATCGTCAGCTGTTGTACAAGAATGTCGGACGACAAACACCGACCACTGTAATAATATTATAATAACGTGACATCGCGTCATAACGTGTGAGTTTTGTCTGCCGTTTTTTGTGCGCTATTATTCACAACGTTTATTGCCGATGATTATATGACGAAAACGCGTAGTATAATTTATTATTATTATATTATTTATAGACAAACGATTGACTGTTGTAGTTATGCGGGAATCAGTTAAAAAATAGTCACACAAAAAACATGTTCAGTTATTGACGTACACTATCGTATATTATTATATAGTCCGTTATTCTGCGGTTAACAGAAATGTTTAAAAGACAACACTTCTGTATTTTTGTTTCATTGCGTGTGTCTACAACTACAGCGTACAACCTTTTCAAATGTTACGTTTGTGTTTTTAATCTCTAGACATATTATTATGTATTCAATTCGATTTTCACGAACGAATGCACATTTATCAAACTCGTACAGAATCCAAAATAAGTTAATTTTCAAGTGCCTTCGTCGAATTACGAGTGGAAATGAAACTACAATTTACAAATTTAATAATAATTATTGTAAACTGTAATCATTTTAAACTAGATTTGACTAAAACGTGTTGGACATAAATTTATTATGTAAAAAAGAAATATTTCCAACATAATATTATGATTTATGAACTAATAACTTTGTAAGAGACAAGTGCCTAAAGAGTGATTTAATATACCCAACTGTAAATTAAATTAAGTTATTTTTCAAATTAAATACGTTTATTTTATGTCATAAACAATCTTGGAAATGAGTTTTATAACATGGTACATACTTATATTTATTCGTTTACTGATATTTTCAATTTATTGTTGGAATATCTAACACAATGAAATATATGAAAAAAAAAATCTCACGATAAATATTTTTGTTTAACTGTAATATTAATATCGACACTCATATTCATAATAATATTTAATTGTTATAAAAATAAATAATAAATAAAATGTATTATTTATTTTTATTAATTGTAAAAAGTACTAAGTAATATAACTTTTGTTGAGATTAAAATATGAAAGCCCTTGTATTATAATTATTATATCTTAACCAGTGACGCCATTTGCAGTCTCAAAAAGAAATTAACTTCAGCTAAAAATATAATCTCAAATATAAAGTACTACCGTATGATTAGTTTTTTCGCCTCATTATAAATGACTCGGTAGTCTGCAGTTCCTACCTACCAACTCTACGTTTGAAATTTATTAAAAAGCGTACCTCAAACGGCTCAAACAAACCGATCAAAACTTTTCTTATGGCACAGTATTAGTCATGTTAGGTATATATAGTAGTTTTTAAGATAATTAAACGGTATTATATTATGTAGATTAAAACAGTGAGAATTGTTTCAATGGTAAATGTCGTTTTCGTAACATTTAAAAGTTTTTTTTTCGGTCCTTACATTATACAGAGAGAACCAACTTCCAAGTACAAGCCAATTATTGCGGATGGGTTATTCGAATTCATTAGGATATTCGTATAAGTTAAACAATACTACAACATTATAATTTGCAGATCGACAGACAAAAACGATATTCAACTGTTTCTATCGTAGGTATGTAACTCGTTTTAGTTTTATAACATATGAGTAAATTAAATTGAATTAATGTTTTCCGTCATAAAATTTAATTTAAAATGTTTATTTTTTAGAACTACAGTTTAATTAGTTTTTGAATTACCTTAAAATTAATTTTGATTTTGGGTGCCCAACAAAAAATTTGAATCAAGTTTAACTCAATGGTTCTAAACTTCTAAAATTACATGATTACGTAAGTATTTTTTTGTTTATTTATTTATTAATCGTCAGTATAGAAGCACCCGGAACGTCGTCAGACCTTATACGTTTATTAAATCAATTATAGGTACGTTTGCTTCGATCACACGGTATACAAAAACGGGTACAGATTTTGAATTTAAATATCAGTATACCTTATATTATGTGTATGTATGTATATAGGAGTCTGAAGATATTTTAATTACAAATGTCTGACGTCGCCCATTAATTTATTGTTGTTCACATATTGTATAAGTGCGAGTATATATATAGGAAATTTGTTTACGTTTCCGTGTCGAAGGCATTAGATGGTTCTTCGGGGCGGAAAATGGATTTCCACGGTTGTACATAACACACACACACACTCACAGGCCTATACATTTATGGTACATGGACATTTTTTTATATAATTGAAATAACGTCGGACAAGAGCATTTCTCGGGCCGGATCTAGGCCTCATAAAGCAACGTTTCCTGGACAAGGAGTTTTATTGTTGACGATTAATCGTACATGGCAACTAGGTCCCGATCGAATTGCATCGGAATGACGATAATAATAATAATAGTAATAATAATATTTCCACACCCCAACCACCGCTCGCGCCAGTCCAGTCATCCGGTCGTAAAACGACTTGGCCGAGGGGGTCTGTGGATATGCGTAAAATATGGAATTGAACTGCCGTATGAAATATAAAATAGAACAATTCAATTAATAATGATAATTATTCTTGCTACAACAACCAAAGGATTTGATGTAATGTTTACATACTAATTAAACAATATAATATTGTACATTATAGGCCAGCGTGTCTTGCTGTGATTCAAGTATTTTTTTCAGCTGCACATTGATGATAATAAATTATTGGTCTGTGTTATATTATATTTATTATATTAACTTTATTATTATATTATCATTATATCACTACTATACCTTCCTGCAGCAGATGAACTCAAAATTATGACCTTATGTGGTTTTATCATATTAATTTATTATAATTTTTATAATTGAGATGGGCATAGGTTAGGTTAAACATTATTTTTGAGGAATCATAAAACGGTGAGAAAAAATATAATTCCATAAATTAACATTCAAATAAACCGGCAACCGCATTAAAATAATAAAATATATAATATAGGTTTTGATATTTTACGAGCCTGTGGTGAAGTTTCCAATAACGATCATATAATTTAATGTACTTGTTATCGCTTATTTGTGTCTATTGCAATTCTAAACTTCTAAATAAGATACTTATTTTAGGTAACGGTACTAATAATTTGTAGACGGCCCCATTCGTGTTTTTATGGATATTACTTTATTAGATTCTGAATGATTTTAAAATTGTCGAATGATTTATACGTCGAATAGCTGGCTTATTAATCGAACACCGTAGAGTTAGAAATCTATACTCGGACTGAGAGTTTGTCTATTGTGGTTATTACTTATTGATAACTTTTAATTTGCTTCCCACTGTATAATCCATTATACCCACACATTCGATAACAGTTCGAAAAATCTAGAATACTTAAGATCTCGATAGTGGTGAGGGATATTGAAAATATCAAACTATCGATTTTCAAGCAACCCGAATACAATATTATTGTAGCATTAAAACACTTACGCGTATACACGATTAGGTGTTTCTCTACGCCAGTGCTTCTCAATCTTTTTTTGTTATAGGGCCCCCTAAATTTAATGTAAAACTGCCAAGACCCCCCTCAAACAGAATCATTAATTATTTACTCGTTATACGACTGTACTGCTAAGCCGCTAAGGCATTACAATGTAATCTACATTCTACAATGATAATCATCATTTTCGATAGTTTAATAAATTATTATTATTGTTATTATACTATAATCATTAATCTAATAACTCTTATGTATGATAAACTTTCCCGATGTTATGGTCGGTTATAATATATTGTATACGTTATAAAGTTATATTTATATAATAACTAAATAATCGGAAATATTTTAAATTAAATACATCAAGGCCCTCCAGTCATATAGCCACGGCCCCCAGGTTGAGAAGCACTGCTCTACGCTATCAATGAAACGATATCAACAAAGCCAACAGACGCAAATACATATTAATAAATTACTCGACGTTTGTAATTATATACACTTACATTGCATGTAGGACGTAGGTAGATCACCATAACACAGCGATGTACAATAATTATTCATTTTATTAACAAAATACAGGTACCATTTACAACATAATATTGTATTAACATACCTAACCCTACGACAGCACAAAGATAAAAAGGAAACAGACTTTTGCATAATGCACCTGTATTAAAGTCGACATAATATATTATTATCGAGAACGTCTCTCGTACATACTGTACCATGTAATTAACACTAAAAAGCGTGAACCTTATAAGCGTAATACATTGTAATAGTAATTAAATAATGTACCTGCCTAAGTATGATAAGCGAAAACGACGAGTTGAGAGTCTTAAACAACCCGCTAGTTACAAAAATTATGATAAGCATATACGATTTTCTCAAAAAATATATAATTGAAAGTCGTTTCAGAAAATCACCAAACATAATAATAATAATAATAATAATAATAATATATAATAATATTCGAATATCATATAGTGAGCGTTTACACATTGTCTAACTGTTATTCTGATAGTTTTATTATACCTACGTCATGATGTAAGGCAATAAATGGTTATTTTTAAATATTTATATAATATACATTTAAAGGTAACACTTTTTTTTACGAAACTCGTTATCCGCGATAATCATGATAGTAATAATAATAATAATAATAATAATAATAATAATAATAGCGATTCGGGTACGAAATTTAACGATCTCGGAATAGTGCAGATTAAATTATATTATACAAACAAAATAGGTATGTAGGCAATATTGAAATTACACGTTTGGTCATATAAATTATATTTAAACGGACGTACATAATATAATATATTAAATAGCATGCGCAGTCGAGCACACCCGCGTCATACCCTATACCTATATGTACGACAGCTCTATATATGGTATTCGTTCATTAAATATATATATATATAAATAGGTTTATGGTGTAGTATTTTAACAGGATTATTGTCGACTACCTAGTAAATTCGCTCGCGTATATAACTTGGCGTGGTGCACTGCAGTGACGTCTAGCTGGTCGCATATTATATTAATAACGTACCTAAGTCATGATCGTTATGGCCGTGTGAGTGTTTATCGGATGCTACTGCAGTTTAGTGGTACTCGATTAGTAGATTTCTAGGGAAATACGGAAGGTTTATAGTGTTTATAACTGTTATTAAATCAACAATTATAATTGAATAGTCTTGTAAAGACGTGTCATTTTCTGTGACCGCTCATCTTCATCGCATTGCTCCTGCAGCGTAACATTGTACAATATATTGTGTCACCGTGTCACTGTGTCACTGTATACTGTACTGAATACACTGAATTGTATATTACGCGTATATTATATAATATTATATTATCGTCAATTATGCAGTTTGAGTAATATCGTAAATGCCCATAACCAATATCGAAAATTACTAAAACTATAAATTATAGTATAGACGATATATCGTCAATGCGCCTAGACGTAACAGCTGACAATAATATTGGCAATGTGATGAAAATCAAATACTAATAATAAGTCGAAAGGTATATAATTTACAACTATGGCTAGGTAATTACCTTATTGTCTACTTCTGCAGGTAGACCCAAGTCGATAATTTTATTTGACAAAATATTTAAATAATTGGATTGGCAATTTAAGATGAGGTTGCACAAAATTATTCTATTCGTTCGTCAAGTGAAAAAAACCATAATTATTATCTCATACAAATATCTCAAAACAATATCACTTTGAATATCATACTCGTTTTCGTTTGAGATCAATTGCAACCGCCTTCCTTATATTAACAATATAACATGAAATGCGTATACACTACCGTCGGGTTGATTTCACGGCAGTTAATTTATCTAGAAATCGGACTTATACCCACTAGTAAGTAAGCGCAATAACAGACTCCCGTATAGTTTTCTGCACTATATGCGTATAGAAGGGACACCCTCCTCATCCAACTCGGCAACACCGTTCCTCGCATATTATAATACTTATTCATAAGAATATACATACCATTTGCACATATTATTATACTATTATCTCTGAGTATAGAAGACGTGTCGTATCATAATAATAATAATAACGACAATAATAATATATCGTATTGGTATAGCTATATGCAGCGTATCGTCATAATATTTTATTATAATATTCTCGTTACGTGCAGCTGCTGCGGCCGTCATTCGACGTGTCAAAATGTTTTCACATACGAAAACACGCATTTTCCAAGATGAAACAAAATATTCCCTAGGTCACGCGATGCTTATCTCTGGGCGAACAACGCCTCGGTTTCGTACGTTTATCACTATCGTTGTACATAATATACAGACACGTGGGTCGGGTAACAGTTGAGTGTTTGTGTATGTTATTGTTATTATTATTACTACGGCGTCTTACTTAGCCGTCGAGTACGGACGCTTCTCCACGCTCGCCGTTATCCGAGGGTGAGATCGTGAAAATTTCGTCGGAGATGTGTGTCCGCGATATTAATCGTATACACGTTTACTGCGGATCACGTGTGCAAAACGGTTTCCTACGACCGCAGTCCTCCCCTTCGCTATACATGATGGCTGCTATACAGCTGTGCGGCGGCGGCGGCGTCGTAGCGCTATACGCTATATAGTGCTGCGGGGTGCATAAACCGCGCGCGGATACCTCGGCGGGGGGTGCCGGGCTATAAATTACCGAGAAGCCACCAAGGTAGATATATCCGAAACGTGTTCATTGTTGTGTCGGAGGGGCGAGTGGGCGTGCGGGGTGGCGGTCGTCTGAGACGGGGGTAGGTTTAATCGTTTTGGGGTGGTTTATAGGAGATATAATATTGTGGAGAGTATAAAAGTATACGCACTGCACACATATTATTATATATATGTATATGTGTTTATTGTATAATATACGTCGACCGGCGGTGGCAACCGCGGTGCGCAGGCATTCTATTTTTATTTCATATTATAATATAATATATTATTATTATTATAATACCACCGTAAACGGTCGCGTATATGCTTGGACGCTCCGGGGTGTATTGTTGTGTACTCGGTGTGTTTTGGTTTTCGATTCTCGGGTGCACAATAATAATAATAAATTCGTGTTGTGCCTCGGATGCCGGGCGTCCTCTATACTCCGGATTCTTCGGGGCGACGATGACGACAATGGGCCGATACGACCACAAAAACCTAACCTCAGACTTGGTACCCGGGGACGGTGCGATCTTGTGTTCGAGAGAGATCGAGCGAGAGAGTGCGGGTAAGCTGCAGAGTGCATGTTCCTCAGCCGAAAGAGAGTGTGTGTGCGTGACGAATTATTACGATATTTTCATAATATTTTGTATAATAATAATAATATAATACCGGAATCCGAACGCCACCGCAACGACGACTAAATTATACTTACGCGACTCTCGACGTTATAATAACACTAACGCACACGTTATCACTATTATTATTATTATTTTTCTTATTTTTGTTAATTTGTTGCGATTGTCCGGGACTCTCTGTTTCCCAGTGTATGCGGGTGATAATAATATGTACAACTTACTGTACTAGTTTATATAGTTCCGAAAACAGTAAAATTTCATCGTGCGGGTCTCACGCCACTATTTGCGAGTGCACAATATTTATTGTTCTGCGCATTGTGTGTTTGTTATAATATTTTGTCATGATACATATTATTATATCGTTCGAGCGTGATTGTGTCGATAACGTTGAGATATTTTAACTTGATGCGATCGATCTACTATAGGTAGCAGCTGTAGTAGCAGACTTAAAAAAAAATTATTGTTTTTCCGTTTTCGAGTACCTATATAAATATGGGTAACATTCTAATTATATTACTTTGATCAATCGCACAATATTGTTAGTACCTATGTATCTATAATTTCCTAAAAATTTATTTATATTGTGATGCACGGTAATTTGTTCGAGCCATAGTATTAATGTTTCCGATCGGACGAATCGATTGTGCGAGACGAATTATTTTATTTTATGATCTCATCAAAACTTTTTACGCTGTTATAAAAAACTTTCACAGTAGTTGTTAACAGTAGTTAGGGATCTAAAACACGAGCCAGTCTATAAATTGCATAAATCACTATTTTGATATTGTGTTGTAAATTGTAATATTACCAGAATTAAGTAATATGATTTTTTCATTATAAAACGGTGTTGTGTTTTATTTTGCACACAATCAATATAAAACCTATATAATATTAGCCATATTATATGAAACATAATTAAGTATTCTTGTGTACCTTTATGATATATTCGTTACTGCAGATTGCGTACAAAGTGAAACGACACACGCAAAAGTGTTAATACAACGGTATAGTTAATCGAGTGCGTATTCAATTTGGATATCATCGTTCATAAATCACCATGCGATTATAAAGGAAACGCGTCAACAGTCTGATAACTAATCGGTGTAATTAATTAGAACGGAAAATAAATTATAGCCCTTTAGTTTTCTGATACGTTGAAACCTTTTCCGTGTTTTCAAAATCGAGCCGCCCTTACGTGTCACGGCGGTGGTGGCGACACAAACTATAGCGTCATATTTAACTTATTCATTCACCCCTCGGCGACGGACATATACATTTGTTATTTGGTTATTTCACGCGAATCAACTACTATTCGTAATTTATTCTTCACACAACCGGGGAAAAAAAAAACTGTACATAATGCAGAATAATAGTATGATGATAATAATAATAATAATAATAATAATAGATATTCCCTCGGTGTTAATATGCACTTAACATTTTTCTCGTTTTTTATTATTATCCCCTCGCACGCATAGCGCATGTTTAATTGGCGAATGTGTGCTCGAGCATTGTGTCATCGGGGTGGGTTATTCGGAATGTTATATATACATATACATACGGGCATCCATGTAAACGCGGCAGATGGAGCCCAGTGACCGCATCGGGCAAAAACCCCACGTTGCCATGTGGCCTCCGAAAACAACCCATAACGCGGTTTTTGTTCTATTTTCCATCGATAAGGATAGTCCGCTATTGTACAATATACCGCAATCCAGTAGAATTTAGATTTTATTGGTATTTTTGCGTATTGTTGACATAAGTAATAATTTATATCATAATGCGCATTATGTATGCAACATAATATATAATGAATATCTCAAACGTCCGTCCGTGTGCTAATTAATCTTTAATATATTGTAAGCTATGGATATTTTAGTCTATAATATTATTGTATTATGCCTAATTTATATGTTCATATGACTATTGTGCCTAATTGTCTGACGCAGGAACGTAATTTAATAGAAATCAAATTTTATAATTGCAATAGAAGAGTATAATCATATTATTAAGAAGTAAGAACTGTATAGGTAGTAATAATAATAATACATATTATTTTGTATCAGAATTATGACTGTATATTATATGACGTATACAAACATGCGTTGAAGTGATGAATTTAAATTTATTTAATTGTTAAATTAATTAAGATGATAATCTTGAATGGTGGATTTTGATTCAGAGTGAAAATTTTTTGTACATATATTATATATAATACCTACAGAGTATCAATAGTTAGATAAAACTGAAGCTGTTACAAAGTTTCCCATATCGTGTTTGAATAAACAGAATTCGTTAATATCTTGTGTTACACCTATAAAAACTAATAGACCTATTGAGCTGAATAAAAATATTATAAAAAAAATAAAATAGTTGTTATATATACGTACGTCATTGCTATATATACCTACATTTAACCATAATAATACATTATATAGAAATATGTATCTAACTAATAGTAGTTTAAGTTCCTAAAAATATGTTTCACTCGACCTTGAATTTTTTCCGGGCTTATTAATATTTTAATCGAAACTAAACCGGCCGAGCCCTCCGGTCACCTATGGCTCTAACTCTATATGGACCGCGCGTGTTAGTTCGCGATCGAAAAATCAGTCGTTGCCATATATATATTATTATTTTATATTATGTTATACAAGGGCTATATATCATATTATGGACTACCAGCTATTATATAGCGTTATTTTCTACACGTGGTTTCGATGATGTGCAGCCGTCAAACGCTGCAGTTATCTCGTTCCATAAATACAAAATATTATTCAATATGAAAATCGATGTATATAGATGCAGAGCTTGCAGAGGACTTCAACGGGGTCGTATGCAGCGGCGTGACAAGAAAAATGCACCGTCCAACGGCATGGGTATAATTATTATAGTGTGAAAGCAACATATAAGCAGAATATATATTATTGTATGTCGTTTAAAATTATGTTGTGTACATGTATATTTTCGTTGACGTTGTATCAAATTCAGAAAAACATTTAAATGTATATTATACACGAGAATATGTGCTTCGCGCGTATTATATAGTTGTATTTGTATACTATATATACCTATATATTTGATAAACATTTATAAAATATAATATAAACATATGCCATAACAAATTATTATAATATTACAATATATAATAATATATAACATAAAATATTATATACGCTCGGCCGAAAAAGGAATTTATGGTTCACCACCGCCGCCGACCGTGTGCACCATCAATGGGGTAGACAACGCGAAAACCAGTCGGAGGTAGGTATAACATATGTATGATATGTATATATATATAATTCACGGGTTGAGTATTATTATTTTTTTTTTTCGCGGCGGTCGTCTCGTCGTTTCCGAGACGCATTTATTTTCGCTGTCGGACCGCACACGGCCCGCCAGATAAATCAATTTTATGTAATATTTTGGCGTTGTCGGGCGTTTAAGTCTCCGTGGGTATCGAAAAACGTTTAATCCACCGCTCCGGCGGTTAGTTGATAAAAAAAAACTCCATATATATATGTATAATACCTACCCGCCCAATATTTTTCGTAATATATTTTATTACACGAAAAAAAAAATATCATTACACACAGTGCAGAGACACATATTTCATATGCATTTAGATAACTGGTCCTCCACCGCCGTGTGTGCGCGTTATTTCAATGGCTCGTAAATCGTTTAATATATTGTATAATATATTTTACAATAATATACATATGTAATATAGGTACATATACATATACGCAAACGCGAAAAATCATCGCACGTCCTCGTCCGAATGTATATATTGGTAGATATCATGCATATAATACGTTATATGTGCACGATATTATATTATAATGTGTCTGAAAAACGTCATATTATACCGGATATAGTTCGACATGAAAAACGCGTAAGTGCCAAAAAATATGTCTAACCCTATACACTTCATATTATGCAGTGATTATTTATACGCGTCCGATAGGAATTTATTTTTATTTTTTTTATATTCCAACACACATTTGGCATATTTTAGATATATAATATACGCGTCACGATCATCACGTTTCATCGTAGCATTTAGGGTTTATTATTATATTTTTCTATTATATCGTTATAAAGGTAATAATATATACGTGTGTGCACTGTGCTCGTGTATAGGTATACCTATATAATATACGCCACTACCTATATATTATAATATCGTCGCGTCGACGCCACGCCGAAACGCTGCATTAGTATTTAGTCGTGTATAATAATAACAAATATATATATATAGGCACACGTGAAATAATATTAATAATATATTATAATATTATAGCGAACCCGCGAGCTGCCGCTGTTGCATATTATTATACGTTACGCGAATATTATACGACGGTGGTTTATTCGAAAAATTTTCCCGAACCGGTATACACCCACTTAAACTGTACAGGTATATATAGGTACGTTTATGAGATATATATATGACTGTAAAATATGACCACGGAGTATATAAGTACTTGTGTATAATATGTATATATATATATTATGTACATCATCAGCTATGTGCGGGTCTAGTTATGATTTTTTTTTTTCGTTACAACTATCAGATATATCCACCAAGATTTTTATCAAAACAACGCGTTATATACATAATATATATAGGGGAAGGCGGGGCATAACCGTACTACTAACTTCTAGGCACTGTAAAACTTACAACATTTGAAAAATTTGAAACTAGATTGCGTAAATATATTACAAATATTGTTAGCTTCAATAATATTGAAGAATTTTCAAAAAATCTTAACTTGAACTCAAAAAAAAATCCAAATTTTGAAAGTACCAAAAAATACGATTTTGCCCCATAGGTGGGGTAAAACCGTATTAGTCTTGGGGCAAAACCGTATGGATAGTTTTATAATCTAAAATAGTAGAAATATAATTGGCACCCTTTGCAATACATATCCCCCCTTCCCAATAAAAAATTCTGAGTAAAGTATTTTGCATTTTTATATTAGAATAAAATAAAATAATATCTCATTTAACAACTATTACTTAGCACTTTATTATGAACAAAATTTTGTAGGGTAGTTCTTTACGATCTGTAACCTTACATAACAAACGTTTTAAATAACATTTTAACCAAACATGTTTAAATATTCATGTTATAAAATAATGAAAATAAAATAAACATTAAACTTAATACTTATGTTATAAAATAAGATAAATAGGTAAGTCCCTACCTACCAATATTTAAAACAAAATAAAATAATTATATAAAGGAACATTTTAATTTCTTTATAAAGTAATATAGGTTCTTAGTTCTTGAACACATCTAGTCGTTTAACAATACATTTTTAAATAAAAGTTTATAATAATAATTATATAAAAGGAACATACTAATTTCTCTATGAGATATAATAGCATACGCTTTTGCCCCAACGGTTTTGCCCCACAGTAGGTGTATTCAAATTAACATCAATTAACTAAAAAGTATTAGCAACATTCCTCCATATTATATCATTAAATAATCTATACTTAGTTTTGCGTAATTTGATGCAGTTTTTTTTTACATCAAACAAATATAAGTATAAAAGTTTTAAATGACAATATATGAAAAAAAAATAGTGATTACACATATTTTGTGATAACAAGAATTTGAGCGGGAATTTGTTAAAAATGAGGTTAATAGTTATCGATAACAATAACAATAACGGTCATAGACAAATAAACATCAATAATTTTTTTTCTATCTTGACTTATTGTTCAAAAAACCTTATCATACGGTTTTGCCTCTCGTACGGACTTACCCCGCCTTCCCCTATATACGCAGTACGCCGTGTTCAATATGCCTATACAGATGCAGAGATCTCCTCGATTTATCGTGTGTGATAAAAAATTAAATCGAGGTCACACGAGTTTTCTCGTCATTATACCCACAGTATTATCAGCTATGGCATTATTATTATTTTTATTATTGTGCCTTATGTAATATTCACGTGTCACGCGCACACAGCTGATGGTAAACCACCATAGATGTCAGCGGTGATATTCTTAATTATTTTCTTACCGTCGCAGTGTCTTATAGAACGTATATATTATATCGCGTATTTCTATATAGGTAATATTCCAAGCGGGTTTGTCGTCTAATCAAGATTTCTACAGTTTTTTTTTTTTTTAACAACCTCATTAGTGTGTTGCAGCAGTTACCCGTATTAAAATATTATTATGTAGGTACCCGCGTCGAACGCATATTCGACAAAACTTTATGCCGACAGACACTCGTAAAATGGTGTGTTTAACGTTTGCGTGTCGAAATGTTTAAGTAAATAAGTCGTCGTACATATTATATATTATGGTGTACAATTATACACCTAATTATAGGTCAATCACGTTGTTTCACATTTGTCGTTGATACCACGGCGACCGGACAAATGTAGGCATTATTATAGTGAATATTATTGTATATTCAAACATATTATCATGTTATTAATTATTATGCAGCGTATTGTAATTCACTCATCAAACGTGTAGTACATATTATTATATTGTGATATTTTGTTAATAATATTATACGGATAGGCCTACAACGAATTATACCGAATACTCCGTTTGCGTTTTGTAAAACCATGTACATTATACTATTATATATTACAACAAACGTCCGCCGAACGAATCGTTTTTAGATCATCAACTGTTGTAATATATACGTAGGACCTGGTCAACATGTATATATATAATATATAATAATTATATACTGCATGAAACGCGATAATTAATTGTTAAGTCAGTAACAGCCCTGTGTATAGTTCAGGATTTGGTACAAAATATACTTTAAAACTTTTTTGTGCAGTAATATATGCGACTATAATGCCATCCCTTTTACCATACAATGTAGGTGGACTGCATAAGTAATAAGTATGTCATAACATTGTCATATTATAAAATTACATTTAAAAAAATTGCTCAAGTACTAGGTACTGTATAATAATATAAAAATAAAATATTGAAGTAATTATAAACAAGTGTTAAGTTTTATTTCCCTCGTTTATGTAGGCACACCACGTCCTTTTCCACATTACCTGTTGTTTTCTAATGCACTCAGTTTTTGTGATTTCGAATCACTTTTCGGTACAACAGTTTGAAATATATTTTAATACATCAGAAAACTAATTTTTTTCAGTCTTATCGAAGATTTTTTACTGGCTTTTCACTCATTTTAATGTGAAGTTTAATTTAATGTATTATATTCCTAATTATTCAATGTATAAATCGAAAACTACTCTACATACAATATTCAACGAATATTTTCAATAACGAACATTTAAATTTCAGATGACCGAAAAAAATTCTAAATTGCTTCAATATTTCATATTATGTTTGAATGTTTGATTTGAAAATATTTTGGTATGGATAAGAAAAAGATTGTTTTCAAAAATTTTCTTTTATAACAACTATAATTATAATCACATCAAAATCAAACTAAATAACATTATATTCTTAGGTATTCGAAATTCCATCACGGTTGGCTTACGTATTATAGAAAACAAGTATACTGAAGAGGTTATAAATGGATTACTCATACTATCTATATGCATGGGTATTAGAAGTTTGATTTAATTAGAAACTTTAACTATAGGTACGTATACAACGTTGTATAACATCGACTATAACTGCAGCCGTTTAAATGAGTTTTCAGATTAAAACGTGCCGGGGCGAGTGCGCATAAAATCGAGTACCTATATACCTATTCAATAAAAGCCATAAATAACTTCTAATATCAGCTATAATACATATTATTATAATATAATATAATAAAATCGTCTTGTATATATGCGCGATTCGTTGGTAGGTAAATACAATCAATAGCGATTGTACTTTTGACATTTTTTACCCACAAACAAAAATTTATCACCGTATATATTATATTATGTTATTGTATACAAACTCGCGTTCTTATACGTTCGTACCTACCAACTATACATATACATATATATGTATATAAATTATCATCATTATTAGAGACATATAGAGAACTCGGTCACGTCCGTGGTGGTGCAGAGAGCTGCAGGGATATTTTATTCCGCCATTGTGTCTCCGGCAGGACCCCATCGCGCGATCCGTGCTCAGCGCACATTGCTGCAGCGTACATATCATTATTATTATTATTATTATTATTATTATTATTACATGGCACACTACCCTTATTTGGCCTATACACATATTGAATTATATATTACGTGCATGTGGCCATGCAGCGGCTGTAGATCCGGTTTGGGTGTGTGTGTGCGCTGTTACAAATATTATTTTCTTTATCCACCCCTAGCGACCGGCGGCGGCCCCGGTATTATATTATATATTATATTGGTGAATCGACAATAGTCGGTTAATTAAATAGTGAGTATATATAATAATATATATATATTATATATATAGGTACACTACACGGGGATAGGGTTGTAGAAAAATAATACGACCGATTTCGCTGGTTGGACGGAGCGTGCCGCACACAATTATGTAGGTACCTATATATATATATATGTATAACCGCGTTTCGCTAAACGTCGTTTTAATGATAAATGTGCTATACTAGTGTATTATTATAATGTAGTTGGTATACACCCTATACGTGTACATTATATTATATTTTTTTTTTTTTATTGAGAAAACTGTCCGTGGCATCAGTAGCCATTGGATGTAACATTAGATTAGAAATAAACGTATACGTTTCACGGTGTTATAACAAATAATGAAAAACGATTCGTCTAAGTATTAAGTAAGTATTACCTAATCATATTATTATAGATACAATAATTTACAATTTATTTATAAGGCGAGTTTCTGGTTGGGACTGAACGAGCTTGGAAACGCTGGTGGATTCAGAGTTGAGTATTTCAGCTATAGGTGAACCTAAGAATCAGCTAACCTTGGAACTGCAGAAGAAATGTCTTCTCTCCTTGTCGTATATTCTACATTCAGATAGTCAAAAATACGCTGTTTTAATGGTGGATGTTTATATGTTTGCGTCATACTAGGTACCTATATATACTAAAATACGACTTCGTCTCGTAGAAACATTATTTTTGTTCCTATATAAGTATATATACGCCGCCTATACCTACCGCATATTAGGTGTACGGAATTCCTATTTTTATTTTTTATTTTTTCTTTATATTGCGGTCACTCGTAAACGCCGCATAACGACAAGTATTTCAAAACGTCATAATTCCTCCCCGCCCCGTTCCTGCACCGGGATCACCGCCGTATAATAATAATATGAACCGTGTATTATCGAAGAATTAATACGCTGCACATTACGAAGACGAACATCTTATCATTACCAGTATCTGCTGTTGTATTATGTACGATTTGCATAAAACTGTCAAAGACGAGTTTTCTTCATCGTGTAGGTCCTCCAATTACGTACGGAAATTTTACCGGAGGTTCTTCTTGTATTTAAATAATTATAGGCATTAATACGTTAACACACGGATACGTTTTACACACACATATTTAGATAGGTACCTGTACGTATATAATAATAATAATAAGATAATACTTATCTATATATATATAAGTGTGTGGTGTTGTTGTTGTTGTTGTTGTATTCGGTGTATACGATTCCACAACGTTCTTTAAAAATACTCTACATTTATGCATTTCTCAACACTCGACCATATAGGTACCGTCCACATTCTTCCATAATTAATCGACTTCATGTCTTCATATATAATAATCATATACGACGATCATAATCAAACTTGTATAATATAATATACAAACTCTCGGAGTCACTATATTATAATATTATATAGATACCTGTCCCGTGTTCAGCTTCAGAGTACCTATATCTACCTGCGCCCATATCCACGTTTGCGACTCGGTATAACTACACATTTAACGGTACACGACATCATTTATGTGTTATATTATTAAGCGCTGCGTTACGTTTTACACGAGTATAACATTATAATATGAATCGTACATTTAATTTGCAATCGTATTAATATTATAAACATCGCGTAAAGATTCGTATGAATAAACCGAGTATAATAACATTATAATATAGTAGATGACTTTCCACCGACAATAATAGCACATGATGTACAGCCGACTATCCATTATCATAGTGCGCGCAATAAGGCTCAAAATCCATAATATTATAAATGTTATAACTCTTCGGTACAAACTCGCATCATCGCTTATTCCTCGGCAAAATGAAATCAAAACTATAAGCATATAGTCGTATAACAGGTAGGCACACACAAAATTGTATTGTGATTGTGTTGGATCCATCTCGTTGTAGCGCTCAGCAACACCCTATACATTATTATAATATTTAGATCCGTCCTCGGGCCACGTCCGATTCCGCCTCGTCCCTGACCGGTTCTCCTGCACATAATATCGGTATACTATGTATATATTATACTGCAGTATTGCAATGTACCTGTACAACACGTGTATTATATATACGTATATTATATATATATGGAGGTGCATTCATTCGGGTGGCGGACATCCGACCTCGGTCCACATTATTTGTAGGTACACTCTGCTGCAGGACAGCCGGCAGCGCGCAATAATTACGCGTAATTAAAACGCGTGTGTTCCGTTATCGGCTGACGGGATCTACAACGTTTATAATATTTTATTATTATCATGAGAACACCGCGATTGCAATATACTCTGTCCGTATAACTGCTTTTCATTTCGAAAAGGTTATAATATTATTATACTATATCATATATAGGTATTATAATGGTATACGGACTTGGTATTGGCCCGAAAACGTCCGTTAAACGGAAGGTATATAATATTGTACCTGCAGCGTTAATTATATACATTGACGCATAATAATAATAATATGTAATAATGAGACCGTTTCGGATAAAGCAGTCGTTGCTGAGCTGAGACTCGATAATCGCAGTATGCGTTCTAAACTATAATGTCGTCGCTCCGCTCTGTCCGTATAGGGTAACTATACAGTTATATTATGTTATTGGTATCTGCGTGCCGTTTGTCATCATCAACGAAAGTTAATTTTCATGACTCTGTGGTTTTAGATTCGTGTTCTTCGACGCACACACCCACCTCAAGATGGATTCACAGCTTCACAGTTCTGTGTCGTGTCGATTGAATGCCGTTGTGATTGGACATTACTTTTTTGGTACCATGTAATAACCGAAATGCAACCGAGTATACGGCTCAAGTCTTAAACCGATATATTTAACAGTTGTAACCATATAGTTATTAGTTACCAAGCCTTCGCAAGACACGAAACACAATCTGAATGTGACTATAATTATGGAACGCTTTTCGCACCACGATATAGGTTTATTATTTTGTATATGTAAATCTTCATAATACTGTAAACTGTCATATGGGTACCCACAGTCTCATACTATACTTATGATATGATTAGACATACGTCAAAGTCGTCAAACCTGCAGCTCGTTTGCAGGCCACGGGTGACCATGATATTATGCGACGCTTCTACAACGGATTACGGGTCAGGTTGGGTCTGTAAAGATCTGTTATTCTGTATAATATTACACTATTATTGGGTAAATAATAATTATATATTTATATATAATATAGTTGAGCAAAATAATCATATATACGCGTTTCCTATGCGTTGGATCGGTCTCGTAGGTACCTAAATTATAATATCCAAGGCGCAAGTACAGAGTCTTCTTAGGCAACCTTATATTCTGTAGCTAATATAATAAATAATTATTGTAACGATTCCGTCTGAAATCATGCTGATGGCTTTCCGCGGTATAGTCTGTGTGAAACACTCGTGATCACGATGAAAATATGCCGCCGTGTCGGTGTATTATACCGTTTTACTGGGCGCAAAGGGCAGTAAAGTTATATATATATATATGTATAATATATGCGTATTTAATAGTGTTTTAATATTATATAGCGTTACGCGAGCGTGTCCCGTTATCGGCCGACGGGATCTACGGCGTTATGATTTACTACCGGAATGCTGATTGTCGGCCGTTTAGAAAAAAAAATATAATCAAACTATGAAATATATAAAAACATATATTTAAAAAAAAATGATTTGTATTATTATAAACGTTACGTTATTATATTATTACTGTCAACGTGCCGATCGGGTTCGCACTGGACGATTAGTCGCTTTGTAGCGGTTGAAACGAGTACCAAATATAATATTATTTTGCCGTCTCAAACGCGCCGCAGCTACTATAACATTAAATTTTATATATCCGTAGACCGAAGACGACGGACGGTGGCGATGCGGAGAGATAATAGTTTTATGATTTATAAGTGAATTTCCACCACGGAGTTTAAGACTTTGAGGTCTACTCATATACACTATCACGACGACCGGTACAGTATGAGCTACACGAACTATATTGGCACCAGAGAATCTATATAATAATATGTACTATTTCAGCGTGCGTCCGCCGCAGATGTATAAATTCATATTATTATTCTTGTGGACCTACCTATATATATATATATATATATACCTACGCTACAGCCGGCCATTGTACGCGTTATAAAAATATAATGTCACGGGCTCGAGTGTGCGGCTCGTGGAATCCGCTCGGTCGATTCGCCACGATCGACGGCGTTCGATTATTTTTATTATTATCGTTTCCAAACGAGTTTTGGCCGCGGCGGACAGAAAAAAAGGAAAAAATTACACGGTGGAACTTCGAGAGCCCTCCGTACGAGGGCACATTCGTCTCGTTCGACGTGTGTGCACGGTCATTAGAGGCGGACCCTTTGCGGGAGACGTCGCGCTGCAGAGGCACAAAGATTCCGCGGAGATGTCGTCAGCTGCCAGCCGCCTTTCTCGAGAGCCCGCACACACTCCCGTGACCAATGATCGGTTATTATATTTGCGAAATTTCTTTTATTTCCGCGTACAGATATTGACATTTTTTTTTTTTCAACTTTTATTATTCATACCTTACACCTGACACCGGTGGGCATGCCGAATCGCTCCCGAGTGCCATTTTCGAGTAGTATTGTGGGCATCGGGCAAAAAAAAAATAAATAAACGTTGGGCGTACTCCGACCTATGTAAGTACATCGCAATAATAAATAATAATACGACGTTGTCACCATTGTGTTATTAAATTAAACACGCGGTGTGGCCGCTGCAGTTGAACGTACGCCGCCGCATTTCAATACACCCTATAATAGCACGAGGCTTCAGAATTTATAGTTTATTGCGTTTCCACGTCGCGTCACCTATTGTCGAAATTAAAATTATACGCAGTTTTCGTAGTCATATTTTTATTGTAATATAAACGTTTAATATACAATATAATGGTTTGACGTGCACTGTTCGTTGATTTCAGAAAATTCTATATAATTATAATCAACATTTCTAAATTATACCCTTACCGAAACGGATGTAATGCCAATATAGTGTCGTATCGTTATTATTATTATGTGTGATTATATATGTTGTTGTGGAGAACAAGAATTCTTGCATACGTTTTTATATAAAACGACTTAACCCACATTCGGTAAACTGAAACAAATGCGTGTAATATACTGTTCTTAAAATGCATAATATTGTTATATCTATGTATATATACCGTGCAAGTAAATGTACACAATAATACGTGATGTACTCATATATATATATATGTGGTAGTATGACGTGTGTATTTTAGTATCGTTTACGTATATACTTTCAGGGCGTATAGACGAATTCAATTTCGAAGAATGCGGTAGGATTACTACTTGCGGTGGCGTGTATCAGCTATAACAATAATGTATGTGCAGACGAATACGGCAGTATAGACCATATATATATATCACATTCGAACGTTTCGATCGTCGGTGGGCGATAATAGGGTGGCTTTTAATCCTTAACATAAATACGAACGGAAACAGACGAAAACAAATCCGTTTAGTGTATAAAATATATTATATAATTATATTGTTGTAGTGCCGCGTGGGACCCCGAATCTCGTCATCATCATCATCGACAGAAAATAGGAGGAGGAGGAGGAGGACGTGACATACGCACATAGTTTCCCCATGGGCATCTAATATATGAATATATTATTGTACCGTTGCATCTGAATTATTAGTTTTCATACTCAAACATTTTCATCCGGAATTGTTCCCGATATTCTAGGCAGCACACATCTGAACCAGTTCTTGTAGATAAAGACTTTTGAAAAAGGCGAAATGCAATCCAATAATATTATTTTATTTTATCGTATGGCAATATTTTTAATATTAAAATACCTAACATGATCCCCATCATTATGGCGTACAGCGGTGTACCTATACAAAATATTTTAAATAAGTAGATAAAAAAAAAAATGAATTATAATATTATAAAAAAACAAAATAAATAGTTATGACTTATTTCGAAACAAAAAAATAAAATTTTTAATCTTACATGCCTAGCATGTAATCATATTTAGTCTTGAGTCTATATAAAATTGAAAATGCTTTCAAAATAATTTGGGAACCAATAACTCGGATACACCCTTTGAAACAACCAGAGAACCAATTCGGATGCACCGTATTCATTGTATCCAATATAAAGGACCTGCGGGCGAGCGCGACGGATATAATATTATAAAATAACACAAAAACCGGACGACTAGAGCAATCAACAGACACGCGAAAAGGGTTGACATTGAGTGTAGATAACGGAGATAAATGTGGGTACGCCACACACATACACATTATAGAATATAAATACACTATATATATATAGATGATTTGTCTGATCGCACGGCAGGACCAGTTTCAAAGAAAAACCACCAGAAGGCGATTTAAATCTATTTCATTCGTTGACAACGCCAAACAGACAAAATCAGAAACTGGAAATTGCGGTGATATTATAAGAATAAGCAATAAAATTAAAAGAGATTTATTGCACATCCATGCATTTGAGTATTAAGGTCAAATACTAAATCCAATATGTTATACTGTAATCAGTTTTAAAGAAAGAGCAGACTTGGCCGCAATGCGTAGATATCACTGCTTTGATGAAGAGTACTCTTTGCCTTTTTTTCGTGGTTGGATTTTTGTTGGATTATGATATGTACACGAAACGAATAACAACTGTATGGGTTTATATATATATATATATATATATATATGCACATAAAATATAATATATACATAATTGCTATATATATATGTATATTTTTAAGTATATAAAGTATAATATATACAATCGCCGCTTGCACCAGCATCGGGTCGGTTTGTATTATCAAATGGCAGCTAATTACCAGCGCCAAGGGCCTTTTATAATTGGTTTTGATTAATTAACTCGTACGCGGAGAAACTTTCGCGCATTTCCTCCGCCAATGGCTTCGCGAGTTACATTCCTTATAAATACAATTATATGTACATGCGTACAGACGGTGGTAGACTGTGCAGCGGGAGCACAGTTGAATCGCCACGTATATAATACAGTTTGGGGGGGGGGGGGTGAGTAGCGTATATACCACAAGTCGACCGATTTCGTAAGCAAACGTGTACCTATATATATATACGATATTGTATATAATAGGTATAGTCTAAAAATTTCGACGATTTTTAATTAACCCGCGATCTCCTCCGCCCGTGGCCGGATAATATCAAATATATATATATATATGCTTACGGCGTGTTGCAGGCAATCGTGCCACGAGGGGTTGTGCCTGCAAGAGGGCTGCAGCATTCGTACTCGAAATCTATAGACGTAATAATAATAATATATAGTGTACAATGTGTAGGTCTATATATATGTATACGAGATTTCGAGTTGTTGCGGACGAGTGTTCTTCTCCGGCGGACGGGAGCGAGGAGGTTACCGCGAGGAGAAAGTTCGAGACGATGTAAAACGTTTTGTGACGAGTACCCATATACGTATAGGTAATAACATACGCTCACAAATGTATTTATATATAAATATGTACAATATATAAGCGAATCGTCGTGAGCGTGAGCCTGTTATGTAGAAGATATATATAGGTACAGCGTGCAGCGCTGAAAGTGTTGTACATCGTAACACGCTGTTTCGCCACCGTCTCAAAAAGTTTTAAAGCGAATGCGAGGGCCCGCTCGCACGATTCAGCTGTATAGTCTCGGGCGCGCGACGAATTAAATTCAAAGTATAAAATATAATTTCCGAATCACACCCCTCGCCGAGGAAGCTTCGGCGGCGGGGCTGAGACGACTGTTAATAGTCGTGACGCGATCACCGCGTGGCGTTCGATCGCGGAGTGCTTAAAACCAAATTACCCGCCGTACATAATATGCGCGTGTGAAGTTTACGGCGTGTATGTACAGGGCGTGCCGCCGCTAAAAAGCGGTGTGATTCTTTGCGGAAAATCGCTCATATTATATTAATATATACGCGCCTTACGGCGTAAGTTTTGTACACACGAGACGCCTCGACGTGCAGCGTTTTCCCGCGAGCGGCGGGTAAGGCTTAAAGTTTAAACGCCCGCGTACTTATATAGCATGTTATAATAATAATGTGCTCACTACGTTATATTGCAACAAGGGGTGGCGCACATACGCTTGTGCCGAGGCGCATGTGTTTTACGTGTATATAATATTTATACATACATACATACATATATAGACACCGTCGAAAGAGCACTCGGAGCGTGCGGTGCGCCATTCGAGAAACATATTATTATTATTATTATCGTCCGGTGGAGGAATGCAGCGAGGGGGAGGTCGCGACCGACCGAGGACGAGACGATCGTAGACACTCGACGACTTTGATCGCGTCCTCGCTGCAGCTGTGGGTGCAACCCTCCCTGTGCGAACCGCGCCCGTATGCTGCTGCCAATTAATACTATTATTTCGATTTTTATTGGAGCCTCGACTACCGAGGTTATATTGGTTCACGATATTGACTACAGTTATATGTATATGATTTAACGCCGTGAGACTAACAGCTATAGCAGTATGGTATCTCACAATATCAATATCAGAGTGTATATTATACAAGACGATAGGGAAAAGAAATACAAAAGTACAGTAGAACTTCGATTAACCGTCACTCTCTGTTATCCGTCATCGGTCACCGCCGAAAAAAAATTAATTAGGCGATTAGACGATCGTGATAAACTCGTCGTGGTCTGCTAAAAAAGCTAGAGAATCAAAAAACCAAACTAAAATTACAGATTTTTTTTTTATAATATGTGTGGTATGTATGTTTATAATTTATATGTGTTATAATAATTAATTTATATGTTATATGTAAGTATTTTTTTTTTTAAAGTACACACACGTAAAAAATATAATAAATGTGTGTATGTATATGTATGTACACGTTTTTTTTTGCAAAATTTCCGTTAACCGTCTATTCGATTAACCGTCATAGTCCCGGTCCCGACAGTGACGGTTAATCGAAGTTCTACTGTAGATAGAATTATATAATCTAGTTTTTTTTTTAAGAATTTTATGATTTTGTTGATGGTTTCTTGGTCAGACCCAAATGCTCCCTATTGGTTTTCGGGTATATTATTCAAAACTGTTCTGGTGGGTGTAGTGTATATGGTTTCGATGGTATGTATATAGCGTTTGACGCATATTTGACGGTTAGAGCTTCCCGTATTACTATAATACATCGTAGTCGCGAAAGTCTTCGGCCACACGCTGCGCCGACAAAACCGTCGTCGTTGACTAGAGTGACGAGAACCAGCGATTTTATATAATATTACGAATGTTTTCTAAAGACGAGAGTATGTATATTAATAACCGTAGGCGATTGTGTGTGTGTGTCTCATACGACTCGATTTTATTTTGATGGATTTTTGTTAAATTATTAAAACGACGGCATCGCGCGGATTATTCAGCACGCAGCTAATATCGAGTAGATATTTTATATTGTTGTACAGTTGGCTACATTATAATACGTATAGGTACCTCACCTAAATTATATTACACAGAGGTGGAACGTAGCGATGAGTTTTTTCTTGGAGCCTTGAGGGTGGCGAGTAGCGTAGTTTTGGTAGTATACGACGTTTAGAATTTCCCACTCTATAGATAACCCCACGTGAGTTTTCATATTTTTAAAAATAAACAAGATTTGTTATAAATTTAAAAAAAAACCACACAGGTCAACAAAACACTTAAATGATATATGTTTTAAGAAATGTACTTAACTCACGTCTTTGTGAACACCATCAGATTTTTACAGTTTCGTATGAGATTTTCATCTCAGGCCAGCGATTGTAGACAATATTTTTTAAAAAAAAATTCCATTTTTGTGTCTTTATAAAATTAGTGGTAATTCTAAACGTAATTATTTTACTATTATGTAGCCGTAGCGCACTACATCAAAAGTAGTGACTTCCGCAACCATTGAATATAATAATTATTATAATATAATATATATACCTACGCAACATATCACTCGTCTTACCGTGTACAAAGGAATTATGCTTGTCGTACATAATATGTATTGTCTATGTACGTTTGTATGGGGTTTATAGACTTAGAAACTACTCAAACCATTGACATACAATTTTGCACACATATTGTTGCTCGGAGAGTGCCATTTGAATCGTTTTTCGACCCTTATAATCTAGATAATTGTAGTAACAACTTACACTTGAATTTTGTTTTGGCTTACAAATACAAAATTAGTTTTTTGTTTATATAATATGTGTAGGATCGCCATTAGTTGCGAAAATAAAAGCAAAAAATAAAAATAAAAATTGATGTGGGTCATTTTTAAAATGAAAAATAATAATATTTAATTAATCGTTTTTTTTGTTATTAAAATTTACAAAAATAGGCAATATAATCCGCAGTATCTACTATATCTACTTTGTCCACTCAACAACTTTACTAATCAACAATTAATGTTTACAAAACTTTCAGAAACTGTTCTTAGATAGATATAAAAAAAAATGTAAAGAGTAGTCTGAACCACATACAAAAAATATATACCAAGTACTACAAGCAATCTCGGTCGAATTGGTGCAAAAGGCGAACATACACCGTTGCCTATCATTATGCCAGCAGTAAACTAAAATCGAGATGCGCCGATATCTTAGTGCTGTATATTAATTATTGACGTTTGTTAATTTTTTCCCGGTCGATGTCAGGTTATATTATTATACCTATTACGGTATAAAATAAAAATTACATTTACAAACTAATATATTATTATTATTATTTCAAGGGGCGTCATTATATTTTTCTGATGAACATAATATTTTATCGAATACCGGTCATTTGTCGTGGTTTTTTTTTTTTCGTTTTCGGGCTCATGCATCTTATGTCTACTTCGACCCACGGGCCCCCGACGGACGGTCGCCAATGTCAATCTCGGTAACAGCCGAAATCTACGAGTCACCAATCTGACCGTCTCATCGACGGAATTCCTCGCCGCGAGTCGTTCGAAAATACGTCCAATATAATCCGATCATAACGCACATATTTAAGTGAACCCTCTTATACGTTTAGACCGTTTAGTCATCGTGCGGCTTAAGACGTACGTACATTTGACGTCACTGCAGACAATGGGAAATTATTTTCGTTTGAACTACCCACCTATGTACCTACAATACAGACGATATCGATTTTATGGAATGCGAACGTTTAATGAAAACTGCGTTATGAGTTAACCCCGGTTCTCTCCAGCGGATTTCCTCAACGTCTGCACTCGAATTTTATAAATCGGGATTGGACGACAATCGGGCGCAATATCGCGAAGAAAAATAGATTTGAAATCCGATTTCGTGTCGGGACTTAAAATATTATAATATTATCGCCGTTGTAAAACAATATACCGCACTGATTTACCTATATACCTACATATTACGTATATACCTACGTTATTTATACCTGTATTATGTATATATTATTATAATTAGATTTATACGACGTTACATTGCGTTGTGCAATAGTGCGTAGGTACATATACTCATGTACGGTATTATTATCGTCGTTCCGGCAGACAATATAGCAAACACATAAAAAATTTCAAATCATACTACACCTCCCGCACCGGGTAATATTGCTGGTAATATTATTATACAACTACAACCATCATCACAGGCAATCGTGGTTTTTATTGCCTCGCCGCCGCCAGTGTTGTGGTCGCACCGTGATTAGTTACGATTTTAACGGTCGTATTAATATTATTATAATGACATTGCGGCATTGTTCTCGTTATTTTAACAATTACTATTATCTTTACGCGTTTACCGCACTCATTTCGTACATCACCTGTGCGGTGGATACTCGACGCATCGGCGCGGCAGACATTCCAACGCCGCCGCAATGACGTGTTTGCCAATCGATTTTGCGGTGACTTCACGTCGAACTTGTTCGCGACGGTCGGCGTCTTCGTTCGCGGCGGACGGACGGTGTTGTCAGAGAGACAGAGACGGAGAGTGGACGAGTGAGAGGGACAAGAGACGGAGAGTGGGTAAGAGTGAGCGACAGAGAGTGAGTGAGCGAGTGTTTGAGAGAGAGAGAGAGAGAGACACAGCGAATCGTCCACGAAATATCATTTATATCAGCTGCAGCAGCAATAATCGTCGTAGGCAATAATAATATTCGATTGGGTTTCGTATTCCTTGGGCGTACGCCAACGCTGTCTCCAGTGGAACGGACTCGATGACCGATCGGCTCGCGCGAAATCGTCAACGTGCACGACCGACAGCTCACAATAATATTATTACGTTGTGTACGTATCGTATTATTGAAACGGGTACGAGTCGGTGCGAGATTATGCGAAAATTACGACCGGAGTTCGAGTATTTTATTATAATATATATATATATATATATTTAACTAGTATATAATACATGAATTTTATGCGCCAAAGACGTTTAATCAACGTTGTTAATCGAACTCGCCGGCGACCGTCGACGGACGACTATTATATCCGCAAATTTCTTAGGTACCTACACGGACGAGTGCGTGTACGAATTAATCCAATCGAACGTTAATATCACTTTTTTTTTCGAGCTCACCGTCTGGAAATAAATAAACCGAAATCTCGAGTGTTGGGTTAATATCCTATAAATCATTTACCCAACTCGCGTTATACTGTAAATACATAATATTGTATACTTGAATATAACCAGCAGCTCTTCCCGAAGGATGATATTTTCGTGACGAAAACCGTACCCTATATATTATTAGGCATATTCCTGTTCCTTGCACATACATGGTGTATTATTATAACTCGTTCGGATGTATTGTTCCGTCACGTTAAAGCGTACCTACTAGTATTTTGTTCCTTTAAAATTATATGAAATAATTTTTTGCGTTAAAGAGCAAACGACGAATACAGTGATAAGGCGTCCTAAGTTGATATTTTAATGGTCGAATGTTCACCCGACTATGACACACAAATTAAAGTTTTACAGTGTTCAAAGTATACCTCGATGTCTTACAAAATAATAACTATTGTACATCATATTTTATATTATTACATACGAGCACTATAGATATGTAAGAAAAATAGCACGCTAATGGATTATTCATGCAGAGTAAATAATTGTATACATTTAAGATAATATTCTGCTGAAATATAAAATTATACTTAGCTGGTATATAGCACTTATTCTTAAAAACACTATTGTTATAATTAATACAATAACGCTGCTTAATATTAATATTTTGTTTTTAATATGTACATAAGCACCTTTGAGATATATTCATATATTATTAAATTCGACATTTGTAACTGACGAAGCTGAGTGAAACCAAATCACACTGAGCTAAAATTTCGAATATTTTACAGATTATAATAATTTAAACTGTGTTATTTATTTGTGTTTTTTTTTTTTTTAATTACGATTTATAGTTTTAAGATATCAATCGGTAGTTATAATATTATATGAAACAATTGTCAAGAGCGAAAAGTGTTTTATGATTTATTTCACGTCACAATAGTTTATTTTAAATGTATAACAATGGTCTTCTTCGTACCTACTGAATTATCTTAATTATCCTATAAATAATAGGACATACTTATAATTTTTATATTATTTGAAGTTGCTTATGAAAATTAAAAAAACATTGAGGTGAAATTCTGCTGTTTACGGTTTGAGAAAACAACGTTGAAGCATAATGGAATAATAAAAAAAAAAAATTGAATGAAATAATAATAACATTTAAGTTGTAGTGCTATTATAACTATAAATAATTAAGCTGTGTCCCTATAACGACACTTACTTCAGCACATATCGTTATGACGTGTTGCCTTGGCACTTCATGTCCACCGAGAACGGTAAACAATTTTCATTTTTACTATTTATTGTCGAGTATATTATTACACTTAACATGAAACAAACATTAATTTTCGACTAAATCAAGATTAACAAATTCATTTGAAATTCAAAATTTGTTTACTAAAGGACGGAGATCGTATCTTTCAAAGAAAAAATTTTCGTTCTATTCGACGTTCTATTTATTATTGTCGAGCGTTATTAAATTATAGTATAACGACATATTTTATGACTTCATTAACCTTATACAAAAAAAACCAACCCATATCTATAGTGATAAATACGACAACTTTTATTCGTAATGTTTGTCCGTAACAGCTCACTGAATATTGATAGTATAACATTGGAAAAAAAATGAGGCTGTGATCCACAAAATCGTGTCCAGTAAAATATGTTGGTTTTAATAATATTAATAGGTACCTACTTATAATAACAACTATTAAATAGCATAAATATAATATGTTAATACATTGTAATTGATAGTGTTGTTTGATGACTCAATTATAATAATAATAATAATATAAGATCGTACACACCTTAAAACACACATTGCAGAAAGACATTTTTAATAAATACAGTTGTTTATGAATATCGACAATAAATGAAATTATATTATATATTCATGTATATACATAGTATATTAATATGCATTATCATGAGTTTTACGATGCCCGTTCCGCGGTGTAAATTTAATAAGCGTATAATTAATAGTATAGGTACAGTAGGTCTTTACCTATATTATTCTTTAAGACCTACGGTATAATATAATAATAATTATAATACGTTATTGCCGTGTCAATGCCACATTATTTTGATACTAATAATAATTATTATAAAAATCGGTCGATCAGCGTGATGTCACGTTATTCTCTCTATCAAATTTTAGAGGGCTTATTAAAAGTATGACATGATTTATTATAATATATTATTTTATAGATACTTATTGTAAAAAATAGGTATAGTAAGTAAAATATGGAATTTTTGTGCACGGTTCGCCCGACGTTTTCGCCATCTACCGGCTATACTCGTCGACGTGGGTCTTATAATATTATAATATGGTTATTTATATTATTGCGGTCTGGCCAACGTGCTCCGACGACGACGTCGAAAAACTAGCCACAGGATGAAAATAACAATAATAACAATAATAACAACAAAAATATTGTAATAAAGAATATATCGTATATGCGGTGTGCGAGCAGGGAGACGATCGAGATGGCAACCGCGAGAAGAACGGCTATCTTCGTCATTGTCGGCGCGCCGTGCGCATCAGCTGCTGCCGGGTGGGCCTTCGTTTTGTAATAATAATAATAATAATAGTATAATATACGAGTTTTTATCATCATTACACACTGATGCTGTTGTAGTCGTACAACAATACCGTACGAGACCTCTACAACATATTATAATATTATATTATATTATATATATATACGTATGTGTACACGCCGCCGCATCCTCGACGGCGATATTGGGTTATTATATTATTGTATACCTACGCGAAGAGGAGAGAATTCCACGGTCGGGTGTCGTCCTCACACGTCGCGGGACTCACGAAGTCGCACGGGGGGGTTTCGACCATATTATGTCAAAAAAATTTTGACAGCCCTTCTCCGACGACGACGACGAGACGACTGCCTAGGGGTTCCCGCGGCGCGGCGCGTCAGAGTCGCGACTGACAAGTCGAGTCGTATTATCGGTGTGTATCCGATACGGCGTGAATCCCTTTTGTGTTTACGCACCGAGACTTGACCTCACCCACACACGCACACACATTGATGGATGTTTTTTAATTGCACGTCAAACACGACTTGTACAATAATAATATCCATTTCCATGTACGACCGGCGTGTTACGATAATATTATTACTTTTATTATTATTATTATTATTACTGTTATTACAATATCGTTTTAATGTTATAGGTGTATTGTGGATTATATAAAACGGACGTCACGATTGTCGTCGTTGGATGGGCGACGGGAAGGGTATATTAATATAATTTATAAAATATATATTATCACTCATGTATACATAATATAAACCTATAATACTTTTTTTTTTTACTATTATTTTCGTTATCTATTTTAAGCCCGGCAACTATGGACATTAGCGTTTCTAAGCAGTGGGAGGAAGGGTATGGTTGAATTGGAACACAAATGTATGTATATGAGGCAAGGATTTGTCACTGAAAACCCGGGTGGTCACCCATCCGGGAACTATTGACACCAGCCTGTGTTTGCACTCAAAACACGTTTCGTAACTGACTGCAACCACTGCGCCACACTAAGCCACAACTATAACACTTGTGTGTAGAATAACATATTATTCCTAAATGCTGTTGGATATACCTAGGTACTGGTTACCTGCATTGTTTGCTGTCATCAAGCCACAACGAGCTTTACTTCCAAAACTTTATTTCTGGATTTCCATTGTTTTTATTATAATTTATACGTCCACGCACTAAATTTCCAAAGTGGTCTCAATAATTGTCAGTGCTCGACTTAGAAAATTAAAGTAGGGGGATTCTGTTTACTTTTTTTTTTAAAAAAGAGTGTCTCCATTACTTGTTAAACCGTATTGAGCCATGGGGTTATGATTCCACACCCCCTAACATTCCTTTTCAAATCATATAACAAATATTTATAAATATTACAATAGGTAATACAATTCAATACATAGGTTTTATAATTAATGGAATCATGGTTATGAAATAATCCATAAGACAAATTATTATGATGGTATCTCACCCATTTTCATAAAAATACAGAATGATGAAGCGTCCGTGCCTTCCACTTAAAAATAATAGTAGGGGTAAGCTCAAATGTATGGAAAATTAATTGGGGTACTCAGTCCCCCTGCGCCTCTCCCCCCCTAACAAGTCGAGCACTGATAACTGTACGCGTGCAGTTAAACATCAAAAATACGTAATATTTTATAAATTAAAATTATAATATAATATTTTGTATACCTAGGTACAATATAATATACCTATTAAAATGTAAAAATATAATGCTTTCGTATACAATGTAATAATATACCAATTATTATCGTGCGTAATAGAGGAAAATGAAATCGTCTATCGGCGGAATAGAGACACAGTTCGGTTCGGTGGGGTAAAGGGAAAATGGTCATTTTGGCAGAAAAGGGTTAGTCCATACACCATTATAATATATTACAACATATATTATGTATCAGCTGCGTTCGATTCCGTCCGTTGAATGTGGCCACGTACCTACGTCGAATTCGATCCCGACTCTAATTTGCACATTTAACGACAACTCGTTTGTGGGCGCACTTATATATAATGTACATTGGTACCTACATATAGTGAGCCCGAAATAATAGTTTGAAAAAACATGTCGAATCGTACCAAATTTAAATTAAAATCGTTCGGGAAACGAAATTAAGATCGAAATTAGATTTGTTTTTATTGGAGGGTACATGGGTATATATTTGAAACCGTTATCGCGTACACAAGTTAATGGGATTTTATTTCAAAATTAAATTACCGTTCGGGTTAATATTATTTAGTTTTCGGCAACTCCTCACATATCCACGGCAATAAAATGTTCAGATTTTTTAAACGGTTTGCGAGAAGAGAAATAATAAATCACAAGATGTTTGTACGCGCCTTAACCGCCGAAAACGAAGTATTCCGACAGTAATAACTCACGTCTATAATATTATTGTAGGTAACATACATATACCTACGCGGTACAAAAGGGTGAAGAATTAAATTTTTACCACTAAATAGGAAAATAATCGTTTCGAGAGGGTTCGCCGCGCAAACGAATAATATTTATTTATATTCTCGGGACATATATTATAATATAATATAATATACTATGCCCCCCCGGGCAAAACCGTAAACCAATAAACATACCGAACTGAAACATATAGGTACATACCGACCCAAACGTCTTGAGAAATATACTAATAATATTCCAATCGCTATTCTTTTTGAAAACGCACCCTTACACAGCGGGGTCGCTCATATATATTATATATAATATAATAATTGTACCGCGATAATATAGTATACATATACAATTAGGTATATAGGTACCAGACTTTTAGTCTGACAGTCAAAAACACAATTATATTGTCGGTGGTGGGTGACGTGGTGAGAGGGAGAAGAGTCGGAGAACTCACGTCGGTGCGAACCTCATTTACCTATGTACCAGCTATATATCTTGTTTATATATTTACCTATATATACAATCGTAGTGAACGTGGACTCTTTAAATCCGACAATAATAATAATTCACGCCACGCGTACCTATATATATATACAGCCGGCGCACCCTACGGTATAATAATATATACGCACCACGTGACAGACTTTGCGTGCGCTAATGAGATATACTCTCGAGTATATTAAAAATAAAAAATAAAAAGACCTAATAATAATAATAATAATAATAATAATAATAATAATAATAATAATAATAATAAATTATTATATTACTTATCGCGCACAGTGTGTTTTGGCTTCGCGGCTCACGCGATTCCCAACCAATTATATACGACGCGCGTATACATTATAATGTGACCACTGACCGCTATTGTACAGTGTTATATATGAAATGTACTTATGTACCTGACCATATATAGGTAGTGGGTACGCGTCTATAGTAGTGATGGTGTTAAGACTGCAAATCCGGAATAACATATTTACCTATGCGTGTATGGTATATACGAGACATTATGGGCATCTCGGCAAAAATGTATCCACCACATCGTAAAGATTAATAATTTAATTTGTTTGTCTACCACGGTTACGTAGGTAATTGTGTGTAATATAATGTAGGTATGGTACCTAGTCAAAGTGCACTTGAGCTTTAGGCCCCGGAGAGCAAACGAGGCCGACTTGATTATACAGTATGATATATCGCGTCAAGATAATATTATTACAGCGATTTTTGCTATGAACGTTATTTTATAAAATAAGGACAGACAAAAGTGAATTAACGTTGCACTATAGAAAGGCGAACTATAGGAATAGGCATAATAACTTTTGACTCGCTTGTAGGCTGTCCCTGGAGTGACACAAGAGTGAAAACAAACATGTTTTTCCAAAATATTATTTTGTATCGAAACATTGCAGTTACCATATTGATACAACTTATCATACTTTGATACCCCCGAACGTTCATGACTTGATCAATTATACAATTAATATAAGAGTAGTCAACGCAGCAACAACCACTATGGTTCGAGTGTTGAAATAAGTCAGCTCTAATTCACTTTAGTTAGGCGGTGGGGGGGAGGGAGGTAAAACGAATGGAGTAAGTATCTATACGCTATACACATCACATACAATTTCAATCCATATAAGTGAATGAATTCTGGCAAACAGGTGTCTTGCGAGTTTTTTTCAGATGGTATATAGGTAAGTATACGATATAGTGTGCACTGTGCGGAGATGAAATCGAGACTAAGGCGTAAAAAAAAAAATAAGCACTAGTGTAAAACTTTAATTTTCGACTCCTGGCAGATAACGGCTGTTCCCTCAGAAGTCTGATGTTTGTCGTGCAGTCATCGGTGAAATGAAGACACTTCGGTGCAGCGTACACGTTTTGAGCGTTTTTTTCCCATACTCGTCTCGGTAATCGTGGTAACTCGAAAGCGCGCTATTCAAAAATTTACCTATACCTCTGTATATTATAAGGATAACGCATTCGGGTAGGTCTTCGATCTACACCGACGTTAACAATAAATTTCGATTTAGTTCGACGTGCCTTAATATTAGCAGCAAACAATTAAAAGTCTGGACATCGGTGAGCCGTTATTAATTATTTCGTTTGGTTTGTTCTTTCAAACAGAAAGTAATTATTTGTACGATGCTTTTCGTTTATCTGTACCTATGCCAGAATGCACCACTGTATATGTTGCTAACGAGACCCTATACAGTAAGGACGAAGCGAAATGAAGTAAACTAGAAACATATTTCTACTATTCTTGATATAAGTAACCTACCTAGTTACTGCTTAATTTATTTAGTAATCATAGATTCTGAGGGGATCGAAGAATGTATTGGCTTAACAATAAGTGTATGTGTGTTTTTATCTGAACAAGACACTTTTTATAGAAGAATAACGCTCCAGTTGCCTTCATCACTTGCTCACCTTTTTTATTTCCGTTTTCATCATTGATTTAAGACAGTACATTTGTAATTAATAATATACTGTCGTTATTGCTCTTACTTTCCAGTTATCTGCACCGACTTTTAAATAATAACAAATAAATATAAAACGACGATCGCTGAACCCTAAGAACGGGTATCGAATTTAACATGACGATGTTTCATCCGGATTAAAAAATAAGACTTTGGTGCCGACAGAGCATACCTACATAATAATAATATAGCTGTGTTATATTGTCGTACACGAAAAATTGTCAGAAAAATAAAACCACCAATTCGTCAGCGGCCTTATATTTATTTTTCCCATTTTCTTCTCGGTCACGCGGTGACCTCGGGGGAGACGGAGTGAAACATAATGCGACGCGTTGCTAAAAATCCCACGTGACGGTAGGCGCTTTCGCCCGTGCAACGTTTGACACTGCTTTTACGCGGGGGCGTGCGATTATGAGATTTACCACGGCCGCACTTCGCCCGGGTCGGCTCAAGTCGGTCTCGTGTTCCTTTTTTGCACCAGTGTAATTTTTTTTTATTTTTTATTTTAAATCGTTCTCGAAAAAGCACTCAAACGATATTACACAGTGCTGCTGATCCGCAGCAGTATTGTACGCGTGAGCGTATATACGACCTGTAGCGCGTTTAAATCACTGCAGCAAACATAATATTGTTATATTATTTTTATCAAAGCTATTATTATGATATTATATATTATTATAAGTTTGCCACTGTACGTTATTGTTTTCTTTGATGATTCGAGGTGGTTGTCACCTATGGGGAAAAAAAAACGTTGAACTCCATCGCGTTCTCGCTGCACGTCACAATATCGTAAACAAAAATCGGAATAGTTATTTTTATATTCGTATGCGCCTTAGTGACTGATCATTCGTGATAATTTCCCGTGATTGCATGTAATATTATTGCCAACACTAATACCAGATTGTTATCTAGAGAAAAATAACCGAGCCCGGTTTGGGAAATTATTTTGTACGTGTTTCTAGTTCGACGAGATCAACGGTCGTGTTAACTATGCAGTAATAAACTACAAGTAAGTAAACTGTCATCACTAATTGACAAACCTACAGCTCGTGAAAGAGCTTGAGAAACTTTCTAATAAAACAGGTGTTTGTTTGTTTGTTTATTTATATTACGATTACGATTGTATTTTAGATTAAAAACAATATTAATATATGGAATAATACTGCAGGATGTAATATAACAATATTGCAAATACCTAATAGTGTTCCATTAATAGTAGCTTCACTTTTATGCCTAATCGCTCACAAACCGTTATAAATGTTATTATTATATAATATTGAACAAACATTCATATTACATAGGCATATTATAACAATATGTAAAACAAATGCGTTTCTCGATCATCATACTAGATTTAAATAAGTGAAATCGGTGTACTCAACCTTACACTTTTATTTCAAGAAAAAACTTTTAGTGTGGATACCTATGAAAGCGCCAAACTATCAATTGAAGGTTCGTAGAAATATTGTTTTTTTTTAATTTTTAGTAAATTTCATATTTATAAAATATAATAGCCAGAGAGTTGGATTATATTATCGTTTATCTTTTTTCGTTTTGGACGAAAGACTATACAAATAAAAAAACAATCGATTTGGAGACAATACCGGTTTTATTGAACGATTTTTATCTTACATGAATATAGTATTATGATGTCTTTATGAAGGCTTTGTATTTATTACGTGCTTTTCCCGTTTATTTAGGTGAATAACCAAAATTTTTCTAAGCTCAATTTTATTATTATTTTTTCAGTTTAATAGAGAGTAGCTTACACGGAATATATATTGGTCTTTTATGCCAAGTGAATAAAACAGAATATATATTTGACAGCAAGGAAAAAATATAAAATATAATATCTGAGTCGAAAAACTCAAGAATATCATATTATAGGTAGCAGTAAGTATCTTACACTGATTCCTTGAATTTTTAGTTAAAAATTCATTGAATTCTTGAGAATTTATTGAAAGAAAAATGAAAACCACTGAATAAGCACTATAAGCAGTTTTCAAATTTCAAATTTTTATTATAAAATACTATTATGCGCATCTATTGTAAAATATTCTTGGTTTCTTTCTAAATTTTTATTTTTGTTGTAAATAATAATAACAATTATTATTTTTGTCTTAGACAATATAGGTACTTAATGAATATGCATAGGTTTGACTTTGCAGATAGACATAATACGTCATTATCAATAATAATACATTTTTACTGTTCTTATGCAGCTAAAGTTATTGTGAAATTAATAAGTCGTACTTGAACAATTTTACAATCAATGAAATATATTATGAACAATTCATATTCCAGAAATGTCTCAGTCATAATTCACAATACATATTTTATATTTTCAGAAAGTATATATTTTTAAATTACCGGTACGAAACATTTTGTCCATAATATTTTCATGATTACAATATATAGCTTTCAGTGCAGATATTGTTGCTTTCATTATATATTATATTATACATTATTACATTACAATATAATCCGATACGCCCCACCGGACTCTGGGGACACATTCGACCTTCATATTCTTTTTAAAACTTCAAAATCATCCAAAAGACTCTGAATAGAAATACTATTAAACGAATCCTGTAAAGTGTATACGCGATTGACAGATGTAGGTATATTGTCGGACGTATGAAGAGATTAGCAAAACGTTTAAATTGCTTTACAATCGATGGGTATTCACATCAGCTGTGTCCTATACATTCGATATTCCTCTACAAATCGTTTAAGCGTATTTTAAATCGCATAATAAAAACTGTTCACCGATAATACGTTAATGCATTTTGTGAGGATTTTAATCGTAAATATATAAGTTTACCCCAAATTAGAGTGTACCCACACTGGTGGGGCTCCCTCTTCACGCCATTTCACGTTATGTCCCTTACATTTTATCAAATTTACTTATTGTATTATATATAAATATTACATATTGTAAATTACTCTATTTTATCTAATAAAAAAAATATAAGTTTTCTTTTAATGGTACAACGATTGTTTGAATTACATAATATTGTATTTTGAAAAATCTAAATTTTGATCATACTATATGTGAGTAATGGCTTCACTTTTAAATTATCTGTGTATAATATATTAATAAATATTAACAGTCGTTCTTCAATTTTACATTTATCTAAATTAAATTTATTTAAAAACATAACACACTTTGTTACATATTGTTTAATATTAAACAATATTATAATATATAATTTTTTTGACATTTAATTTAATTTTCACTATTGATAAAATAATAATTAAAATGAGGCATTGCCGCGTTAGACATTTCAATATGAGTTCGATATAATCTCCTACAGTGAACAAGTTCAAATAGTTAATAGCACTCATAAGCCTATTGAACGTAATTGTAACTGGCTTTACACGAACTTTGAATGGCGCTTACTAACGACGGTAGAATAGGTACACAGAGATCTTGCAAAAATGTTGGGTGTACGGTGTAAATCATGACAAGATTACAAATCCTATGCTCATAATATATAATATTAAATCTGCTTGGTGAGCACAGACCTATAAAATATAACAATATAATATTATGTTGTTGGTAAAAATACAACGGACATAATTAATCGATCCAATTAATTTTTCATTAACCACGCAGCATATTACCAAAGAGGGAATTTTCATGGAATATTAAAAAGGTGAAAATAGATTAGTCTAAACTTACCGATTTAATATTAGTGCTAGTCATGAAATTACTAAAATTTTTTTTTTAATATACATATAATATAAACATCACAAAACAAATGTAAGTAAAAAATACAATTTTGATGGTGAATATACATTATATATTATATAAAATTATTATTATTTACATTCAAACAACATTTAAAAAAAATATATGGCAAGGTTTATTAGTTACTATCATAATAATGATAACAATAATATCCACTTTATTTCAACAACTGAATAACCACTGATAGGGTCATATCGAAACGGTAAATATTTTAGGATTTTTGGGGAGCTGAGGAATACATTATAGTATTTTATTATTAACAATATGGTTTAATATAATATTGTTTTTTATTTATTCTTATGCTTTCATACTTTTCTGTAAATCTTTCACTTGTGAGAAGAAAGAGTTTATATACATTACTTAAGAGTTGCATGTAACACTGTAGCTGTATATTGAAACCACATCTAGATAGTACTCATTGATTTTCCCAATAGTTTGTCAAAGAGTGAGAAAAAGTCCAGAGACAGTCTTCGAAAGTTTTAAAAAAATTTTTGACACAAAGTCATTTGTGATGATTTATTATTATTGCTTTCCAATTTAATATCTCAATATGTATTTTGGTGGTACCTAACATCAACCTATACCAAATCAGATAAAGCGTAAGACGAGCGTCTAATGGATATCCAGTGTATGTATATTTTTCTTTCCTTGTTTTTTTTTAAATTATTATTTAACTGTTTTAAAATATTTTGTACTAACTAGTAACAATACATTTACTACTCAGGAATTGTGTCCAAAACTTAAATGACATTTGATTCCTTAAAAAAATAAGATATTTTTTCATCATTGTAATATTTTTAAAATAAGAACTACCTTGCGGGCATCATATGGGACGAATGACGTACCTACAATTATTTACATTTATAATAGTGTTTGTTTGGTACAGCTTAAAAAAAATTGTGCTTAATATCTGACTTCAGTTTTATATGATATAGGTATAATATATGAGGTATAGTATACATTTTGTTGTTTTTATGGTTATTACATTGTTACGATTTCAACTGCAGCTGCTGATCATGTAAGGTAATTTAAAAAAAAAAATGTTTGAACCTATAGTCATCATTACTGTTGGTTGATCGACGACTGGTATGCCTGCTATATATTTAAATATAAGTACGCTGCAGGCCTTAAACCAATATTATAATAGTACGAATATTATTTATCGGTTCATTATCATCTCACCTAGTTGTTCTTAAGTAGGTACTTAACGCTCATAACAAGGACCAGAAACATTTATCTCATCTAATGGTTATGTCTTCAATACAACTGTAGTCAAATGCACTTGACGAACGATTTTGGGATTGAATGAATCTTTCTTCTGGGGAGAGAAAAATTGTGTAAAACAAAAAAAAAATTTTTTTCCCATATTCCGTGTAGTTTATATAACTATTTTGATTTGTTTTACTATAGAAGGTAATCTATCCTATACGGATACTATAAGATTGTAATACTCGGACGTACAAATGCACAATATGCAACCTTTTTAATGATTATTATTATAGCATTTACATCGTGTGCGCCGCGACCGTAAGTAAATGCGTATCGTTTAGTTGATGGCCAAATTAAGTCACGCTCGCGAGTTTCTAGTCGGTCGCGAAGTGCGCGGTACAAATGCATAATAAGTCCCAGAGTCGTATATACGTACATATATATATATATATACGTTTATTTATTTTTTCCACTCCCGTCGCGGCTTCACCCGGCCGAAAAATATCAACCGAGCGAATTGCACGATCAAAGAAATAGTTTAAACGAAGTTCCGGCGGCGAACCGGGGCCTTGTATATTATTATTGTTAATCCGAGTGAAAATTGTGCGGAGAGCAAAGGGATCAAAGCATAACTTCGGGATAGTTAAGAACAACTCGCGTCAGAAGCCGCGCATGTGAAGCCGACACTTCCGTTTCGAGGACGACAAAATTAAACGTCTCCCGCAGCCCCGGCGACGACAATAATATTACGTCCGACAACATCGTCCGCCGAGCGCGTTCACGTATAATAATGATATATTCTATTATTATTATTATTATTATTATGAATAAAAGCCTCGCAGCGAATTATCACCGTCACCGTGCTATTATTATTATTATTATTATTATTATCATCATCTCATGGTTGTTGTTGTTTTCGGCCAGCGAAACTGCAGGCGGCGGAAAAGCGTCACAGTTATTCGTTGGTTAAATTATATTATTATAATATTATCTATGATAATTATATTTTCGCGAACAAAATATCCACAGTAATGATTGAGATTTTTGAAAATGGTTTCACCTGACGATACGAAAATACCTAACCTAACATACGGAAATACTCGTAAAATCTTAAACCACGTTTTGGTATGTACGCGTACCTAGCTATACCGCCGTGTATCGTACCGAGCAACCCTGCATCTCGTGTTACGGTAGTTATTGCGAAACGCGTTGAGGTTTAATAATGGATCACACCATATTACACTAAATATTATTATATTCGCGTATATTAATAACGATTAATAACGTACGTAGTGTGTACCTATATCATATTAATAAACAGAGATTTCATTTCAAAACAGGGAACTCACATTTACGTGTACGTACCGGGCAGGTCGAATTATGTGAATTAATGTTACACAAGTCTGCGACCATTCGATGATCGGATCAACGTTATTGTCCATGTGAAATACCGAAAACAATGACGGTATTCCCTTTTAACCACACAAACGTCACGGACATTCCACTTTTATTTTCGGTATTATATTTTTTTCCGTTAAATGTATTGTAATCTCACCATAGCCAATTTGAATATTCTGCTCAATATTTCGACTATCGTGTTACCAGCTATTTATGTGCAAAATATTAATCCAGATGACCAGATATTAATATTGTGTTTAAGTATTTTATGTAAATATATTTTTTCTTATGGTTAACCTTAACTCGGCACGATGATGTCTGCGATTCTCGTACTGCGTTGATAATGACGTTATTGACGTAGAAATACAAACATTGACAAAATTTGAGTTTCATTCCTTTTCAAATAATTTCTCTACAGTTTTCAGCGCACGCGAAGGAACGATAAAAACCATCAATACCGCACGAACCAGAGCTGAACAAAATTTACGACGAAAAATAAACGCAATTTATGAAATTGGAAACAAACGTACTAGAAATAACGTAACAAAAGTCTGTACCCATCGTAAACATTCGGAGACAAGTCGAATACGATATTAAGCAAAACCCTGTGCAGCTTGTTCGAAAAATATTATATTCTATATTGTTACCAAGCAGACAATTGAAAAAAAATAAAAATAAGGTCAGCGTACAAGCACTATTATATTGATTTACTCGTCAGGAAAAGAACATTTCGCAGCCTCGCCGTACAGAATATTATAGCAACTGCGAAACGGGACTTTGGAAATAAAAATAATAATTATTATTTCGGATTCGTTGCTCGAACCGACATTATTATCGTACACCATTATATTACCTATATCTTATATTATTATTATTATTATTATTATGTATGGGCGGAAACGGCAAAACGCGACCAAACACTTTAAATTATTGTACTCGACTATTGGATTCCGGAGGACATCCGTTTTAATTTTGACGTTTAGCCGTGACGTTCAAATCGCTAAGATCGGTCGAAGACGTAGTCTGCACAGTACGATCTGGAGGACCCATACCCCAAACGAACCCAATTTATTTTCACTGGACGCATTGAATATAGTTTTTGGGTTCGGGTCCGAAAGGGGCGGACGGATGGACAGACACACGTGCACGTCATTGGGAATCGGGTTAAGAAGGGTTCGTGACAGAACATCTGAACTGACATCAATATAAACTTACACGACGATGTACCATTGTACACGCATTGTATTATTATTGACACTTTATTTGATCGAATTTTTTCGTTGTTGTCGCATCGAATCAAACGCATAATAATATAATGTCTTGCACAACACGTGTGTGTTCCGAGAAGTAATAATGTGACGCAAAATTATATTTTCGAATTCTAATAAAATGTTATCGACTGCGGAAAATATTCAATAAGTACGAGTTATACAGCTGTACAGCGACTTAGTCACACTTAAAATTACAAGTTACTTAATGCCAGATGATTTATGTTTATTTATTTCAATAAATTAATGACACTACAGTGTTATACACATATTTGTTTGTAGAAGGTGACCGCGAGGAAAATTCGGAATTTATAAATATTAAGTATGTAAAAAGTTGTGTCTTAAAGCTTAAAAATTTCGACATAGAAAATGATTAAAATATTGGTTACAAAATGTTTATTTATAAACATATTTATGTTGATGTTTAAATGAAACTTTGTGCATCTTGCTCTTGACTCTAAAAGTCATAATACAATTTGTAACGTGTTATGCTTTAAAATTATGTAACTTATTACAAGTTACTAATTGGGAAATATGTAACTTGGTTTGGTAACTTCAATATATCTAACTTTTATATGCAGCCCAACCATGATGAGATAGTGAGTTGAGAATTATAGTACAATATATTAGGAAGTTATGAAAATCATTTTTTTCTTTTTTTATAATTTGCGTGATCATTTTTTGTAATAATAATAATTTGTAGAATACATCATTATGGTCCATCATTAACTTTATTGAAAATCATATTTCAAAATCAGTTTTTCATGAATTGATCACATGAATTTTATGATATAAAATAAGATACCCAATCAATTATAGAAAACATTTTTCTTACCAAATTAAAACAAAAATAATTCATTTTCATCAATTAGGTACTGTAGCACAAATATATTTTTTTTGTATAAATTATAGTATAATTTTGTTTGACATTTTAAAGTTCATAACTCTGTGAATATATTTTAAAAACTAATAACTAAACTTTTAATTTTTTTCACCTACCAATCTGTGCCTCATATTTTTAAATAGAACGAATAATTAAAATAACATTTAATACAAATTATAATATTTGTAAAAACATAAAATTGAATGGAAAATATATTTTCATATAATATAATATACATAAATCAGAAGAAACGTATAAAATATATCTGACTTTCAAGAATAATATTGAACTAAAACAAAATGTATTACTAATTATAACTAACATTATGCAGTAGGTATAGCTACTAATATAACACAATATTACCGTATAATAAAATCATATAAAACCACAAAAATTTAGTAGATATACAATATAAGTACTGAAAAAATCTCTGACGACGACGAGCAGCTGTACTTACACACAAACGTTATCTTATATATTTTATAATCCAATATTTATTTTCACTAATTACAACACACATATTCGCAAATTGTATATATTTTATTTTATTTATGCACAATGTACTAACATATTATAAAAGTTAACAAACTTGTAAGTCGTAATAAGTTGTAATAATATGTATTATTATGTGTAGACACATATTAAATATAATTAATAAACAAATGTGGCCTGGCGTGGTGGTTTGCTTCAGTAACAAACGTGTTTTGAAGCCAACCATCAGCCGGTGTCACTAGTTCCCAGATGGGTGACCACCCAGGTTTCAGTGACAAATCCTCACCACATCCTACACGTGTTCTAACTAACCATACCCTATCCCACAGTTAAATACCTACAAAATAATCTTCAGGCCATAGATGACAAAGCCTTTGCTCAATAAACAATTGACCTGATTACGATGCATTGTCATCTATACATATTGAATAGAACATGTTTTTAAACTTAATCCAAGCAGCTTATTATTCACCTTCACAACCACACTTTACATAATATGTTTATATGAAACACAACAATACATTTCGATAGGTATATAGTACATATTATATTATTATATCGGGAGTGCCGACTTCAGTTTTCGAGTAATGACATGAACATTTGCATAAACATACGCAAAATAGATTGTTTGTTTGTGACGCGTTCAAAACCATTCGACGCGGAACGTACAACACACAACACGGAAACAATTTTTTGAATATCGTCTTACACTGTAAAATACGAAGGGCGGAAAAGCTTCGATTACCACTCTCAAGTCTCAACCACTCGAGGTGAAACTCCTGAGTGGGATATCATCGCGCTCGGTACCCGCTGCCTCTCTCATCTCCCGGCCCTATACTGAAGAACTTAATGTGTTTACATTCTTTTTTAACGATTTCCCCAGACGCTCAGCGTATCCCCTTACTGCGGAATGCACGCCGAAGGTCGAAACCCTCGAGCCAATGCGCCGTCACGCCGTACCCTGTACGAGCGGAGGGTTGCCGTCGTTCAGTGTTTATTAAAATTCTTAGTGCCAAGGGTGGAGCGAGCTCGTTGCGGGATTTTCCGGCGGGTATATAACTTGTGTATTTACAAATCGACGAACTTCTATATATAACTATATTATATACTTGCGCTTGTCTCTATATGTGAGTGTGTGTGTGTGTATGTGGGTTTTAGTGTGGGTGTGTACTGTGTATATATATATTAAATTCTTTGTATATTATGTGCATGGTTTTTTTTTCGACACACACTGTAAGTTTCCCATTTTACCCGATTACCGTTCGATCCCATTGTTCGAGAACTTTCCCCTACAGAGTTTTCTTACTTCCCGGTGTGCCATGCACGGCAGACATCCGGAGGGTCTACGAAACACCTAAGTCTGCAGCGAGGAATCCTCTCCCTCCGACGTCTTTTGTTGGGATCTTTCGAGTTCGGAAACAGTTGGCGGCTGCTCTGGCCGGCGGGAGGGTGCAGATAAGGCGCAAGAGAATTCAATCATATTACGAGGCGACAGTGAAAAACAGCGTATGCGGCGCAGCCACAAGCTCCCTCCGCGTTTTTTTGGCGAAAATATAATATAATAATACGCAGTGGCTAATTCTATTACACGCCCGAAACGTGCCGACGGTAAACATTGCGAGCTGTGGCGATATAAAATATGAACGAGGACTGCTATTTTCTTCACCCCACCTCATTATATCGTTATTGTATAGTGATCGTCGTATATATATACTATTATACTCGGAAAGACTCCACGTGCCCGATTTATACTCGCCAGAGATCCATTGTCGTCGTGCGAAATGAGTTATACAATATATAATATAATACATATAAACACATACAAATACACGTAAGTTCGTGTTGCAGTGCTTTAGCGAAACGGATTCACTTTGGTAGGTAGTGTAAGAAACGTATATTTTGATATGAAAAAAATAACGAGTTTTGTGAAGACATATTATGTATTGTTATTATAGCTCTTCTATTGCAATCGATTTTGTTCGTCGTCAGTACGCCCGAAACCGTATCCGAACTTAAACTTATATTATTATTATTATTATTAACCAATCATTGATACATTGGTTATAATCAAGAAGAGATAATTTTAATTTTTACCGGGAAAGAAATTCTCGTGACTACAGCAGTGAGCACGATGGTACAGGATTCCATTCAACGGTGCAACCGAAAAATGTATTGATAATTTTGTAGAAAGTCTTCAAAAATAACAATATTGATTTTTCGTGAATCTATATATAAAAATTTGCCACGTCGGGTGTGCGACTGAGTTTGCTCAAAAAAATTTATTAAGTAGGTTCATAAAATTAGAAATATTTTCATTAATTTTTACTCTTTTAGAAAAGCAATTTTTGTCGGATTTTTCTTTAAGGTGACGACGAGAAAAATGTATAGACTACTACAACAATATGACGTAATGTTACAATAAGTTTGTTCGGTTCGCGTGAAATTAACGGTAGTTTATTGCTTATGTATAACCTTAAGATAAACGTCCTAAACACTGTGGGTAAACGTTGCGCAATGAAAAGACAAGCACGAAAAGCAATGTAGAGTTGTTACGAGGGTTGATTGAAGTTCGCCACCCCAATTTTCGTTGCAAAGTTAGTGGAAGTAAACATTTTTTCAGAGCTTTGGGCAGTTTGGAAATGAAAATAATAACCCACGGTCGCGTGTCGTTATGAACCAAATTATTATTATTGTGTTTACGAAGAGTGCGTTTAAGAGAACGTCCAAAACGCAATATCGGCGTACCTTATTCGTTCTCCGCGTAGAAATAGAATAAAAAAATGAAAAAAAGTGCTATTATACGCCTATAACTATAAGTACAGGTACGAATACATAATACAATAATGACATGTGAATGTTTTTTTTTTCACCCCGAGCACGAAATCGTGTGGGCCGTAGTCAAACGGACCCTGCAGGGTGCATATAATATGTTTTCGGCGCGTCACCTTGGGCGTACGGTTGGTTTAGGCACGTTAATTTTCCGAAAGTCATCCGACACGAGATGTGTAACAAAAAAAATATATAGGTCATCAGGACGGAGGAACGGAAAATAAAACGTCGACGACGAAAACAACAACAACAACAACAACAACAACGACTGTTATACGACTATATAATAATATAGCACCACCGCAGCGGCGTGGGCGTATTTCGCTTACCGGAAAATCCGATAGGCACACGCACACACCCGGGTCGCGGTCAAGCACGCGAACCCTTTGCAGAGGAGCAGCTCGGGAATTATTATAACGATATCTTGCATCGCGATAAACGACCGGCGGCGATGGGCGCGAGTAGGTAAACAATCGTTCGGCGCCCGCGGACGGCACTGCTGCAGCGGGTCTGCGGCCTTCAACGTTTTAATTCTAGAAAGTGAAATATTATGCATATAATATATAATACACTTACAAGCACGGCGATAAATTATGATAGTGCCAGTCCTGTAATATATAATATTGTAAGGTCGTAAAAAAACAAAAATAAATATCACACGAAGCGCGCGAGAGACGAGACAAGTGCAATAATGTATAATAATATTATGCGTATATATATGTTATACATTACTACATAAATATAATATGTGCCTACCTATATACATATATATACGCGTTGGTTGCTTCAGACGGCCCTTAAAGGATCATGTATCCTTTCGATTAAATCGACACCATAAAGTGTACTCGATTACACCGTCGACGAAGGCAATATATATTATATTATACAATAATATTATAATATAATAGGTAGGTAAAAATGGCAATGTGTGCATTGAAATCGTTTTCGTGCGATCGTACTAAAACAGCGAGCACGTTAGAAAGTCTTCGTAACTACACGATACTGTATATATATTATATATAGGTACTCATATAATTATTATCGTATTTGATTTAACGAGTTATATAGGTATTATAAAAATAACTGCTGCACCGACAAAGACTGTACGACACTATGCGAAAATTAAGTTTATGTAAAAGTCGGCTAGAACATTGTTTCAAACATTTATTATAATTACCAGGAAATTATATTTTAATAACCATGTAAAAAAATTATTTTAAGCAGTTTAATAATTACCTCTGGGTATACCTCATAATTTCTTGGACCTTTTTTTAATTCGCGATTTAAATATGAATCTATTCAAATTGTTTTGAATTTCCAAGCCGCTAATTATTATGTCTTAACGTATAATTTAAGTATGGTATTATATATGTATGTGAGTGTTTGGTACCTGACATTTTCTTAATGATCAAAGAAGTATATTATCATATTTTAGTGTTATACAATATTGTAATATAAAACGTAGTACGCATAAAACGTTTTTATTTTTGAACATTTAGCCTCACCTGCAACATTATAGAATTATTTGAAATCTAATTTCGCAATTTTATTATCTGTCGAGCTTTTACAAAGTAATATTTCAAACGGATTATTAAAGTAGGTATCTAGCAGTTTTATTTCCCTGTCCACAGTACCTATTTGGTTTGTGTTACCGTGACTGCGGTAAATGAAAACTGTCTATATAGCTTTAATAGCTATTTCGTTTGAAGGCTAAAGTTTTGCATGCCATTGTGCATTTTCAAACAATTTACAGTTTCAAAATTGATCGTGACTTCATTCAGTTCAACTATTTGATAATAATTTTAGTATTTTAGCACATTCATTAATGTTGATTTATTGTGACGTTCGCTCGAGCGTGTATCAATTACATTTTTTTTTAAAGGACACGTTATACCTGGGAAACATCCAAAATTGTGGAAGACTTATTGTATTTATATCAAAAATGAAATTATTATAAAATGTACTTAAAAGCTTAAATTGATCAAATTAAAATGTTCGTTCTATATATTATACATTGTGAACTCCATTAGTATTTACTATAATCATTTTAATCGCTATGCTCGCTGTATAAATGTATTATAATTATCGTGTCAAAATGCATTTTACATTTCATTTTATCTCATGCTTAGGTATACATTATTTACAATAACCCATTATGATACACTTCTATATACATATATATTATATATTATTATCAACGATATTTGGTAACATGTATAATATACTATGATTCAGTGACACAGCGTCGGGATTTGAGTGTAATAAACTATTATATTATATTGTTATGGATGTTATTTCAGCGACACGCCAGATAAACGTAAATATTAAACCTAAACTGACAGTTTGAATCCAATTGATTAAACCCAAACAGAATATCGTTTTATCAATTCACCTACCTATTGAAAATAATATATGAACTCGGAATAACGATTTAATCTAGATTGACGGGTTCAGTACAGATTACTGTTTGTTAATCTGGACACACTGATTCGATTACGATTAATTATTATCATATTTTATTCACTGTTATTTTCTTTCTAATTAATTAATCAATCGTGAACCGTATACAGAGATTAGGTCTGATGAAGGGTTTCGTTATCCGTATACAAGGGGTTTTAAATTATATAATATATACTCGATTGTAACCAACGTCCAACACCGTACTGGTATGCGTACCTATAGAGCAGACGATTTCCTGCCTATAGGCTATACATACCATAACGTACCCCGGTACAGGTTTCGTTTTAGAATATTAATAGCGTATGTGCTTAATATGAAAAACTGTTGATGCACCTTACAAGTGGCATCACACGTTATAATATTATGAACCGTTACCGAACGTCGTAGACTTTATGTATTATTATTAATGGAAATATGAGTTTCGATCTCGGGCCCGCGGGCCAACGGCGATAAGCCTCGACGACCCTCCATACTTATAAAAAAAAAAAAATAATAACAGGACTCTTTTTACACCCTCCCTCGCGTGCCCGACTGCACCTACCTAAAACGACAATATTCGACGCGTCGACGCGTAATCCTCGTCGCTTGCGATCCGCCACGCGGCGGGCAACAGTTTTTCCGGGCCATTTGCTCAGCCTTCAGCCGCGCTCCTCTCTCCGCCGCCGCCACATCCGAATCGAGCACACACGCACAATGCGGCCACACAGTCTCCGAGATTGTAAGTGTGTGTGTGTGTGCACATCGACAATGGGCAGGAAACGAGAGCAACCGTCAAAACACTTTGCACGAGGAGAGAGTGTGTATGCGACACAGAGAGAGAGAGAGAGAGAGACGCTGGAGGATACGAGCCCTTTTCGGGTAAATGAGATCTGTGCGTGTACAGCATCAATCACGCGCAGATCGGATTCGAATAATATGCGAGCGCGGGGTCGACGACTATAGGGTGGCGGTGAGTGGGTGCAAGGTTTGTGTGTGCGGGGTGGGGTGGGACGGGTTACAGCCTTACACGTATTATGCGCGAATGTCTTTTATATATTATATTATATTCTACACGGACGCGTTTTACATTAAAATCACACACACACACACACACACACGCACACGGTGAGTAACACATGACGACGTGTGCGGTATACGTATGTATATATATGTATTATATTTCTATCGCGCGCGCCGTATGCCACCGCCGCCGCAGTGAAATATATCGAAACATAAATTTCGTATTCGTTTTTGTATATTTTGTAGTCTCATATTGTATCGTATTTCCATATAATATCACATATAGGTACCTATACCACGCGTTGTATTATACTTGTGTCGTATATAACAATGTTATAATAATGTGTGTATGTGTATATATATACAATATTATATAGGTACCTGCGCCTGCCTACGTCTCGGGTGCGTAAAATATCATCTCCAGCATAAAGTAATATGCAGCGATCGGCTACCCCGCAATCCGGCGGCGGAAACGGACGAACGGAACAATAATAAATATATTATTATAATATCGAACAGCCGAAGAGCCGATCCGTAAGCGCACAATATCATAAAATACATAATATTATACCTTTATAGGTACAACAATTAACGCATTCGGAACGCGCCAATAAACCAGTCGTTTTATTTTCCGTTTTCCACAACACTATTTTCTATACGCGCACCGTCATGATATGACGACTTAAGACGACTTTTTTCGTTTGTTGTATAAGTACGGCATTACATATATTATACATAGAGATGATGATATTATATAAAATATACATTGCTGGTTTTCATTTTTTTATCATAAAATAATTTATTACACTTCTTACGTTATTAAAAACGTCGTATCTTATGTCTAATATTTATCTATATTTTTTTTTTTTACACCGTCCCGGATGAATAAATAATCAAAGTTGCACGTTAACATAATTTAAATGACGTGTACCCACCTAATTTCGTGAGTAAAAAATATTGAATTACATAATCCGGATATTCGAAATTCAAAAAACCAGAGAAACCTGCGAACCGAACTTCGAAAAACTCACATACATCATTCTTTTCAAAGTTTTCTTATCAAAAGTTTATACATTTGATCCGACACCATCTGCGTTACACAACAACAAGAGAGTATTATATCTAGTTAATTAAAATTGTAAGCAAACTTTTATAAACTCTTACAAGCACATTATTACAAAATGAACAGATAACGATAATAATATGATATGGGTAACTACATAATATTATATACTATATAGTATATATATATACTATATATAATATATAGTATTATGACACTAGACGGTGGCGTAAAACCGTATTAGTTCATTTTTGACAATTTATATACACTAATTACTTGGTGATGTAATTTTATTTTATTTCCTGTTCACATTATTGTACTTTTTGTGTTTTTTGTTGTTGCCGTGGTTCAGTTTACACTTCTTTATAATATTGAGTTGTAACATAATTACTAAAAATATTAGCAAAATATTAAAAACAGTTATAATAATAATATGTCATTACTCATTATCTATAATATCGAACAAGTCGTTTTAAACGGTATGTACAGCCGTACAGGTGTATTGTACACGTTTTTATTAGCTATATTAAATTAACAGCAACTACGAACTATAAATACTATATATTAGTACTTGTAAACAACATGCTATAGTTAATTGCCATAATACGTTCTCATTACGCAACAACGCTGTAAGGATATCTTTAAAAACATGAAAAACGTGTGCAAAGTGTAGGATCGAGCTCCTTACAATGTTTACATAATAAAAATATAGTAATATAATAATAATTATTATTATTATTGTTTAAATAAATATTATATGCAAAAGATTAAAATATAATTTATATGTTTGAATATTTTCACGCAGTTATTAGTAAATAAAAGAAAAAAATGTTAAAAATGATGTATGTAATATCATTAATATCAATGTTAAAATACAGAGTACGTATCAGTGTAAAGGGAAAAATCATCGAAATCATTGAATGTGAACCATCCCTCCGCCTACTTTTTTTTGGGGTCCACGCTGTAGTTTGATGACTCTTTTGATATTCGTTGATAAAACAGACGAGGTAAAAATGTACGGACATAATAACATAATTTTTCTAAAATTAAAACGCTATGACTGACTAAGCAACGATATTGTCCAATAATTATCTCAATCCCATGTAATTTGTATTTTTTCATTTTTTTATTCACATCTACAGAAAAACTAATATCGATGACTCATAAACCGACGCGGGAACTAAGTTTTCAAAAAATATCGAATATCAATCCATATTTGTATCATTTCATACGAAACCACTGGTTGTTTATCATTGGTAGAAACGTGCAACACTATACGACTAATAATTTGAATGCTCTACACTGCTATGATAATAATTCTGATATACATTACTGTGATTTTAATGGTATATAAAATAAATCCAAACTTGTCACCTCAGCCGTGTATTAGATAACCCTGGGTAGTAATTCTATAGTAAAAAATAAAAATACTATAGAATTCAATACGGGAGAATTACAAAAAAAAACATACATAAATACTTAACACCAGTGACAAAAATGTTCCACGGGTCCAATTACCACTGTTTTATTCACTTAGATTTAAAATATTATCCTAACGACATGATATTATATTATTTGTGGACTAATGACGTTTCTAATTATTTAATTTGTTAAAAGCACAGATTTATGAAATTAAACCAGAATATTATCAATTTTATAAACGCATTAGAAATGTCAAGTAATTTTAATCGTTATTTTTATTTTTGTAAAAATAATATGTCAAGGTATCAAGTACAAAAATAACTGAGAACTGTTCAACTATAAACAAGCAGTTCTCGAGAAACTATTGCTTATGTAACGATATTCGATGTCCTAGCAGTTCATGTTCATATTACATTTAAATGTATTGTATTTTATAAATTATGGTTATAAATATTAAATAAAACTATAGTGTACTTTTTACGTTAGAAGTTATTTAGATAAAAATGTAAATCGATACATAACAAAATCGCTACATATGTATCTATTAGAATATAAATCAAAATTAATATTAATAATATGATGATTACATGTTTTTTCTAATATTACGTTTCAATTGAAAAAATATACACAATCCATCATCCCCTATTTGAATTAACCAATTTGTAGCAATGTAGTTGTAGTATTGACATTGGATACATATATTTTTATTATTCTAAAATATAAGTTCATAAATCCATTATGGTTTAAGAAATTTTAACGATTTATAAAAATATAATACAAAATACTAATTTTTTATAGTTGCATTATATCAGTATAATAGGTAATATTATGGATACCCCATTAGGAATAACCAATATTTTCTTGTACGTTCCATTGAAACCGTAGAAATTTATTCTTGTCAATACTGAATTACCGCGTACAGCGGATAATTAGTCTGAGTTAGTTTTTTTTTCAATTTTTAAAGAAAGGTACAATATATTGGTTTTGAAATCATTTTTACATTCCTGTATCTCATTACATGACTCAACGATATCAGCACTGAAATAACGATGTAACAACATGGTACAATATAATATGTGTCTCGCATTATTAAAAAATACCAATCCTCTGTATTCCAGGAAAATTTTGAGTATTTCACAAAATGATCAATATACTCACCACAGATCGTTTGTGGTAACAAGGGAAAGACATCTCAAGTTTCATTATTTTCATACATTTAGAACGGCGCTTTAGGTAGGCAATTTAGGGTCATCTTAAGTTGTTCAAAAATATATTTTACATAATATTATGATAACTAATATTGCCAACTGCGATCGACCAAATAAAAAAAAAAAATGATAATTTACACAAACAAACTTAATATATCAGTGTGCGGTTTTCCGAATTTAGCAACATATTAAATATTATATTTTTACGAGGTGTTTTCTACAGAATATATTTTATTACAATATGAGTCTGCGTGTATGTATTGAGCGATTCTACAGCCGATGTTATAATTTGCTGTAATAGAATTCAAGAGAATTTTTACAAAATTGAATTCCATTTTACTATCAAAAACATCAAACAGTAAGTAACTAAATTAATTGTTCTTATAAGAATACTGATAAATCTATGGTTAATTAAAAAATACAGTTTTAAATTTACTCGTATATTATTATAAACAGAGATTGTAGAAACTTACTATTTTAATGAAGATTCGAGCAATCATATCACCGTTACGATAGTAACAATTACTATATTACCATATTATAAATTATAATGTAAAATGTATAGTTTTAAAAATATTCCAAAAAACTGTAGTAAACTAGCATACATCAGTAAATCAGTTTATCTGATATATGTATTGTTGGGATACAACATTCAAAAATTATATACCTATCTTTGAGTTAAATTGAACAATGGCGGTTTGAGTGATGTGGTGAGGGCATAATATCATTTATTGCTAACATATTGTATGAAAATAATTAATCAAATATTGATTTACTATCATTTCGTTATGATTTAACTATATGATATTATTATATATACAATAATATGAAATAATATGCTTACAGGTTATATATGCGTCATATACATCAAACGTCTGTTTATAATTTTTTTTTCACAGAACCTTCGGGGAATTTTAATACCTTTGTATGGCACGCCAAACGGAACTCATTTGATTTTGTATTTTTTACCATAGTTGCGATCTGTCTGTTCACGAGATCTCCTCAATGTATTCGTTTCGACGAATCACCGACTTCCGCAAATGTTCCGGCGTTTCGTGGAACGGAAACTATAACGGTCCGGGGCTTTTGCATATATATAGTGGCTTAGTTTTAATAAAAAAATTGATAAAAAAAATACACCGTCCGGACAGGGATCCGCACTGTGCAACAGTTTAAATGCATAATACGGCATCTATGTGTTATTATAATAATGTAACAAGGAACCGTCACTGATTATTCTATGAGTGACGACATGCGAGTACGACGTCTTAGGGCCAACTCTTCTAAAACCAAAGATATTCGTTTTCTCACAGGAGACGGGATTGGATAACAAATAATATAATTACCGGACAAATATTATTTTCAAATTTAAGCTTTAAATATTATTACCTTTTTCAGATGTGTTGTTTTATAATTGGTATTTTATTACTATATAATATTTATCTGAATAATACAAAAATGAATCTCGCAATGGCCGCGGTGCCGAGGGTTATCTTAAAATATATTCTAAAATTCTTAAATCTATATTAAAACAATAATAATAATATACAGTGTGTTAAACTGTGAACCGTTGCAACCGAGCCACCTCACAAAAATCGCCCTACTCGGGTGGTGGTTTTCAATACTAATGTTAACGTGACTTACGACTTTACGAGTGGTCTGGAGCACATTGTTACCATCGTAATTTGCGACAAAGTCTGTCGCGCACAACGGCACAACACACCGGCGAAATCCGAATGATACGTTAATACGCATAACACGCGCTCCTATAATATTATCACTTTGTCATATTTCTATTGTGTCATTATTATTATATTATAATTAATATATTATGCTATTTCGTTGTTCGATTGAAATTCCCCCTGCAGCACAGTCCACCCGAATCCCGCTGCCACTGTAATTGTACGTTTATGACGTAGGTACTATTACTACTATGACGTCGATATTCGTGTTTATACGTACCAATTGATATATTGTTTGAATACACAACGGCCGGTAGGTATATAATGATTACGGGTAATCCACTTTCGAAATAATTTTCTAACGCAAATAATAATAATAATAATATATACGAATAGCCAATAGGTACCCACTTGTCGAGTGCACTCCGATCGACAATCGTGTGTTTTCTTGAACCGGGCAAGTTAATGGATTTTTTTTTAACCCAGTTAAGTTGTTATGCGTTAATAAGAAAATGTCAAAAGTTAATTTAATATTTGGATAACCTAGTTAAGTTTTTTTCCTTTATTGATATATTATACACAATCTGTTCTTAGTAGGTTCAATAAGAGTATTAGATAAAATAAAATAAATTACATGAACACTTGATAATAGAAGCCACAATTTTTTTTTTGTGTACCTACAACACTTATTAAACTCTGGCTTATCTACTTGATTTTTTACCAACTCAAAACGTCTTTATACAGTATTTCAATACACCTACTTAATTTAAGTTTTTCATCACTAAAAAAAACAAAAAACAATTCACGTCAAAAATTACCATTAAATATTTTTTGACACAAAAAAAATTCAATATTGAAATTTTGTAAAATAAAATAAATTGAAAACAAAATAAATTAACATAAATTCTTAAAATTAACATTTTATTCGTCGATGTACCGTTTGTTAAAAATAATCATGTTACTAGGTAGTTAAATTAATGGGAACCCAAAATTAACAATAGGTAATAATTATATTATATTATTAATAGGTATTAATAATTATTATTAAATTAAAATATAATAAAAATGAAATATTATTAATTTTTTAACTCGTTAATTGGGTCCAGCCTTGGTTTTTTTCACCATGCAACTGTCAGTCGACCATTATACCACTATGATACCTACATAATAACAATATAAAATTTATTCACGAATTGTTTGTTTTTACCAAACCGTCTGCATTCCTATAATCGCCCGTGACTGAATCACCTATAATCATCACGTTCTTCGGACAAAAAATTACAATATATTATTTCCACGTCTTCCGATGTCATAACTCACAGGAGTAAATAATATTACCTATTATTGTTGTCGAATACAACTTCATAAGCTGTGAAATAGAACCATTTGTTATAAGTAATAATAATTATATTATAATATATGCTAAGTAATTTTTGATATTCACGTGATTAGTGCATTGATTATTACTCGTGGGCATGATATTATTATTACTTTCGGTGCCGACAACTGCAAATACAATGGGGTGCTTCAGCGTTAATAATTTTGTTGATTTAGTATTAAAATAATAATTGGAAACTGTAAATGATGGTCCTGGTAATGATTTAATCAATTGTGTTGACCCGAGACTCAAACCTCGATTGATCTCTTTTATGGTCAGATTGGATATTTTGATAATAATTATGAATTTTGTAAAAAAAGATCGTAGATATTATATACGATGAAAATATCTTTGATGTTGGAGGGTGCCCCCTTTCGTTTGATTTTTAATCAACCTTATATTTTTTTTTTATAATTTTCAATATTAAATATCATACAACAATTAACAATACAACTGCTGTGATATCAAATTTGTGTTTTGTAGTACGAATCGATTATCTCGCTCCTGCGTATGTTAATTCAACATTTATGTGTAGGTTCCCAGAGAATTACTTTCCCTCTGTCCAATGGCTTTTTATCTTCGGCGCAATTATGATAATTTTCAACGTAGGATTAATAATGAAAAAATGTCAGATTAACTAAGAGTAAATTTGTGACGGCCTCGACGTTTGACCGAGCCGGTGATACAGCCGCGTGCCATTAATCTCCACTTATCCGCGTCATCTCTATTATTTTTCCCTTCACAATAATATTATATACATACTATTACACTACATTTATAAATTCGTTTTCTCCGTCTCTCTCTATCTCTCTCCTCCTCTCTCCCCATCGCTACACCGCACACAACAAACGCACACGATAAATGGGTCTAATAGATATGCCATCTAATCCGCTTTTAGTGACATATTAGACTAATTCATAAAGCAAATATCACGTGAAACAAACAACAATACAACAACACAATACACTATAAAATCATATTGTTAAGTAGATCGGTCGATATCGAGCACAGAAGTGATTGTTATCGAATAATACAACGTTTTCCCCTGACCGTTATTGTAAGCTGCGGAGGGGGGAAATTCGAACAAATAGAGAGCACACAAAGTCGACTAGATAGAGCGTTGTACGCACATAACAGCGGTATATAGTGTTGTAATTTTGTCGATTTGTCATTATAAATAATACGTTTTTCCGACTAAAAATTGTACATTATAATACGAGATACGATACACGCGAAAACTATAACACAATATTCGATTTTTTCTCGAAATAATAAGATCGCACCTATTATGTAGTGCCGTCGATTAAAAAATAAAAAAATACTATTCAAACCTCGTCATTATGGTACGTTTTTATTTTACAGTTCCATTGCCTAGTGGGAAATCAATAATACATACGATGTAATAGCATCGTCTTATATTGGGATTCGTGTCGAAAATTTAATATTATATTATACGGTTCTCGCGTACCTATCGTCGTCTGATTCGGTCTGGCTTGTGTTGTTCACTTGTCAAATAGTACACACTTTCAATTATTATATTAATATCGTTGTCGTCACAGACGACCACCAAGTGTCATAATGATTACTGCAGACAGTAATAATAATAATCGAGTGAATCGATCGGAGAGCTTCCGCGGTCGTCTGCAGCAGCGACGGTGGTCCTACGCGGGATTAATGAAATCGCAGCGGGCAATCGATTTCATCGAAATAGGATCCACACATCCTATGTGTATGCGATATTAGTGTAATAACAGGTACTAGTATAAAATATAGAATATAGAAAACTGTTCGTATACGATGGCGTTGTATATTATACGTCCTATTGCGCGCACGGTACGATTCTCCAATTTCGTTTGGACCGGGCGCAGTCTTGGAAAAAAAAAATAATAAACAGTAATAATGATAAACAACACTCCGATTGAGTTGTCGATGACCATAATAATTTGTAAATCGTAATCGATATCGCGGTTCGGTGTTTGTGTGTATCGTATCCGTATGATAAAGGTATATATTTATTATTATAGTAATGGCGTTTTGGATGGGTTCGACGAGGGGTCATTAAATGATACTTGGACGAGGTGTTTCTTTTTATTTGAATATTATGTTAATTATTACGCGTCGGTCTATCCTGTCGACGTGTGTGTGTGTGTATGCTCTTGCGCCTACATAATATTATACAGCACAACATAATATAATATTATAATATGCGTTTTCGTCGGAGGCCTCGTCTGAAATTACTTGAACGGCGATGAGGGGGTGGAGGGGAAACACCAAACCGAACGGGCGACGGTTCGCTGTTACGTCTCTGTCGTCAGACGTTTGAATGGGAATCGTCGTTAATGATACAAAGTAGCCCTTATCTCCTCAATGATCTGCGTGGCGGTACGCTTTGGTTCACCGGAAATATGATTGGAAACAGCATTAGAACGTCGTCGCATTGTATATTATTTACAATGTAGGCAGGTACTTTAGCTGTATAGGTATATACATACTTTAATACTATGTATAATATAATATAATATTACGAGAAATAAGCGAAAAAAAAATTCGTAGATAAAGTGCGCGTTCGCTTCATTTCATTTGTATCACAGTCGAAACGAAGTGGTTGGGAAATCGCAGCAGGAGTATTATTTTTTTTATTTTTTTTTTTTATCTCACGATGGGTTATGTGTAACAGGCACGATCATATTTATGTATATATATTGTTTTTTTGAATAGGTATATAATATCATGACGGTGATAGTAGGTATATAATATTATTATTATTATTATTATTTGTCTTGGTTTTTGATTATTCAACACTAGTGGTGGAGGTGAGTGGCATCGTATTAATAGTACCAGCTATATGTTATTGTGACATTCGTGATAGACTCTTGCGATATTTTAATTAATCACAACGCTCGAGTGATCTTGATCCGTCCATATATTACGATTGGTTCAACTTTTTAACGATGAAAAATAAAACAAAACTTTATAATATCATGTTAAGTTGCTCGAATCGAATAATTAATGTATCTACTAAGTACCTATAAATATTATTCTTACCATATAATACTTTATTCTTCGACCACTAATAAAATCGTTTGTCTTCGATATGTGTTATTGTGGTCCAAAGTGAACTAAGTACAATGTCATTGAAGAAAATCCTTATACCAAAGTGTGTCGTTTGGGTAAAAGGCTTTTCATTTAAGTGGTTAATATTATTATAGATAGTCTGATAGTATATAATATCATACTGTTTAAGTGTATTTTAATTTTTATGTTAACTAACGAGGCGTCAAGGCGTATTATTTAAATGTAGTATCTTTGTAATAATTATCGGTAGTATGCGCCATAAAAAAAAATTATATTCATTATCATGAAAATTAAAATAATATTATGTAAATGTTTTAAATGCGCGGTGGCGGTGCTGCCGAGTCTAGCACGACATTTGATTAAGCACGCGTTATGTGTGTACGCATAACATTATGACATACTTACTATTACTATTACTACTGTATAACAATATATAGGTATACGAGGGTTTACCCGAAATTCACAAGACCTCGAATTATCCCTCGTCGACTACCGCCGCCGCCACGGTCGTCTGAAAAACTTTGCGCCCAAAGTATAATATAATAATATATACAAGTGTATGAAAACTCCGCGCCCCGGGCCGCAAGTTTATTATAATATTATTATGATCTACTCGTTTAACGAGCACAAAAAAAAACACCCCTAAATTAGCGACAGTTATAGCGTTTCCGCAAGTCTTGCGTGTGCGCGGTACGGAAAATAATATAAACGGACTTGGAGTGTCATTAACAAACATGTTACGCCGTCGAAAGATTATTATAATACACCCTCAGCCCACCATCGATTTCGGATTGCACTTTGGTGACGTTTACAGGGTGACCCAACAAACACGCTAATACCAGCTCCTTTGCTGTTTATAATCCTTTAATAATGTATTTTTTTTCTGAAATTTTGTCTTTTTAAGTACCCGAAAACAGTGTTTTTTGAAAAAAAAACCATGCCCTTACTAAAAAATTAGAATAATCAGAATAATTAAAATAAACCCGTTACTAAAGGAAACATAAACGGGGTAAATACTGCACCAACCACCTACGTTATATTTTTATACTAAAATATGTCATTGGTATAGAGCGTAATAGGTATTATGACTTCATATACAGGCCAAAGACGACGCGTGGGAGCTGGTTTTAATTAACGAGCGAAAAAAATATAATCCCGAAGCGGATACTCACTTCGTCATGGACGCCGTCCCTTATGTAATAATACATTTTACGTCTGTCGTCCTGAAGTAATGGTACTCGTTAACTGAGCTATGAAAAATCACTCAGTACCTACGGCTGCTTCAGGTGCGATGTCAGTGTCCGACCGCAGACGGAGAACTGTGTGGCGAAATATTTATAGTGAAAATCGTATACCTTCGACCAAAACTAGAGAACAGAAAAAAAGCGTGCGTTGAACAAATGTATTTTTACTAAAACTTCACTGTTTAGCTTATGAAACAAAAGTCGAGTGGCTTGCACTATAGTGTATAGACATTTTACAATATTTTCTATAATATTCGTGGAAACGGGACATGACGATACGATGCCAGACGTAGTATGATAGGTACGAAAATACGAATATTCCTCAAGCTCTAGAAAACGTGTTTTAATTGAAATTTTACTTTATGCTGTAAAGTTGTAAGGCTAAAATTCCAAAATAAATAATTCGTATAACAGAAAATTAATCAATTTCATTTGTTTTATTATTATGAAAATAATGAGAGTTTATGTGGTTGGGAAAGTATACTGGTTTTTCGTAAGTATATAGTTATACGATTTGGCTTCTGAGAGCGAAGCATAATTCGCACACGGTAAGTGCATGATTTTCGAGAAGCTGTTTGGTTGGTTGAATGTTTTTTTAATTTAAATTTAATACCGCAATATCGACCAATTTGACCCAAATATAATTTTACAAATCATATAATTTGGTTTGACATTACAATATATTACATTACGATTGCATTCGTTATCGGTCTTCGCTCCGTCCCAAGTAATTTTCGCAGAGTGCGCACGTCCATTTACATTTGGAGTGGAAAAAAAGGGACGTTATTTTCTCGTCAAATCATTTATCTACGAAAATTGTCCATTATTGCCTAAGTGCAATTTATTGTTCCGTCCTATGTGATGTGTGGCAGTTTAATAAATAAAATATATAATATGTGTTGTGCATATGCATATTATATTATACGGCGGCAACTTCACTACAAAGCAAAGTTAACTCTCATAAATTTCGGTCGGAATCCGAGCTTACCGTCGAGACATTTGTTCAAAAAGCACGACTTTGGAATATCGTAAAATGTCATGAACACGAGTGCTGGGTACGTTTTCTACGACGTTGCAGTATACTTTCCAAAGTATTATGAATATTTATGATATATATTTTTTTTAGAGAAGCACATTTAATGTCATTAATAATATCGCGTGTTGCACAGTGGAACTTTAATATACAACTTTTTTTTATTTATTGCATCAAAATGGGTGTCTGTCGATAGCGAACAAAAAAAAATAGTAAGTAGTGATAGAAACCCGTTGAATAGGAACTTTTTACGTTGAGACGTGGGACGATTAGCATCTGTATTTAGGTAACGTAAATGAAATATTGATATGGAAATATTGAAACAAACAATAATAAATTGGTAATAAAATACAAACAACACATCCAATATCATGTATAGTAATATCACATAACACCTCTATTTCAAGTTCCGTATCGGTAAATAGCGTATAGGTACAATAAGAGTATACAGGACTCTATCTTAAATACATTTTATTTTCAAAGCTATATATGAAATTGTTATATTCTCATTATTTATTACTGCAGTAGTAAATTAGTGTAAACAATCCTTACTATTAAGTCTTAAAATATAATTCATCAACATCTCGAATATGCATACCTATAATGTTAAGATTAGTTTAAATTTTGTTAAGACAGTGAATAATAGTCATTTAAGCAATCGGTACCTATATGTATGCGTATTTTTTCGTGTAAAGACATCTCGATTATTTACATTTATCAAGTACGTGTAACTGACTAGGTTCTTGATACCCAAAACTAAAAGTTAAAACGAGAATTTTCTATAGGTACAAATTAATAATTATTATGAACATAGATAGCCGCTGCCATTGCTTCAATATGTACTTCAAAACATTTATAATATAATTAAAAATAAAAACAAAAAAATGATATTTATAATAATTGTCTCACATACTTATATTATATTAATTTTGTATAGTTTTATTAAAAAATTAAAAATTCCGAAAATTCCAATATAATTATTTTCATGGATTCATGACGGAGGTATAAAACAATAAAAAATTGTATTAATTATTTATTTTTAAAATGGTTTTCCAACCTAGTAATTCAAGCGTTTAATAAAACTCCATAATAATTTATTAAACAATTTTACTTATTAATAAATAGTAAAATTAACCACACATAACTAGGCATGTATTTTATATAGTAATGAAAAACGGCTATACTTAATTAATTTCATTGTTTTTTTTATACTAGTCTTAACACGAATAATATACGCACCCGTGTTATTTCGACTTCCGTGTAAGTGTTATGCAGCCTAAGTTTTGTCGTCTAGATCGTACGGCAGTACATAGATTAAGACCGCCTCCGGACGTCTGGAGTTACAAAAATAAATAAGAACAAAACAAAATCGCACGGGCACATTATCGGTTGTAGCTCCCGAAGACTATACAGCATCGGCCGGCCTCACGTGCGCCGCCGGGGGACCGCGACAGGAGCCGTGATCTTCGGTGCCGATTAGACGCGGAGAAAAAAACGCGCTCGCCCGACGCCACCACCTCCTCCCGACACCCTCGCCACCCACTCACCCACCACACCCATCCGAGACCCGTCCGTCCGTCCGTCCGTATGTGTGCGAAACGCCCGACAACGTGATTTAAAACGTTCTCCGGGCACGGCGCCGGACGCTTGCAACCGCAGAGATGTATATTAAACTGGACCGCGGGGGAGAGCTCGATGGGCGTGCTCCCCCGGGTCTTATCTCCTGCACGGGCTCGGTATATATTATATTCATATACATACATATGAAAGCGGAGATAACCGCCGGAAGACCGGAGACCCCCCACGCACGCAAACGTGTTTTTTCTGCGTTGTCGTCGTCGTCGTCGTTTTTTTCGCACCCGGTCGTATCTCGTACGACCGGACCGCGCCACGGTCCCGGAGATACCGATCTCGGAAAATATTTATTTAGCACCGCGCGAGAAACAATGGTAGCCAATTAAGAGAGGTAAAAAAAAAAAAAAAAAGAAAAAAGAGTAATAATAATCGACGCCTCGCCGGCCCTCCCCCAAAGGACCGTCCGCCGTGGGGCCGTGAGCTTGCGGAGAGTATATTGTGTTAATACTATTATAATATGAGGCCGGGTCGACTCGACTTGGAGGACCAGCCGAGCCACCCGGAACTGCAGCGCAACGGGTGGCTGATATTATATATTATTATACAGTTCGTTACATTAATATGTTTGTATAGAAAAAAAACGCTCACAACTATAGACGTGTTATACATTTGGATACAATGAGTGTGTGTGTGTGAAGTGTGTGTGTGTGTGTGTGAGTTGCCATTAATGTATATACGCATGAACGTAAAAAACGTGATCTCGATCGAATGATTTAGATCCCATTATTTCGTTTTCGTGATGCACAGGTTTTTAATAATATGATTAAACACTGTATGGGTGCTTAACCGATGTTCTTCTTATATTATATCATGATTATTATATTATATATTTTCAATAAGTAGTCCCAAAGTATATCGGTGTTGTATTTACCCGTAAGGTAGGTACGTTCAATGTTATACAACAATCAATAAGTCCGTATATTAATTATTACAGAAAAAGTATATATAGTGTATCGTCAGCGCAGACGAAAATCGGACGTATATCCGAGGCTTGTCCCAAAAGTAAGGTCTCCATAATTATAAAAATCGAAAAAGATCTCTATTAAAAATTGTTTACATTTATATTTCATATATTATACACAATTTTTCGTCAATCCTCGTAATATAATTTACGACGGGCAATGTGACGTGTGCGGCTAACGGACGTTAAAACAGATGATATAATACAATAACAATATAATACGGTCGTGTGCGTGGAATTAGTTCAGATACTTGGTTGGGACTTCATGAGCAATACTAGTGTGTGTGCGTGTGTACGCGTTTAATATAATACGGTAAAGTTCAAAATTGTTTACATAAGTATAATAATATATAATATTATAGTCTCCGAATAACGTTCGGACAGAAACTAATTATCCAACAACCGTGGTATACGACTCTGTGTATATATATATATATATATATATATCAGAACAATAATAATATAGACTCCGGGGCAAAACCACAAGCTCCTCAGCCTTTGGTCCACGACCTAAATCAATCAGTGTCCCTGTCCAATAACAGCGGAACGCTGAACGAACGTTATCGTTATTATAATATAGTGGTTGGCCGACGCACGCGTTAAAGATTTATTCGTGAACACGATATTACAAAACTATACCTATACCGGGGTATACGACTCTCTCAAAACTCGCGACCGCGGTAACTCATTCGACGTCCGAACGTTTTGCTTAACCACGTGTTCATGTACAATACATCAACGTTTGAACGACGTTCATCAGATCCTGCACACGCGAGCAGGTCAGGAATATCCGCAGGTGACGAAGTGGTCCACAGAAAACGATCGCGATATTATCGCTAGAACGGTTGGCTGATAAACAAAACGAGACGTTTGAATAAACGTACATACAAAATAGGCACTATTAGGTATACTACAGATATATTATATAGTTCGAACGTGCTATTAATACGACCAAAAAGATAATTCAAATTCGAATTATCGAGTGAAACTCAACAGAAGGTCAGGTATAATAGTACCGCTGTTTTAGTTACCTACCTATATATTCATAATTTTATGTCTTACGAATTTTTGTGGCGGTTGTTATAATGAATTAACCTTTGCTAACAGCAAGTCGCTCGACGTAATAATAAAATAATAATAATAAATATTGAATCCGAATAATCGATTAAGTTATCCAAAAGATTTTACCTAACCTAACGATACCAATTGAAAAAAAAAATATTTAACAATATACACCAAAAAATATACTATCGGACACATTAACAGAGTGATTGGCAGTCGTCTCGCTTTGTTCGCCTCGATACAAGATTTCCGTGTGTCGAGCTATTTTGATATTTTAAAAAAAGTGATAATAAACTTATAAATAATATTATTTGTATTATAATGAATATTATACCTACGTCTCATCATCTGCGGTATACAAGATTAGGTTCTGCCCTGGCTTTGACCTTTTAAGTTTTGTACACGTTTTGAATTTTTTGTTTTTTTTTGTTTGTTTTATCTTTTACTGAAAATTCTGTTCAGGTAGAAAGATTGATCAAAAAGTTTCTCGTGATCCTGTCTGACTACCAATCGGAAGTGAAGTGTAATTGGTAGGTACTCTGAAAAGGAGATTTTTCAATTTCCTCAATATATAGTTTCTGAAATGCGAGGAAAAACTATACCAGCGACGACCGTGGAAAAGTTTTGAAGAAATGACAACTCCGTTCAGAATGGTTTTTTGAGCGCTGTAGATATATTATGATTTATCGCTGCTTTTAGATTTAATATCATAATATACAACTACCGTGCACCTATACGAACGGAATGAGACGATTAACAAAGCCTAGGTATAGGTTATGCCCTTTGCTCGCTATTATTAAATAAACTGTTGCACCCGTGTGTCATCGTTATAATATAATATATATATTATATTATAATATAATACACGTCAAATTGTTTTCTCCCATATTTTTTTTTTTTAACGATTGTTCTTCAATGTTTTTTTAAATATATATTTACCGAACCAGCGATCCGTTTTGCACACGATGTTAATATAATCGTCTTCACAAATAATGACGGTATAGCAACGTGTATAATATTGTTTCGAGAGCGTGTGTACCTATACATCGACCATATTTAAAAATATTACACCGAGTCATTTGAAAATTAAATATTTATAACGTGCAAAGGTATTGGAAGTTTTATTATAATAACAATATAATATATTATACGCGTTCGATGAATTTATTTAAAATGCGTTTTCTCAACGAGAAAAAAATATAAATACGTCCGGTATTTGCGTTTAATACAATTATTATTTGCATTCTAGTATTTACGATCGCGGCTACCGCACACAATTTCGATTGGACAATAAATTGCGGCTTATATACATTATTTTTTTTTTTTTTTTTTTTATTATAATATTATTATTTGCGCATCGGTAATAATGCCACGGCGGCGGCAGTGGCGGCCGGTGCTGCTGCAGCACAGGAATTCGAATAATTGTAAAGGGGCTAATGGACAATGGTGATATTATTGTCGGAGTCATTTCGTATGCAAGATCAAGATCAAGAGTTTAATGGTATGCTGGTTCGGATCCCGTGCGCGCCGGACCTCCTTCTACAACAAGACTCGCGTGTGTACCTACCCATACATATTTTTATAGTGGAACGTATATGTACACGTATAACGTACGGTCCGCAGCCTTCCGCAGTCTGGCGTGCGTGGGCTTGTGATTTTTTTATTTATTTTTCAAAACTTTTTTTTCTCTTTTGCGCTCCTTTATACACATATATATATATATATATAACATACACATACATATTATGCGCGGAGGAACGCACACGCGCGTGCGACCGATGAATCGGAAAAATAAATGACTCGAAAACTATCCGAACAGCTGCCGCTGGTCGAGTCGATAAACCTACGTGATATTTTTGGTCTTCGAGATACGCTGACAGCAACGGCCATCATTATGTCATATACCCGAGTGGACGTTATAATACGTTGTAATATTATTATCATCGTTATTTTGGTTCGTGAATATTAGTTATTATTTTAATATTGTCGATCATTTTTAATCCCCGTTTTTCCAGATACACGCGCGTTGGACAAAAACAATAATCATACCGATAATCGAATTCCACGTCAATAAAGTCATAATATATTGTTATTAGGCACGCCGGACTGCAGCAGCAGGCTGTGATGGGTCAGTCGTTTAGAATGGGCGGCACGTACAACGAAAACAATTAGAAAAAAAGTTTCGCTCGTTCTGAAATGGCGATTTGAAACGATTCTAAAATATAAGATACCCTTGAGAATAGCAGATGATCGATTCGAGATGGAGTTTCGACGATCGTCGTCATGTTATTTGAATAAATGCGGTTTGATTAATATAGGAAACTGAAATGAAACGTTAAAAGTTTTTGCCGAAACCGAACGAACTTTGATTATCTTTCCACGGAATTCGTATGCATGGTAAAATATATTTAATTTATATATATAGGTACCGGCAACCACAAAGATGGCCGAGTTAATGAAAAAATAAACTCGAAATATAGTCAAATTAAATTAGTAAAAGTTCCCTATATTTCGTTGGAGAGAACCATAAAAAACGTCGAGGTGGGTATACCAAAATAATATATCGTGTACAATATTATTATAAGAAAAAAAAAGGATATTAGTATCGATTTTTAACTCCTTATCGTTACTTTTTTCTACAGATGTTGATGCCCACGTGTTGCAACAGTACAGATATACGTATTTCACATTGCCGAATGCGCCCGTGTGGCTGTTTGACGGGCAGTAAAAAACCGAACACGTATTATAGGACAACGTATCTTGTACGCTGTAGTTGCTGTAGAAATATCTCCTCTCCTACGTATTTGCTTGCGTGTATAATAATAATGATAATTATTATTACTACTATCGAGAACGTAATATGATATTGTACCCGCCCAATTTATCGTCTTATAATATAATATTGAAAATTCGGTAGGAAATGCTCGTGTTGCTTCGGTCGGATATCGATGTATATATAAATCAATAAACAACGTGCGTTTAAAATAATCGGTTTACCGATTTCGCGTAGGACGGTCGCACACGGGTTTGCGGTTTTATTCTGTACGCACTCTGTGGGTATATCGCTATAATATAATATAATCTAATAATATGATTATGGTATAGGTACGCGTTTATTACGAACTCCATTCCTCGCGATAATCGCAGACAGCAGTTTTTGTTTTTAATTTTTTTATTCGGAAATGACGTCATATACTTACCAAAAAATGTATGTAAACCTTGGACGAGTCATCATTAGCACTTCAAAAAGTTCATTATTTCCCGCGACAATACAAAGTATTGTATTAAGAGTCTCTTTGCAGTAGGACAGTAGGTAGGTACTTGTCCTACGCCATTTTGACTGGCCGAACCTATTTTTTTCGTGAACACGACGATATTTGTCGTAATAAATAAAAATACCGTTTTTTCCATGGGCCGTATTTTGTGATAAAATTTCTTATTGATGATAAATATTCAAATGCTACAAACACGAACGGATTTCGAAATTTGGTTTGTTATGTATTCGTCAACGCAATATAATATTACAACATATTCACCATTTCACCAAAAGAAAATTCCTTCTCCGGGAATTTTCGGAGCGTAAATAAATTGCACCAGAGTAGAATATATATAATATATATGCGATCGAACTGCAAAGCATAAATTCAACGCAATTTTCATTTCGTTGTGATCACGAGTACCGTTTGGGACGCAATATATTTTTACTCACTAGACCGACTTAACTGAATCAAATACCGTTACACAGGAAATTCAAACAGGATTATTTTACCACTATAAACAGCATTTCGATGATAAACAACAACGTGACAAGGGAAAAATCTCCGACAAACTCGCACTTCACCGAAGTGTTTGCTTACAAGTATGAACGTATATAATATTATGACAATGTACTTATATAATATAATATACTGAAATATTTTAGTAAGCGTTTTAATTTATGTTCAATAATTCATAATGTCATCTTTTAGTATTGTTAATATTAATATATTAGGTGTATATATGTATATTATATGGTCCGGTAAAATGAGACGGAAAAACTTATCTGAATCAGTGTTAAGATTTGAATAAATTCCTTTATAATAGATACACTTATGATTGTACGTCATATTTCACATCTCACTGCAATGTCTCAATGTCTACAAATAAAACTCTTCTGAAACATTATCATTTCTACTTTGGTGAGTATAGTCGAAATAATTCGACGAATGTATAACTTGAGTAGTATAACTCATTTTATATGATGTTGAACACCAGATATCTATAAATATTGTGCTTATAGACTAATAATTATTGTTATATTCTCTGCCACGACGATTTAAATCGTACTGACTGGTGTAAGGGGTTTCTTTTATTTTTTTTTGTGTGATGCGTGTACAACGTGCATCGTATACAATGTACACGATAATGTGCTTTGTTCACAGTACGTTTTACCACAGTTATACGTTAATAGCTGGCATTATTATGCACCAATTTCGTTCGATGTCGACACGTCGTGCCAAATATTTATATAATAGCAGGCCTCAATACGTTAGTCCAAGTACGTCGTTTATCGCGGACGTGCGATTTTCGACTTTAAGAGACTATATACAACAAGCGAACTATACTCCCGTATATTAATGTGACATAGACAAGAACTGTGGACATCACTGGCATAGGTACCTACATATATATATATATTTATCGGTCCTTTATTAAATAACATAGTAATATAATAACATGTTATACGAGATTGTCACGTGACCCAAATCAAAATATCGATGACAAGGGTCCAGCAGGGACTACCACATACATACAGGTACCTACGATATCTCCATAATATATTATGTCGTACAAGTGTATTTATTGTGATATGTGCGGTGTTTGACGCGAGAAATTGATCTACTCGGGGATGGCCGCGGACACCTCCACATACCGCCAACCCCTGCAGAGACGACACTAAGTCGTTTTAAAACACCGAATCGCACGGTTTCGGGCCGACCGACGATACCCGCCACGACCGACTCCTGCGCACGGGGTGGAAAAAAAATTACCCGCACGCGGGAGAAACGTAATTTCCGTAATGGCTCAACGGCGCGCCATTTGCCCGTGTCTACTTCAACGCGCGCGCACACACGTATTACATACCTACACACGTGCACGACGATCGACCGTGGTCACATACCAGCTGCATCGCGTTCACAACCCTCATAACTCAGGGGTGTGAGCGGTGGTCGGGCGGCTCGCGGGAAGGGGGAAAAGAATGAAATAAATGTACGGCGAAAATATTATTACGGGTACATAGGTACCTCCGTGTGCCTTCAGGCCCGTTTAGACTTAAGTGGGTTCATTTTTTCACGTTTCTCTACAACTCACACACACACACACGCACGATTTGTTTGGGAGAAAAAAAACCGTTTTTTTTTTGGCTCGTGTAATAAAAATACGTTCCCCGGCCCGAGGCTTTTTACATAAATATTAAACATTTTTTTCTCATTTCTCAATAACCGATCATTGTCTGTTTAGCACCTGACGCATATAACATACCCATAATATGCGCCGCTTTACCTATATATCCGCTGACAGAACGACTAGCGACGTCGAATAATAATATATATTATATTATAATACATTGGTAGGTACCTATTATGTATATTACACAATACAGTTGATTCGTTTTTCAAGACGTATACAATGCGCACACATATACATTAGGCCGTATGTATTTATATATATTGTACTTATACTATAATACCTAATGGCCACAACGGCACATCGAATCAAGCTACAGAGATATACCTATTTTACGGTCAGTTTATGAACGATACGGTTTTTGAGTACTTTTCGGGACACTCGAAGCACAGAAATATTAGTCTATATAACCAATAGAGTACGAACGTTCACGTCTATCGTTTGGTGACTCACTATGACAGTGAAGTATAATAATGAACGGAACGAAATTAGACAATAAATTGAACGAAAACACATCGATTATATTCCACAGAACAAAACTCGAAGGCGGCGTTCGAGAAAAGGTTTTGTATTTTATTCCTAATCAAATAGTTACTGCAGATAAAAAAAAAAACAATATAAGCATAAAACTGATTGGCGTCATGGGCACCCATTGGGTAATTATCAAGGGAGGGTGGAAAATGAAATTAGATTCCAAAATCTATTGTTCCGTACGAACACTAAATGATTGGTTCACTGACCAAGTGATAAGCATTAAGCAAAAGTCTATGGTATCAAGTATGGTACCAAATATTAAATAAGTATAATATGGATTGAAAGCATATATATATTTTTTTTTGCGTACTTTATTATTTTCTAGGGTGGACACTGGACATGTGCTCTTGTCTCCTCCCAAAAATCACCCTTGTTTGGAGTTAATATAATATTTAAGCATGAATGCCGAATTTGGGTCGTCCGAGTGTAGAATATAATAGGCCCATGCCAGTTAAAATTAGTTTTTATACCACGTACCTAGGTACGTTTTATACGACGATAACACAGTAACAGCCAGCAGGATGAGTTTGTTTTTAAAATTTGGAATTTCTTTTCATTGTGATAATGATTTTTTAAGCGCAAACGAATTAATTTGCATAACCACCCTTTATAAACAATGTACAATTTCGTTATTACGGTACAAGGACGATGCTAATAAAAATTGTATTAAAAAAAAAGTATAGACGAAGGTTAAAAACTGTTTATCGACCATAATATTATGTACATAAAAAGATATTATTACTATTTTTTTTTTTCATTTACTGTGTTGCTATATTTTTAAACAAACAGATAGGTAACCTTTACCTCATAAATTACAATATTATACGGGCACGCTAGTTAATAATATTTATTCATGTGCAAGCACCGGCTACCATATGGTTTGACCAATTTTACATAAACTAAGCTCTTAAAACTTGTATTCATAATAATTACATTTTTGAATAAACAATTATTGATACGCACTGATAAACTCACTGCAGGTACACAACAGTATAATACCGTCTGCACCATTGCGTATCGCGGTAACAATGTAATCTATGGAAATTGTATATTGTTTTCACCGTACAGAGATGAAATATAACAGTTTTATATTTTAATAATATATACTATAATACGATTATTATATTAAAAAAATTATAATAATCAATATTATAGTCACGGCAGTGGTATCACTTACGATAAAAGAATAGGACATTTCGGCTTTTCTTCTTCTCATCCTTCGGGGAGCTGATATTATATTTTGTAAACATAATTCAACGTTTATTCTAGTCGGGGGTTTTCACATCTTCAATGGAAATAAAAAAAGTATAAAGTTTAATTATGAATGTATTGTTCTTATAAAGTCCATTATATGAACTGCTGACGAGAGAAATGTTTCGCCATTCATAATATTTGAAATGGTGAACGCATACACATATATAGCTTTTACGCAGCTTGCGTTCTTTCTCACAGATGCTTTTCATTATAACATCACTTTCATATTCATTCGGTTGATACAACTGCTGCTGTAAAACGTATACCGAGTCCTCTGCGATTATTTCAGAGATTATTATTATTATATTCCGTTTTTACCGTACGGCGCTATTTACCTACGCGCGGACTTGTATAACACAAATAAGACAAATTTCCGCAACCATTGTGGGCACAAGTCTCGTGTGAGCAGCAATTGTGCGGGAATAATAATATTTTATCCATTAAATTTAATCGCGAAATGATTCGCCGCCTGTACAATTATTATTGCCGTACGCAAAGAATTCATGTATACCTTATAGTTATTCAACAATATTTTACAAGTACTTTAGGTATAATGCAGTGCACTAGCACTACCTGTACAATATTAATATTATATGTATTTATGTTGTCTGCGATAATGTGTTTTCTGTTTTTTTCGTCGTCGCGTTAAATACACACGGTTTTAATTAATTTAATTTAACCTCTATAAATTGCGTATAATATAATATTTTAATTAAAAAGTCGTGATACTTTACCACTGAGGTTTGAATACGCGATGATCAAAGTCTGAATTTCACAAGACGATGACAGCACAAACTAAAGACTTAAGTACTCTGCGATACCCAAAATGCATAATATTAAAATATTATATTATACGCACAACTACGAATAAACGACTATTATTATACCTAATAGGAGACACTATACGCAATGAATACTAATTTATAAAATAATAACAAAATTGAAAATAAATTATTAATTGTCTGTTATATTTTGTTAAAACACATTACAAAATGTTACGAGTAATTTTTCGTTGTCAACGTTAATGAAGCACAAACCTGTTTTTAAAGGGTTTATTTTGCCTCGAGTGTTTCACGTTAAACAATATATTACTCTGTTTGGTGGTCGAAATAATAGTAGGTATAATATTATTCTCTTAAAATCTTATTATAATATACGCTCTTGGGAATAAACATAAATTCAATGGCAACAAATAACATTTCAAATAGGGTTGTGAGTTTTGACTTGATCCTTTGTACAATATTGTGTAGGTATTTCGGATGGAGTGAATTAAACCGTAATTCGTTTTGAACGAATACTATGTTATAAGTTATGTGTTGAATATAATATATATATACAATAATATTGTAATTGGGTTTCCGTCGAAAGTAAATAAACACCACGAAATGAATTAGTTTGTGAAATCCATTCGAATATTTCATTTTGATGGCCTAAAAAGGTTATTGTATGATAATAACTTACACGCGAGACGGAATAATTTGTGTGGAATAAATATATTTAAAGATGATTATATACGAAAACCGATGGTTGTATACAGCGGGATTCACCGAGCATTCTTACCCCCCTTTTTTATTCTTCAATAATGCAGTTGTTCTGAATTTAATTTTTGGAATTATCAAATCCCCAACATATTTTCAAATTCTTGAAGTTTTTTACACTGGAAATTTTCTAAGACAATCCCTTTTTATACCGTAATAAATTAATTAGCAGATAATTTTTCTGAACACGTCGAGGCATCAAAATTAGAAACAATTTCGAAGGATAACGTAGGTTCCTGGTAATGGGTTTTGAAGATATGAGAACTATATTTTGATTTAAAAATCGAAGTAATCAATTCTGCGGGTATATTTTACGATAAATTCATGTGATGGAACGTAAAATGTCATAAATTCATAAACCAAGACGGAATGAAAACGCGATACTGTAATTAAATAGGCGACGCGATTTTCGTATGTCATGTCAGGTGGCACGCGGTATACACGCTGCACGACGAACTCGTATTTCAATCACTAAACCCCTTCGCCCACGATACACGACGCGATACTCCTCAGTCTCTGCGTACATCGATTCGAGGCGAGGTTACTGCAGCAGTATATTATAATATTAAATTATTATTATTATTGTTATAGCGTATATTATTATGTAGTGCAATGTGCCGCGCTACGTGCGGTATTGCTGTTGCTTTTTATTTTTCCATAAACGATCGAGTTACAAAAACTATATATTTTTTCAGACGTCGAAAAGATGTAGTACGCACACACACACGCTTAGGTTTGTGTGGTATAAGGTGTCCATCGCAGACGACGACGACGTAGGTACGTCTACGGTGGTGCAGCGGAGTCGTCGAACGATACATTTTATTGCTTTTTAACTACGCGAAACTCACGACGACGTATCATTGCGCAGTATATACGATAACGCATAAACGTCACCGCCGTTACCGCGTTTTATATAACCGTGGTATATATGAAAACATTATACCATCTCCGGTTGATCTCGCGGACCGGAGATCGCATATCTCTCGACGCCGCGCTACAGAGTGTATGGAAATCCGTAGGAACGCCATCGTTTCATCGTTTTGTCGGCACTAAAACATAAAGATTCGCCGAGTTAGTGAATAACGCGTGAGGTATTTCCTTTAGTACGACACCGTACTCTCAATCCCTCTGGGATAGGATTAAAAAAATCGATAATTTCCACCTGACGGTTTATGAAAATAATAATATGCTCGTCAGTCTTATTTAATTAAGACTTTCCCGATTTCAACAATAATAATATTATATAGGTATTGCTGTAGTGTTTGAAGTATTTCACTATATGGTGAAATATTTCACAAAAACGTGAACCATTGAACGTTTTTTTTATACAAATATTAATGATGGTTATTTTATTATTTATCAATTATGAATTATATAGTCCAAGAGTACTAGATATAGGTATAATCATTGATATTAATGGAATATGAGTGCTGTGGTTGACATACTACACTATTATAGTATTTATGTATGATATTGTATATTTGTATCATTTGAACATTTTTGTATGTTTTTTTGACAAAATAAAGATTTTTAATAACATTTTGAATGCATATAATACCAACAGTTAAGTAAATTATTTTATTATTTTCTTTTTTTTTTTTTAGCTTCCAATACTGAAATTATTATAGCTCAATATATAGTTATTAAAAAGAAAAACATAAGTGAACAAAAGGTTAGGTATAAATATTTAATATACCATACAATTATGAAGGTAATTTATGACACTTATATGTAATTATAAAACGTTTTCTAAAAAAAACACAAAATGTATTAAAATACTGAAATATTTCACAATTTTAAATTTCATGAAATTTTTAAACTCTAAGTAGGTATAGCACCGAAAATAAAATATTATGTTCACATAGATATCACCAATAATCACGAAACCGAGTGAAAGGAGTCAGCCGCTGAACGTCTGCACAGAAAGAGTCATGAAAATCTTCAGACTTTTCGTTTCTGTAACCTGCAATATTTCAATTTTTTCTTATCAACTAAGTGAAGACGGTCGAACGCATGCATAAAAGATAAATATTGGTGCTATATTGGTATTATTGAAAGTCATCTTTCTTGAGGAAAAATGGAATGTTCTAAATTAGAATAATAATATTAGGTTTTATTTTATTAATTTCTTGACGCTCCAATTTCAGTAACTACGTATATCCATGCAACATATAATTTATGCAACAGCTGTTAGATCATCTATAGATGATCTATATAAATTGGTGTTTCGCAGCGTGTATTGTGTACAGGAATATGGCGCACTAGATCACATACATAATAATATTATACACATTGGTCGTAATAATAATAATAATAATAATAATAAAAATAATATTATTATCTTCGCGGTTTTCTGAAGTAGTGTGTGTGTGTGTGTGTGCGCGCACTATTTAGCCACAACAGGTGCGGTGAACTCGATTAATTTCGGCTACAAGACTTCGCACCACCAACGCTGTTCGCCGCAATCAGGTGGAATTGACCGGCGAAATCCGATACGGGGCACAGCGCGCGCCAGACGGAACGACGTACAAAAGTCACCGCCGCCGCAGGATTTTGTGACCGCACTCGAAAACTGCTGCAGGCCGCCGTGACGACTTATAGGGTGGAGGGGGGGGGGGGTTTACATACTCGCACTTATGATACAGGGTGAATATATCTTAGGTAAACACTCATTTTCTTTGAAACATTATCATAAATATTTTTTTATTTGTACCTATATATACGCAGTTCGAAGTGAATAACCTACAAAACGACTTTTACGATAATACAATATATTTTATATTTTAGAGTAACTTATATAATACTTTATATTTTAAAACATTTGTATCGTTATCATAATTATTATTTAATATTCTATTTTTTTGAATAACAGAATATCGAGAACTTTTTTCTGAGCAACGTGTTGCATAAAATCGAATTTTGAACGAGTTATAATATCTATTAGTTACTACACTAGGGATATGAGTATGAGATATTTCAATCTTGAAACGTTTTTGAAATATCAGAAAATTTTCTTTTTTAAATGTTGTGTTTTTTTTTTTTTTTAAAGCAAAAAATCATCATTAGATGGTCAGATTGATTTCATACCTGACTGATTATCAATATTCATTTTCCGATCACGACATAAATAAGATATATTATAATGTAAGAAAGATAATTATTATGTAATTTATATAATATACGGTGGAGCAATATTTCAATAACATTTTTCACTTAACATTTAATTAAGTAGAGATGTTTACTGCACTTCCTACTACAGTTTTAAATTAAAATTTTATTTTTTATTTTCATCAAAATGAAATATTTCATGCAAGTAACCGATCAACATTTAATGTTTAGATAAGACCAATATTTTGCGAGAAACCCTCAATGCCACTCGACTCCACTCATCTATACATTCTGAAGTTAAAAATTATATCATCGATTTATTAGCTACCTACGCGTTCGTAATTCAATTTTTTATATTAAAATTCTCAAAAAGATATTCTGTTTAGGAATATTTTTAAAGTACCTAACAATGTTTTTACAACATTATTCCGTCATTCAAAATATTATAACGAAAAAAATATAATTATTTTTATAAAAATTATGTTATAGAATGACTCAAAATTACGTTAGTAAAAATGACTACCCAAAACGTTAATTTCATTGTCTGATAATTTCAATAGTGTTTACCTTTAAAATAATCATCGACACGCATAATGACGTGTAATAATTTATTTCTCATAATATATTATACATTTTTACACGTTGTCGCATTATTGTTATTCTTTTACGTACCAAACAGCTTGAATTTTCAGGAGGTAATTAATGCAAAAAATCACTTCCACGAACTCCAGAGCAATATTACTTCTCTCCAACCACTTCTGGCAAGTGGTCTGGAACACACGACAAAATCGGTCTCGTATTCGCATTGAGTGTGGCGTGGGTAACAAGATTTTCGAGAAGACAAATTTTATACGTATCGACAGGGAATAGTACAGCGACTCGAAGTCTGAGTCCGATACGGTTCGGTACGTATCGCTTGTATATTGCACGTATAACTTCTTGACCGGTCAAAGTTGACCCGATACTTATTGTACCATTTATACTTCTTTATCCATACTTATTGGTACTTATTGTACCACCACGTCATATGTATAGTATGGTTAAAGCATATTATTATGTTTTAATTCATAGTTGGTTCGCTTATTATGTCGGAGTAGTATTTTTCGCAGTGGGTCACGCACATCATAATGTAAGTCGATAAAGCTTTCGAAGAAACTTACCTCGTGTCAACCGCAATATTGCGTTGAGTAACGTTATTTTTTTTCGAGGATGACAAACTAGCCGGACGTAAATTGTTTATGGTAGACGTGCATCTTTCAGAAGATAATATTTTATACGTGTATTACATAATGCGTGTGTAGTTTTATTTTATTTTTTATATATATAGCTCTTAAAACGTATTTTTAGAGTGATTCATCAAAAAATGACGTTAAGTACGTTCGAGAGAAGTGCTGTCCATCATTTATAACAGAGACTTCGAAAACAAAAGAGTATAATATAATAATAATATATTATACGTAATATTTTTCTCATATAATTATTGTATACATATTGTAGTACAATGAATCTCATGTATACTGTTATATAATATAATACTCGTGACTTACTGAATAATTTAAGTTTTGGTGAAATCTAGAAAAATATGTTCAGATTTAATAATGCCATTGGAAATTGTCAAAGAAAAAAATTTGTTTGAATTAAGTCAACATCATAGAACCAAACAACAATTTAATATTTTATCTTTAAAATTGCAACACACAATCGGTATAATATATAATATTACACGTGTACTAAAAATTGCACGCACATATAGCTTAAAGGCAATCAGTGGTTGCCTCCTGTATTTCCATTTAGGGTTTTGCGGTAACCTACTCGTATATAGATAAGTTGATCGTTACACTTAATACTCTTGTCCAGATAATCTTGAATAATGTCCGTCTGACTTGTAACCATAATATTATGATTTAATGTATGGTAAATTATAATACTTAATATAACGAATATTTCGTGTAATATGATATTGTACGTAATAATTTAATTCTGGTGCAAAATAATTTAAGTGTCTGCCGTCTGGGTCTTAAGCGATTATAATAAATCAAAATTGAAGTCGCAGTACCTATACCTGCTGTATTATACCTTAGTCAGTATTATGCAAAACGTGTAAATGGAACACAACAATACAACATATTATGTACCTATATCTCTAATCGTATAACGGATAACATAAATAACGCAGTACGCCCCTACCTAGTGTAGTTGTCTTCATCTGTTGTAATCAAAATTGATATTACTGTGTACACGTTTTAAAAATGATCTATATAGTAAAACGTGTACAGCCTATTCGTTGAAATAATATTATTTTGAATACAAACCTTTAATTCGACACCAGCGCTATCTTACCGTGCCGGATGTAACTGTCGTTAAAGTTTTCAAAGCACTGGATTCGTGATCGTCTTTTCGAAATGCTACGAACTTTAGTCGAGTTCACTATAACTGTTTACTACCCCCATATTTCGATATTTCTAACCTATTTTCAGCCTGATCTTGGAGCAAATAAGTTTATTATTTACTTAAATCGTCAAAGTGACCACCAAGCATACCACTTCGGTACGGATACCTATTATACTATTACTTTAAAGATAAAAAGTTAATAAATGCTATAATACAGTCAACGGATAGCATATTTTAATTATTGGATTTACATGGATTGTTTTAAATTCAAAAATCTATAACTCAAACGTTCAATTAGGCTTTGGTAAAAAATATTCAAAATGATAATATGTAATATTATGTTTATAATATTGTACATAAATATAATTATTTAATTTTTAAAAACTTTCTTGTTACCTATATTAAATGACGTAATTTACAACTGAAGCATTTAACGTCTGTACATCATTAATACTCAAGTGTATCTATTATAACTCTTAATAACAATACGTCGTATACGCTCGCATATAATATTGTAATATCATGAAATGTAAAAAAAAAATAGAAAAAATAAAATAAAACAACAATAAAACGTTATTTTATAGATTGTTGTTCATTTTTTGAGCATTTGTAACTTATTTTATTATTAATTTCAGTTAACATTCATTGCGAATAGCAACGTCACTCCGAATAAAGTATTCTATTTTGCAAACGTGTTTTTATGTCATTTCGTTTGTTTTTTTCCATTTCGAATATGTTTATGAACACGGTGCTGTGCAAATAAGTACACAACACTCTTTGAATAAATAAAATAAATATGCAACAAACATATACATAAGTTTTTATTAAGGTCAACAAACGAGAGCGTCTCTGTTATAGCGTGTTATATATGAAGAACGCATTTCGTATATATTATATAATATTATAATATTATCTCGCTCGAAGACTGAAATTCTAATATATTTTTTTAATATTAATAATGAATCATAATATTATGGGAAAAAAACGATTTAATATGACAAAAAGTACATCAACTCGTACCTATACGTATAATTATTATTACTATGTTAATACCTGTAAATACTAATATTAAATCGAAATCGCAATAACGTTAGCGGGAGTTCGATCAATTACAAATTATATATTTATAGTTTTGTGTTTGTGGCGAATGGAAATAGACAACTCGCGACTGACGAGAGGAGGATGAATTGGAAAGTTCACTTTCTGCGCACTCTTCTGTTATATGGAAAAAATGAAAACTGTACTCAATATATTATTATTATAATGCTTCGGCTGAGACCAATATGAATAATAATTAGCGGGCATCAGTGGCGTAGCCAGGATTATGAATTTAAGGGGGGTTAAGTATCCTTCTAAGTAGCCACTGGCGGAGATGATAGTATTATATTCGGATACGACAAACACGAGTGCAGGCAGCGTTGTTGACATCTTCATCGACAGACACCGGTTATTTTTTAAACATTTTTCTTAATAACTATTATTACCCATATACTTATATGATACTATTCGTTTTCCACGAGCGGCAGGAAAAAAACTTCGAAGACGACATGCAGCAGGTGAAATGACGCGACACGCGTCGGCTTCATTACACAATAATTGTACATGCATAATATTATAATAATATCTATTATAACGAGGAATGGGTCTCGCAAGACAGAGAAATAGAGATAGAGAGAGAGAGAGGCGGAGAGCGACGAGAGACGGAGACGGACGCCCGGCGTGGATTATCATATCATCGAGTGCGTGCGGCCAATTAGTCTCAAAAATAACAATTATTCGGATTGCCGTAAAAATCCGGCGATGCGAATAAATCGGTCGGTTTTATCTGCGCGGTGGCGGCCGAATAATATTATAATAACCGTCCCGCCAAACGTAAATTAATTACCCGACTGGAAGTCGGAGTTGTCAACTACGGTATAATATATTATTATTTATTTTAATACGCGCGCACGACGGTCGTATTATAATACTCGTACCGGGGACAGTCGAGATACGCTCGGAATGATATTATTATTATTTCCGTGGTATTAACGGGTGACGTGGTTTTTATTTGCTTCTCCCTTGCCCGGACCACGGTAATCGTAACAACCAGACCGGCCGCGTCCGCCCGTCGTCGTGTGAACGGTCGGCTGGCTGATCGCAGTGACGGCGCACCCGGCCAGGCCCGACGAGTCGCGCGCAGTCCGTCTCTCTCCGGCCCATATCTAATTGAGTTATTTTTTTTTCATTATTATTTAAATTTAAATTTTTATCCGACGAATTTTTTTTCCCCCCGAACAATACGTATCGTGTTCTTCTCGTCGAGACGACGCCGGTCCGCCGGACGATTGCAGACGGACTGGTTTTCCATCGGTCGACGTAACGCGACACCTGCTGCTACATAATATTGTTATAGTGGCAAACGGAAACTGTGTCGACCGCCGAAACGAAAAAAAAAAAAACAAATAAGTTTACCATTGCGAACGCGGTTACTCCTCTGCAGCAGAGCGGTCTAGGAACTTTAACGCGTTTACTATAATCTCGAGATTATGTGTACTATAATAATACGATCGTACGATCGCAATGAGAGTGGGAATTCGGCGACCGCAAACGCGTCGTAATAAAATTATACGAATCGAATTTCCGTTACATAGATAATAGTAATATTATAATTTACACGGCATTGTTATTATCGATTATCGTTAGCTGATATTATAATATTGTCTATTATAATCACGTCGTCGATTTTCGAGCGCTGTCGCAGTTGTCGTCGCTGCGGTACGCACTTCGTCTGCGAGACGTCAAAAACGACCGAAAAATAAATGATATCTTCCCTTTAGCCTTTTCGCATAATATTATAACATAGATTGTGTACGTGTTTTTTTTTTCGACTCTGTACAATAATATGTTCCCGTTGGCGCGTGTACGACACGCGTCGTCTGCTGCATGTTATTATTATATATTATGGTTTTTTCCTCTTTTTAGAAATTTCACTATTCCGACAATGTCGTTATTTATGTCCGCGCCCTCTCGCACGGAGGAGCACATCGCGCGACTTGTTTGCGTATACCATGTTCATGTCACGTGTACGCTCTCTGTTCGAAGTGACACGCGATAATGGAGGAATTGAGCGTGGGGGTGCGACGAAAAATTGATTTTCGAAAGAAAGAAAAAAAAAGTAGTATAACAATAAATAAAACGCACCGTCCGTAATATTTACTTACGCGCCGCAGTCGTTGATCAAACACGTTATGGTAACTGTTTTAAAAAAATAAATAAAAATATTTTCAGTACTTTCGTACTACGACATATAAAATAATACATAATAAACGAAATAATTTAATATTGTAATGCATTGGACTTTAGACGCCTCTTTTATATTGCTTAGATATGATGTACTGACATATAGGTACTTGTTATTTTTTTTTTATTAGAAATTAGCCTCGGCAGCGATGGCCATTGGCTGACATTTGGCAATCAATTTTACATAATATTAGTTATTACAATTAATTGTTTCAACTATTTGAGTAGAATCTATCCGATGGACGACGATAAATACTCTTGCGCAGGTTTTGTACATTTTTCCATCCAAAATTCATCATTCGTATCAAACAGCTCCCAATAATTGTTGTTAGTTTTTAAAAGTTTAGCCTGTACTTAATTACTGTCTCTTGACGTCAACGTCGGTTTAGAAACATAATTATTTGTTACAAAATTGTACAGATGCATAAATACGTATCATATTATATATAACAGGAAAATGGGTCGAAAGTACGAATATGACTAGTATGAGTATAACAATATTATTAAAAAACGAATGAGGTGGGTTTTAAAGAAAATGCGACCATGGGGATGTTTAATTAATCCGTCAGAGCTTTTTTCATTTCTTTTTGGGCAAAAACTAAATCATGACGTCCTTTTGTTACGAAACAGATTTAAAACGAACATTCCGAGGATTTCGGACAAAGCGCTATTTGTAAAGTGTCGGATTCGAGTAAGAAGATTAATACACACGTGCGTACGTGTATAGTTAAACGTATTTTATTTTTTAAAATCATGTTTTGTGCTTAAGAAAAAAAAAATACGCAGATCTACGCAAGAAAATATATATACCCTCGTAATAACGATCTATCAATCACTTTATTATTATTATTATTATTATTATATTATATGTATTATACTGGTAATCGTCATTAATCCCATACACACAAAATATATACAATAAACGCAGGGTATATATTTCATATATGATATACATTATATTATAGATACGCGTATCTTTCCATTGACCAAATTCCGGTCGAAATGCGGTTCGGTAGCGGTTTCCGCGCGGTCGGTGGGCGAATTTGACCGATACAATAGACGCCCGAACGTATAATACTATATATATATGACATTATAATATATTATTATAATAACATAATATAGTGCTCGCTATTAAGAACGGTCGACGGCGGGTAAGGGACTTTTGTGCCGTTAAATCAGTGCGCACGCTGTTATTTTTTTTAACACCACAGCTACCGAATTATCCACACACACACACAACAATAATGTAGGTATATTTTGTCCCCGAGACGGTTCGGTGTTCGCTCGATAGACCCCGGGCGTATTCGGTTTTTATTAAATTTCTTTTCCACCCCGGAAGCGCTAAGAACCGAGACCCAAATAATCTGGATAAAAAATTCATTTCGAAAAATAAAAAACGTGTCTAATGACGCTGCGCCGAGTGCACCACCGGCGGTGACGGCGACGGGTGGTAAAGCTATAGGGTAGGTACCTGTTTATACCGCGCTTTAGGAATTGTACCGATTCGACGCACCCGCTTCTATAGACGACCTCCCTTCAGCAAAGGCCTCTTTTCCTCTTCGGCAAAAAAAAAACCTCCGATCATTACGAAGGTTTTCGGACCTAACCGACCGACCACCCGTCTGTAACTGCGTTTACGTGCCAACTCGCGTGTATTCGATGGCGTCGTACAATGGTCGTATTGAAAGAGACGATCGAAAAAACGACTCCCGAAAGATATGTGGTGTTTCTTTTTTTTTTTTTGCACCGAAAACTGATGTTTTTATTGATGCGCGACCGATCGCCGGAAACGGATATAACAGGTCACCAGCGGAACTATATCGTTTCCCCGGGAAATGACGGTCTTATAAAATGTGTCGCAACCGATATTTGATGATGTGCGAACACAAGACGTTATGATATTATATACATATATTATTGTCTTGTAAGTTTTGTAAGGTATCTATACGGAGTTTGATCACCGACTGGACTGTTGCTGCAGGGTATAGTCCTATATGTTTGATATTATTTGTAATCGAAACATTGCGGTTCTCATTTGAAACAATACCCGGTGCTATTATATACCACCGACCACGACGGAAACGGTAAAATTATATTATATATTTTGTATACCTATATAAGCGCACCAATCGCGATAGCTGTACGTGCATAGGTTTAGGCAAAGGGCTAAATGAGAAAAGTTTCGGACGACAAAAATTCCGTAAGACAGTATTGTTATTATCAAAACGACTATATACACCAATACCTATATATACTGTAAACGCGAACCTTGCAGATAACTGTTTCTCTAGAAAATTATATAGAAAGCATTGCGGTATACCGCGTGCAGCTTGTTATCCGCATAGTTGAAATTTTTTTAAATTTTTTTTCCACTATAATTTGAGTAAAGAGCGAAAAATAAACACAATTTTTTTTTTTGCGCTGGTGCAGAACAGAGTCCTTCCGTACATAACTATTAAGCGTTGGTCACATCATGATTTATTATTATATAATGTGATAAACAATAAAATAATAATATACCTAACGTTACAAAATAATAGCATCGCACAATATATGTATAGTATAGCCTATATTAACCACCACATAGTACAGGCAGGCAGCTGGTACACGATTAATCATTTATTCGCGTTCTATACTCGTGCCAGATTTTACTCTTACTGTATTAAAAAAAAAAAAAACACACATATAATATTCATTATCATCTCGTTATTTTTTAATTCGATAACCTACTATTTTGGACATGTTATGTATCAGAACGACGGTCAACGGACAATGTTTCGTGTCCAAACGTAGACCACAAGTCGCGTATTTATATCACTGCGTTAATATATATTGTGCTGCAACACTGCAATACTATAATAATAATATAATATGTAATATATCGTAAAAGTAGCGCATATGCGTCGGCGCCGATATCGGCGGCCAGATTATCGACTGGAAAATAATGAAAACAATAATAATAGAAATACGCGTTTCTCGGTATATATAATATTGTGTCGAAATGGTTGCAAATGTGTCAATTATTATATTCGCGGTGCACACACCATATTATATTCGTCGATCAAACACGAGTTCCCTTTCACGCCTAATGAACGAAACGAACTTCAACAGCTGTCAGCGCGTGCAATGTGCGCACGCATTGTTAACTTGAATAATCGCGAGAGTAACTCTGCAGCTTTCAAACGTAACGATATATTATTATTATAATATATTGTAATGCGTGCCTCGCTGCTACCTGCAAATATAATAATAATTTGATTATTATTAATCGGAGTGTTCTAAAGCACAATAAAATATGACCAAGCACACGATCGCTGCACCGTGGAGTACACGCGAATAATATTACGCAATGATATCCCAAAAGAGGAAATAATATATAATGTTATATTATAGACTTGTTGATGTGTATGACGGAGAAATGATTGACAACTCGGCCGAACCTAGATAGATAAAATCCAACGTAACCAACCGACGACGCTCAAAAAATGGAATGGGCATAATATTATTATTATATAATTATTGTGATACAACCAGACATTTTTAATATATTTTGCTATTTTTTTTTTTACGGCTATACGAGTTAATAATTAGGCACATGCTTATGATATTTTGTGATATTAAAATTAGTTTGATCATTTCTCAACGCATAGTTTGAACGAAATCGCGTGTGATAGTCATTGCGACTAATTTTTTACATTTCGAAAGTCTATAATGTAACAATAATCAATATAAGCGAGGCGCATGATGTATTTTTGTCAGCTATAATATTGCAGATCGTCGGATCATTTTTTACACCACTAGTTGTTACCTATACCTATTATATTATGCGTATATAGTCTAATATAATACCGTTTTGTATAATGCGTAGGAATAATAATATATAATAGGTATAAATATTTTATATCCCTGAATTTTAACAATGACACTTGAATTTGTTTTCAAACGTGTTCCATATAATATATTATAATTTATATTTTAAAAATATGGTTCCTGCCTATGTGTTGTGTTCGGTGTTCATTGTTCGTGTTATTATATTATATCCTATACGGCCTAATACACGTCGTATAATCCCATAATCCCGCTAACGATTCTATGCATAATTCATCACAACTCAAGTACGATTTACGTATCTATAACTTCACATTATGCGTCCGTTAATTTCGCACTGAATTGATTCCAACTACCTACCTACATTGTTCAATTATTATTGGTATAACATCGTAGCCAAAATGGGTAGTCGGCCTAACGGAGTGGATGTTATCCGGGAAATTATATATTGCTATAATCGTATCATTAGGCAAATCGAAAAGTTTACGTTTTCGTTCATACAATAAACTATAATATAGTGTGCGGAAATCTAATCGGAATCCGACCAAGCGACACGTGTTATATTATTTTAATCTATATTATACCGGGTAATATCTAATAATATATATTTTATAATATTCCGGGTAATAATCCGGTAATGTTTACGCACAAAAATAAAGAAAATACATTTTATAAAACGAAATACCTATTATAATAATATTACGTTCGACGAAAATGTTTTAAAAATATTGTTTATTATATATTATTATGTAAATATATATCCCGTTCAGGCTCTTAGAGAACTGATATTTTATAGGTAATATAGTCGAAAATAACATACTACTACGAATGAACGTATTATTATAAGATTAATATTATGATAAAATAGAATACTTATATATAATGTTTATATAACATATTTTACACGTATAATATTATATTGTTTATTGCCAATGAAAATTATGTGGATAACATTAAAATTGTCCGTAACGGTGCACTTAGATGACGATATAACTATTATACAGACGATCATGTTTGTAATTTAACTTTACAATATTTTATTGTAGCTTGAGGTTTGTTTTGAAAGTCGTATAAAAAAGAAATAAAAACTGTGCATCACAAAAAATATCACTATTATTATTATTGTTATAAACAATGTCGAATATTTTTTCAAACAGGTGCTAATTCGAGCTAATATCGATCACTATAATAGTATAATGTAACATTGCAGAAAATGAAATAATTAGAGACGTAGGTAAGCTTGGTAAATTTACCAATTATTTTTTTACCGAAAAAATTAGCATGTAACACTTCAAATCAAATGTCTTAATGTCTTAACTAGGCGAATATTCATAACATATTGATACTTATAGAATTGGAATAGTAAAATCGATACTTATAAAATGTAAAACCTCCAACGCGCCCACAACTATTGATATTATAAGTCCATAATATAAATTCTTATCACTATTAATTATCACCGCTAGCTAATATTAATAAATTTGATTTTATTGACATCGTGGTCTAGGATAGTATATCACGACTTGTTGTTGATGTTATATTGGGTACTTAAGGAATCTGATTTGATTAATTTGAAATTTATTTTATAGGTAGGTCAATTTTTAATATTTATGTTCAAATAAAACTATAATTTAAAATACATAGGCATAAGCCAATAATGCACGTCTGTAGGTACTTATAAAGTTAGTTTATTAATGTTCAGAAAGGAATAAGAGAAGAATGTCATATCCTAAATAACCTTTAAAAAGCTACTTCATAAGATTGCTACTATATTGAAATGTTCAATATAATTTAAGTCCAATGTGAACATCTCTCTATGTATATAATAATTTAAACTTAAACTTTAATAGGTACATTTTAAGCCGATAATCGTGCAATTGATGCTGTAACAATAAAAAAAAAATTATACATTCATAATACCATAAATGGTAGTACCATATAATACCGTATATGCGTTACTACAGTAATATATGATTTCATTGAAAATAGGCAGAGAGGGGTATCCCTGCGGTAAAATGAGAAAAATTTCAAAATTTATAGAATTTACAGAATTTAATTGCGGTAAAATACAAAAAAAAATTTCCTAAATATGTTACATTTCTAAAACGATATAATATGTAATTATAACACATTATTTATCATTATTATTATTATTATTATTATTGTCATGTTCTAATAATATATAGGTAAGCGGCCGTAATAATAATCATGACCGAGTATACCGTGTGTTACACACGCGTATTACCTGTATAAGGACATATTATATGCGAAACACCTTAGGGTGATTGTGCTCCGCGGTCACCAGCAACACACAGCAGCGGTCGTAGTTTATAATATATAGGTACGCACTATTTAATTCTTTACACGAATATGGATAATATACATATAAATTATTATAAATGTGTTACGTACGTAACGCACACAAAAATATTATACTCATAGATATATAATAATATATTATGTTAGTATTATCGTACATGCCGTGTAAGTTATAATTATTATTACGCGTTCGGGTGTGGTTATTGTCAACGGGATTTGCGTATCGCCGTGACATATTATTACAATCCACTGTATTGTACCACGACTGCGATATTGTAATTATTCGTTTTTGAAAAAAAAAATTTGTTTGATTTCAATTACACGCGAGTCGTTTTCCAGATTATAATAATTATATTATATTGTACGATAAACCATTTACATTACTTTTTTGACGACTATTATATTATATTATATAACGTAAACTCCAATGGTATATCAAACATGGTTCGTTAAACAAACGATAGTTATTATCGGTGTTATACGATTTTGGAATTTACATCTCATGATTTTTATTGATGTGAGGAGATCTATGACTTTGTTGCTGTTCTCTTCGTTCAGAGCTTCAACTAGGTCGTTGTTGCTATCGACTAATACTTTACGCGACTTGCCATATCATATTCTGTTACCCTAAGCATTAGACTGACCTGGTTGTGATTCTATGGTTATCCAGATTATAATATTATGTACAATCACCTATTTACATTTTTTGCGATGACTGTTATTTACAGCAACATAATAGCTACCTATACAATGCTGTACGTCCCACATTTCATTAGACGGAATATAATAATTATTATTGGTGTTATAGGATATTAGAATTTACCTAAATATTTTTACTATTACTTTTGGTTTTGATTTTTGTAAGAAAATCTATGATTTCGTCGCTGTTATCTCCGTTTATAGCTTCATCTAGGTCGCTTGATATGCGGACTAACCGTATGACTTGCCACAATATTATATTCTGTTATTCTGAGCATTAGACCTGGTCGTGTTTTGGTTTTGCGCTCGAGCATGACCGCGGGGAATATCGTTATTGAATGTGTGCACAATATATCCAAACGAGTCCACAGTGGCGATAAGCTTTATGCGCTCTAAATTTAATAAACTGCTTTTATTAAAAAAAATTACAATTTCATATTGCTACTGTTCTCATTTTTATGCACATAAATCACGTTTTTAGTCTTGATTTAATATTTTTTTTATTCTTCGCGACATCCAAAACAATTTTATTTCTTTCAGAAGCAATGATATTCAAAATAATTCGCGCGTGTTACTATTAAATTGTATAATATATTGAACCATGGTTGCTATAAAATGATTTATTTTTTTGTGGGTCCGTTTACTTTATTCGATTGACTTTGTATTCATGTTTTTAATACTCAAACAAGCATAAAGGTAAAATATTGTAAAAACAGATTTCAATAAACTTAAAATATTGAGATATATGTGTTATTGAGCACACTAGGTATTTTATAAATTTCTGTTTTGAAAGTATCATATAAATAACCGTTTTTTCAAAGTTGTTTATACATTATTAGGTTTTGTTAACGGTATAACTATGACGATGATTTAAATTATGCATATTACCTTAGAGTTCCTTATTTTTGTTTAGGGTTATTGGATCTTTGGATTGGAGAACTCAGCAAATCGACTTAGAATTGAGAAAATTTATACGAGGTTTACTATAGTATATTAGTATTGTTAATTATAAATTCAATATATGCATTGACAACCCATTCCTGAATCAGTGTAGGATATCTCCCTTTAAGTGAATTAACCTGAATTCAAGTACCTACGTGATTATATTGACTCTTTAATTGTAGCTAATCAAACGTATCTGTTAATCGTCCGTCCTAAGTTTCTTGCGTGATATCGGTTTTACGGGCCCACCTGCTGTCAGTAATAAGCACAATATTAGTATATCTTATTTCATACTGCGCTCAGTAATCATAATTTTGCTATACTTACACAATAATTGCATATTTTTTATCTTATTATTTCTTTGATACCTAATAGTTTTAATTTAAAACATTGTTACATGTTTGTAGTATGATTATTTTACTTATGTTTATTCGTTGCGTTGTGTTATATAGTATTTTATATTTACAGCATAGGTACTCTCTAGCATTCTTGTTAAGAATACTTTTCAAATGTTCTCAGAATAAGTATTTAAATATAAATACGCATACATTTTAAAAGTATTCACTATACTTTACAAAAAAATACTTTTTTTAGTATATTTTAAAGTTTGTACGTTATCATAAACGATGTACCTATACTCAACATTAATGATAAATAGTTGATAAATACATGCTTTAGTTGATTCAATAATTTCAGATGTTACACATACCTATCTGTTATATTGACAAATTGTTTCGGAAAGGTAGAAATGAGTTTTAGGCATTGTGTCATCTGTATATTTAATAAAATCTTATAAATTGTTAGAAGCATTTTAAATATTATTTTAAGCAGTGGCGTAGCTAAGGGGGTATGGCTTGATTACCCCCCTTAGATTTTTTTATTGGTGATGTTTTAATCACCGTTATAGCCTATAATAATATAATATAGGTAATAAAATAATATAGTATTTAAATAGCCCCCTTCCCTTTATAGCCCCGGCTCCGGCTACGCTACATGACTTAAAGCCCAATTTTTAAAACTAACATATAAAACAAAAATACTGTTAGTAGAAATAAGATGGCAAAAAAAAATAAATTTACTATTCTGGAATAAACTACAAAAAAAAATTATTTTGAGTATATATTGAAATACCAAAAAGTATTTAATCTATACTCAACGAGAGTGCTCTCTATATTCACTTCGCTCACGGGAGTTACTGTTATAAATAAATAAAATATGATATATACATAATAAAGACTAGTATATTATAATATTATATTGTGGATATCACTGAAATCACTCGTTCCAATATCATTTGAATGTAAAACTATTTAACAATCGTGTCGGGTTTTCGCACGATTCGTTTTGCCACCGTCGAGCACATATCGTACGATACTGTATTATAATAATATGCAATATACGCGATTCTCGTCGGTATATCAAATATTTTTACTTATTGGAAATGTACATACTGTAGTATCTCTACGTGTTTGTTTTTCTTTAACGTTCCGAAATCCGATTTCTTTTCACCCGAATAGACGTGATCGAAGAATTATTATCGTTGAAATAATATTATAAACACTGTCGTCAAATGCACTTCGATATTTTTACATTTTGCGAATTCGCGTATAAGTTGGACACGACTGTGACGAGCGATACGTTAACAGCGACAGAATATTTCACAGGTATTAATTTTTTTTTCCCCCAAAACGTTTGCTCGTTTACTAGACGTTTCGGGCAATGTGAAATGGACTCGTGTTTTTGTATCCACCACGAGGAATAGGTAACTCATGTTAATATTAATAATAGTTATAAAATGTATGATATTTATGATATTCATATCATGAACGATGTATATCATAGTCCACAGAGTCGTGGTTTGAACGGTGTGATAGTAAAATTATAATAATGTGACGACAACGCTGACAATGATGGGCTCAATTAAACATACAATAACTCACCACAACCGTATTGTGCACTATTGTCTATTGCAATTTTAGGTGGCTAAGGGGTCCTCGGGACTGTTGAGCTGTTTCAAGCGGATCGTTTATTCACGCATTTGGTCCAGGGTAATACGGAATTGGTTTCCGGGGCAAATTAAGTGTACGAATTGGTTCCCGAAAAAAATTACTTGTCAGTATACAATTGTTCGAATTAGTTCCCCAATAAAAATTTATTGACAAAAATATTCTATTGCAAGCACATATATTATCACTGACAAATACGTAATACGTTTATGTACTGTGTAGAATATAATAATATTATATTATGTATAATATAGACTGAGCAACAATTTTAACCATATCTAAGTATTCTAGACAGTCATAATAATCTGTATAAAATGGAAATTGTTGCTGGTTAAATATAATATCTTAATAGTTTGAAAAGTTAATTTAATAAAGTAGTATATTATCATGAAAGCATGAGGGAACTAATTCGTATGTTACCCATAGGCGTCTCACCGGGGGGGGATAGATCCCCCGCCCCAAGGATCTTTATTTTCTTAAATTTTAGTAATACACGTTGACGTTTTGTCTACTTTTGATATTACATGTTTGTGAATTGTGACTAATTATTATTTTTTTTTTTTTGATATTTTTTCTTTATCGTGATTATTGATATATTATGATATTATGATAATAATAACAACACAGTGATAACAACATACAAACATATTATGTTAACCAAAGTGTGGTTCGTTGTATTATGTGATATAATTTTTCAGATGGTAATTTACACAGACTTAATTTATATCGACTATATCTATTATGGTTATTTACAATTTGTTATCATAAACGTTTTCGTATTTTTTCAATTAAAGAGTGACAATTCCCAATTGTGTTCTGACGTTCTGTATCGATTGTACGAATCTTGTTTGATTTATTAAAATGAAAAGAAATAGTAGTGGTATTTTAAATTTGTTCTTGAAAAAAAAATCTGTTGATTCTACTTCTACTATTTTCTAGGACAGTCTTAATGGACTAACATTGTTGGCCATTCATAAATATGTACCTGTTGATTAAGAAAAAGTTTTTGACATTATGTCTGAAAAATCGAGAAAAATCAATATTTTAATTTGAATAAAATAAAAATAAAAATAAAATATCCTATAAATATTCTATAAATTGACCAGTTACAGAAGTAGTTAGTTGTGTAAAACGGTAAAGATAATGGATAGAGATCATGGACTGAGAGTTGAAAGTTGAAAGTATTTTATGTTTGAAATTCAAGTAAATTTTGAGAACCCCCCCCCCCCCCATAGAAAATTCCTGAGAACGCCACTGATGTTATAAATATAGACAACCCGCGGGAACCAACTCGTATGTTACCTATAGACAACCCAGGAACCAATTCGACAATTGGGAACCAACTCGTAGTCGTCCTTCGTCCAATTAGCATAAGGAAAATTCACTCAGTGTAAAAGTCCGATTTTAATTTTGAAAACCTATTTGAATTCCTTATTCTATTTTCTAGGTTATGTAGAAAATAGAGTTTCGATTATTTTTTTATTTTTTTTTGTACAATTAAAGTAAAGGCGAATATTTTTATAATTCCGTAGTTTATCTTTAGCATACTAATGATCAGTCACTACACACACTGCCATGCATAAAAATGGTTCTCTTTCAACGGCCTTAAGGGCGCCATATCAAGTAATTGATATAACCATTTTGTTTCGATGTAAATGGAAAAAAAGAAATCGTCAAACATAAGACATTGTAATGTAATTTGAAACCATCTGGGACGCGTTCCCAAGCAACACAAAACAAATCGTCGACAGAGTATCTACTTATTTTTGGATCTTTCCGTACCTACGCATTGTCACAAAAAACGACATGATTGACGGACTTATTTGTCATTTTATTCGACTTCAATTTTATGATTATACTGTCGTGGACGCGGACTTGGGGTGGAAGAATATGAAACACGGAAACTAACGAATACCTACTAATCAAATATTGTTTTAATCTGTGGAAACTCTTTTGACACGAACTGTTTATTTTCCCTTGGTAAAATTATTACGATGATATAGGTACGCTTTCGTGAATTACGTGAAACGTATAATTTATTTTTTGTTCTATGGCTAATATCTGTGAGTAAATATCTCTGTGGCAGAATATTACATAATTCCGAGGTAGGTTATGACAGACCCTACAACATGGGAGAAAAATACGAAATTATAATGTTTGAAGTTCTCGTGTGCTAACAAAAGATATGATAATGAAAAAATATTTTTTGAAATCTTATAATATGTGCTGGTGTTTTGGGGGCAATGTATGCAATAAATTAATTTAATTTTTGAATAGTTATCTAACTCGTCCACATATTATACTTGATCAGATTTAACTTGACTATACGAAAACAATAAAGTTATACTGTCATTTTACTCCATAGTGTACCTATGTATGAAAAAATATAATATAATAATTAAAAAACTCGTAAAGCTTTTAAAGTATTTTTTTTTGTAATTAAAATTGTCTTACAAGGACTTAAATGTTGTACATGAATATACTTAAGTACCGTCTCGGTGTTTGTATAGTTACTTTTTAAAGATAATTAAGTAGCTTAAGTCAAAACAGAAATTTAATGAATTAACATGCACAACTATACGTATCTATACAACATTCTATTTTTATTAATATGTGATTGAGAGTTTGAGCATATTTATTATTATTATTATTATTATTATAATATTATATAGGCATTACGATTATGTTCACAGTTGAAACTGGAAAAATTGACAAAAAAAATAAATGTTAATATTACACCCACTAAGCGTAAATGCGGGTAGATAACACCATATTATGTATTGCATCAAACACAGCGGGGTTAGGGGTAAACGTTGTTGCACATTTTTGGGGACAATACAAATTTATAACACACGGTTATCATGATTATTATATTGCGTGTTGACGATCGTTTTGAGGAATTTTATTTCGGTTGGGTCAGAGTATTATACTGAAAAATATAGCATGTAGAGTGAGCGTATATTTTATTCGGTCTTAAATATTTTTAAAAAATAAATAACACGACGTGGGACGCCGAGTCTGCACGGTCGTGGATACTAGCTGTAGCTCACCCGAACCTGATCCGGCGTTAAAATAGGTCGACGGATGTGGACAACTTAAACATTATATAGGTAAAATCTACACTCAATGTTATAGATTCTTGTCGTCCGCGGCTAAAAATTATTGCGTTCGAATTGAAATTCCGTCGCCGCGCTCGTACGGGGAAAACGGATTTTCCAAAGTTTCGTATTTTGCAAGCTGACGCGTTCCCGGGGGTTAGGAGCTATATGTATAATATAGTGTTCTGCACGAACGTATGACCGCATAGCTAGACGCCATCAGTTTAAAACTCGACCAAGTCCACCAGTTTGATTTCATTCGAAACCCCGCCGGACTATATACATATACCAACACCCCTTTTTTTTATTTATTTATAAATTGTACGCCGTACCTGCTCGGTACGACCACGGACCAGTGGTCGTTTTCACAAACAACGTTTTTTTTTTAAATAATGCAATAATATAGTTTTTACCTTGTGCTACATTTCTAACTGATGCCTACAGTTGTACGGTGGATGAAAAATTCACAACTTTAGAGATGTATGCGTTTAATGCGCTACCTATTGCATAATAGCTGAATGGATATAGTTATTGATTGAATTGCACTGGATAAACCTAACCCACCCATTTTTAGAGCTTTATGCATCCGACCGTTTCAATGCTTGCAGCATTAGAGATTAGAAAACATGCACACATTAAAAGTGTAATATACACGTGCCATATTGTTGACAACATAAAACGAAACTACTGGCCAAATTTCAGACTTATAGCGTCAGTGGCTCTGCGGCTAGACGACGACGAATCAGTCAGTCAGGACAAGTCATTCTATATATTATTATGTATGCGGACACCTATCGCACGTCCGTCTCTCAAGACATACATACCAGAGGCACGCGATAATATAAAATAGGTGTTCTCGTTTTTTTTTTTCATCTGCACGATGACACAAACACTGGCCTGGGGTCCACGTATAATGTGAGTCATCTGTGACTTCTGAGAGTGAAAACGTACTTAAGACGTGCGCGAGACGTGGCGAGAAAAAGTAACAAACGAAAACGCGGTGTAACCACCGCTGTGTTGGCAGGCTAGATCTGAGGGCCACAATATATGCAACACCGTGACCAGCTCGGTATACCGAAAACGTTGTTCGGTGTACATAAATAATACAGTGGTTAATTTTTTTCTCGCTATTTCGTAATTTAGCTTTTGAAAGTTATTTATAATGTTGTGTGCGTTTGTAAACGACCGCCGAAAAAATGTATTTTTTTAATTAAGTCCAAAATAATTCACGTGCCCTTTGTGAGAACAACACGAAAGTTCATTATGCCGTATCTGTCACGGGATAACCTCGCGGTGCTTCGCCCAGAATGTTTAATATATTTTGACCGTGGACTTTTTAAAATTCCATTTTGTCACATTAACTTTTTTTCAAGAGTAGCTGATGTTTTTGTTCTGCCGTGACATTCAGTGCTTCTTCTCTCTTTCTCCCCCTCCCCCCCCCCCCATCACTATGTCCCTCTCCCGCTCACTCTCTACTCGAGTAAGTTTTTCCTTTTTTTTTTTGTCGCCAAGGGAATCGTACACTTTTCCCCTACATACATATATATATATATATATTTATTTTATTTATTATTCCAAACACATTTTTTCGAGCTTCTCCGCAGCCGGCTTTGTAATGTAAATATCGTTTTACACACTTATCTGGTATACTCTTTTAGCGATATCCCCTTGTCAACGCCTCATGAACGACCTCGGTTATTTTTTCGTATTTTTTGCATCCCAAACTTTGCTTATTTACATTTTAAACAGCTTTGAGTAGGAATCTTTAAACATTTCGAAAATTTTAACGAACCCGAATAGCTTTCTAAGCCTAATGATGCATCGGGTCATGTATTAACGTTTCTATGCTGTTAGTATGAACTACAATGCGTATTCGACTGACAATCTTCTCATGATGTGATAAAACCATAATTTAACGTGTGCACTGATATTATACTATATATACCTACATTTTATAAATATTATATACGACAGTGTGTGGGTACGAGTGGGTATTATATGGTCTGAATAAGTTGATGTGTGAAAATTTGATTATTTATGAAATAATGATGATGTAAAAGTAAAAACGATCTTTCGTGATTTGTGCTTCTTATATTTCAGATTTATTCGTACTTTTTTTTTTAATGACATAAAAATGAACAATATAGGTACCTATTATGTATGGTTGAACAACAAAACACTCTATTATTAT